>NW_020871626.1:136515-139015 GCF_003789085.1 Penaeus vannamei | reverse complement strand
TCTCTTTCCCCCTGTCTAAATCCTGTCAAGAAATCTGACACCACTAGCCTGTGCTACGTGCTAACACTCTCTCCTTTAATGATGTTACATTTTTTCAATTCTTAAATTGGTCACTTCTGCACATTAGAAAATCTATGTCTTACTTCACTACTGTATGTCGCATAGTCATCACTTGTGAAGATGTTTATTGCCATGTCAAATGCCACTGCAAATTCTATTATCGACTCTCCTTCTCTCTTTCATTCTCGTCTCCACTAGATTGCAACTTCTAACCACTGGCAATATCCTTTGCTTTGTTTCCTCTCTTCTTGTTTCCTGCACATATAGAATATCCACTTTTCTTCTCTCCACAACGTCTGACACTTCCTTACTTCGAACAGTCACGCTGCCAACATTCAAAGTTCCAATCCTTTTCGCTTGGACTTGGGCGAGACCTCTGTACACTGCATGAACAGGGAACGCCTAGGCCTTGTACTAGTAACTGTTCATGGTTCATATTCATGGCTTCTCTTCATGTCTTTCTTGCTACCAACTCTTACCATTTACCCGGGATTGGGACCGGCATAGAGTTCTGCTAATGTATTGTATGCTGGTCTGGCAGAATAACCCTTCTCAAGTTAATCATCCTTACTATCTCTAAACTTTTATCTCCGAATTCCATCGTGATGTTTGACGTTCTTCTTGCATTTTCCAGAAAAAGTTTGATATCAGAATCATCGGAAATGCGGCGCAGGGGAGGCAACGCATCTTCTTGGTTCCTACCTTAATTGCGATTTCTGCCAAGGTCTTGCCAACTGCTGTTTGCTGTTTCCTTTATAATCATTACGGCGTTAGCGTATTAAAGGTCAAGACAGCAACGAGTGCAGTAACATGTCAAAGGCTTTGTAGTCAGTCCAAGTTGTGCATAAGTTTGTTCTTTTCTTACCATTTTTAAAATTCATCAGTCATCAGCCTTGGCTCTTCCTTCTGCACCCTTTTGTTCAGGTTTTACAGTTGTACTGCTCTTCATTAACCATCCATTAGTTCTATCCTTCTGAATAAATGCTGTTTGCATCCTTTCTTGATTTTTAAAGCACATGCACATTTCCTTCCTCACGCTAGCTCAGACGCCCAACGGGTTGGCCGCTGACCAACACGATGAACAGTTTAGCCACGCCCCTTGTTGGT
Source organism: Penaeus vannamei (assembly GCF_003789085.1). Lineage (NCBI taxonomy): Eukaryota > Metazoa > Arthropoda > Malacostraca > Decapoda > Penaeidae > Penaeus > Penaeus vannamei. The sequence goes on along the minus strand of NW_020871626.1, from coordinate 137,848 downwards.
CGCCTCTTACGTGCTGCTTGGTGGGCGTTGGTAGAATTCTTATACCCCTTCAGAGGTATCATTACCATTACCGTTATCATTAATCATCTACATCAGTATTATCCTTTTTTCCGTAATTAGGATCATTATAATAATTACATTACCAGTATTGTTATTACTATTACTGTTACTATCATTAATACTATTATCATTATCATAATTATTATTGTTATGAACATCAGATCATCAACAGCATTGCTATCATTATTATCAGTTTTTTTGTTATTATGATCATTCACATTATTGTTATTACCACTGCTATTATTAGTATTACCATTATTATTATTACCTCCCGCAAGTTTTTTTTTTATAGCGTTGGTTATTTTTAACTGAGGTGTTTCTCTAGCCTAACTTAGATGTCATTATATGTCGGTGGTGATCCGATCATGATCCGGATCCAAGATAAAAAAAAAAAAAAAAAAAAATAGCAATCCGAGACAGGGGAACACGGACATCACCATTGTAGTAGAAAAAAAGAAGTGATTTTTATATTATTCTTCAAGCGTGGGTGTTTTCATTGCATCAGTGACCCAATTGCCTTGGCGGAGCTATGCGGTCTCTGAGCGCTTCTAGTTATTGTTATTATTCTTATTGTTATTATTATTATCATCATCATTATTATTGTCATTATTATCATCATTATCATTATTATCATCATTATTGTTACATTTCATCATTACCATTTTTGCAGTCATCATTATTATCAATGTCATTCTTGTTGTGGCTGTTTGTAGTTGTTGTTATTATCATTATCATTATTCTTATAATCATTAATTTTTATTCCTATAATCATCATTTTTATTATCATTGTTGAAATCATCATTAACATTGTCATTATCGCTATGATCATAATTTATTAATATCATTATCACAATTGGCGTCGTTATCATTATGTTGTCACTATCATTATTATTATAATTGTTATTTTTATCATTATTATTATTATCATTATCATAGTTGTTATTGTTATTATTATTATTAGTAGTATTATCATCACTATTATTATAGTTCAATTTTTATTATCATTACTGTGATCATTATCATTATCAGCATCATGTTATTTCTCTTATTATCATTATCATTATAAGTGAATATTCTTCTTCTTCTTCTTCATATTATTATTATTATTATTATTATTATCATGTTCATCATCACCCTCACCACCATCAATCTCGCTTTCGCGCACTTACCATACAGCTTGTACAAGAAGTCCACCTGAGCCTTGTACTTGAGGCTCGCAGGAACTCCTCCTTCCGCGGCGCAGGTTTCCACCGCCTGGCCGCCTGAGACGTCG
>NW_020871626.1:123271-128180 GCF_003789085.1 Penaeus vannamei | reverse complement strand
TAGGTTTAATTCCCTCCCTACAAGCGTAGTCCCTCCTCAAGGTTTAATTCCCTCCCTACCGTAGTCCCTCAAGGCTTCCCCCTCCTTTCCTCCCTACAAGCGTAGTCCCTCCTCAAGTTTGATTCTCTCCTACAAGCGTAGTCCCCCAAGGTTGATTCCCTCCCAAAAAGCGTAGTCCCTCCTCAAGGTTTGATTCCCTCCTACAAGCATAGTCCCTCCTCAAGGATTCCCTTACAAGCGTAGTCTCCTACAAGCGTAGTCCCTCCTCAAGTTTGATTCCCTCCCTACAAGCGTAGTCCTCTCTCCCTCCTACAAAAGCGTTTTTCCCCTCCCTACAAGCGTAGTCCTCCTCAAAGGTTTGATTCCCTCCCTACAAGCGTAGTCCCCTCAAGGTTTTGATTCCCTCCCTACAAGCGTAGTCCCCATCCTCAAAGGTTTAAATTTCCTCCCTACAAGCGTAGTCCCTCCTCAAGGTTGATTCCCTCCTACAAGCGTAGTCCCCCTCAAGGTTTGATTCCCTCCCTACAAGCGTAGTCCCTCCTCAAGGTTTGATTCCCTCCCTACAAGCGTAGTCCCTCCTCAAGGTTTAATTCCCTCCCTACAAGCGTAGTCCCTCCTCAAGTTTGAATTCCCTCCCTACAAGCGTAGTCCCTCCTCAAGGTTTGATTCCCTCCTCAAGCGTAGTCCCTCCTCAAGGTTTAATTCCCTCCCTACAAGCGTAGTCCCTCCTCAAGGTTTGATTCCCTCCCTACAAGCGTAGTCCCCCTCAAGGTTTAATTCCCTCCCTACAAGCGTAGTCCCCCTCAAGGTTTGATTCCCTCCTACAAGCTAGTCCCTCCTCAAGGTTTAATTCCCTCCCTACAAGCGTCCCTCCTACAAGGTTTGATTCCCTCCCTACAAGCGTAGTCCCTCCTCAGGTTTAATTCCCTCCCTACAAGCGTAGTCCTCCTCAAGGTTTGATTCCCTCCCTACAAGCGTAGTCCCTCCTCAAGGTTTGATTCCTCCCTACAAGCGTACAAGCTCAAGGTCTCCCTCCCCTCGCGTATAGTCCCTCCTCAAGGTAATTCCCTCCCTGCGTAGTCCCTCCTCAAGGTTTGATTCCCTCCCTACAAGCGTAGTCCCTCCTCAAGTTCTTCCCCTCCCTACAAGCGTAGTCCCTCCTCAAGGTTTAATTCCCTCCCTACAAGCGTAGTCCCTCCTCAAGGTTAATTCCCTCCCTACAAGCGTAGTCCCTCCTCAAGGTTTGATTCCCTCCCTACAAGCGTAGTCCCCCTCAAGGTTTGATTCCCTCCCTACAAGGTTTGATTCCCTCCCTACAAGCGTAGTCCCTCCTCAAGGTTTGATTCCCTCCCTACAAGCGTAGTCCCTCTCTCCCTCCCTACAAGCGTAAGCCTCCTCCCTCTACAAGCGAGTCCCCTCCTCAAGGTTTAATTCCCTCCTACAAGCGTAGTCCCTCCCTACAAGCGTAGTCCCTCCTCAAGTTTAATTCCTCCCTACAGCGTAGTCCCTCCTCAAGGTTTGATTCCCTCCCTACAAGCGTAGTCCCTCCTCAAGGTTTGATTCCCTCCCTACAAGCGTAGTCCTCCTCAAGGTTTGATTCCCTCCTACAAGCGTAGTCCCTCCTCAAGGTTGATTCCCTCCCTACAAGCGTAGTCCCTCCTCAAGTACAAGCGTAGTCCCTCCTCAAGGTCCCTTGATTCCCTCCCTACAAGCGTAGTCCCTCCTCAAGGTTTGATTCCCTCCCTACAAGCGTAGTCCCTCCTCAAGGTTTAATTCCCTCCCTACAAGCGTAGTCCCTCCTCAAGGTTTGATTCCCTCCCTACAAGCGTAGTCCCTCCTCAAGGTTTTGATTCCCTCCCTACAAGCGTAGTCCCTCCTCAAGGTTGATTCCCTCCCTACAAGCGTAGTCCCTCCTCAAGGTTTAATTCCCTCCTACAAGCGTAGTCCCTCCTCAAGGTTTTACAATTCCCCTCCCTACAAGCGTAGTCCCTCCTCAAGGTTTGATTCCCTCCCTACAAGCGTAGTCCCTCCTCAAGGTTTGATTCCCTCCCTACAAGCGTAGTCCCTTCAAGGTTTGATTCCTCCCTACAAGCGTAGTCCCTCCTCAAGGTTTGATTCCCTCCCTACAAGCGTAGTCCCCTCCTCAAGGTTTGTACAAGCGTAGTCCCTCCTCAAGGTTTAATCCCTCCTCAAGGTTTACAAGCGTAGTCCCTCCTCAAGGTTTGATTCCCTCCCTACAAGCGTAGTCCCTCCTCAAGGTTTAAATTCCTCCCTACAAGCGTAGTCCCTCCTCAGGTTTAATTCCTCCCTACAAGCGTAGTCCTCCTCAAGGTTTGATTCCCTCCCTACAAGCGTAGTCCCTCCTCAAGGTTTGATTCCCTCCCTCGTAGTCCCTCCTCTCCCTCCCTACAAGCGTAGTCCCTCCTCAAGGTTAATTCCCTCCCTACAAGCGTAGTCCCTCCTCAAGGTTTAATTCCCTCCCTACAAGCGTAGTCCCTCCTCAAGGTTTAATTCCCTCCCTACAAGCGTAGTCCCTCCTCAAGGTTTGATTCCCTCCCTACAAGCGTAGTCCTCCTCAAGGTTTAATTCCCTCCCTACAAGCGTAGTCCCTCCTCAAGGTTTAATTCCCTCCCTACAAGCGTAGTCCCTCCTCAAGGTCCCTCCCTACAAGCGTAGTCCCTCCCTCCCCAAGCGTAGTCCCTCCTCAAGGTTTGATTCCTCAAGCGTAGTCCCTCCTCAAGTTGATTCCCTCCTACAAGCGTAGTCCCTCCTCAAGGTTTGATTCCCTCCCTACAAGCGTAGTTCCTCAAGGTTTAATTCCCTCCCTACAAGCGTAGTCCCTCCTCAAGGTTTGATTCCCTCCTTACAAGCGTAGTCCCTCCTCAAGGTTTGTTCCCTCCTACAAGCGTAGTTCCTCAAGGTTTAATTCCCTCCCTACAAGCGTAGTCCCTCCTCAAGGTTTGATTCCCTCCCTACAAGCGTAGTCCTCCTCAAGGTTTAATTCCCTCCCTACAAGCGTAGTCCCTCCTCTCCCTCCCTACAAGCGTAGTCCCTCCTCAAGGTTTAATTCCCTCCCTACAAGCGTAGTCCCTCCTCAAGGTTTAATTCCCTCCCTACAAGCGTAGTCCCTCCTCAAGGTTTGATTCCCTCCCTACAAGCGTAGTCCCTCCTCAAGGTTTGATTCCCTCCCTACAAGCGTAGTCCCTCCTCAAGGTTTAATTCCCTCCCTACAAGCGTCCCTCCTCAAGTCCCTCCTCAAGGTTTAATTCCCTCCCTACAAGCGTAGTCCCTCCTCAAGGTTTAATTCCCTCCCTACAAGCGTAGTCCCCTCCTCAAGGTTTAATTCCTCCCTACAAGCGTAGTCCCTCCTCAAGGTTTGATTCCCTCCCTACAAGCGTAGTCCCTCCTCAAGGTTTGATTCCCTCCCTACAAGCGTAGTCCCTCCTCAAGGTTTGATTCCCTCCCTACAAGCGTAGTCCCTCCTCAAGGTTTGATTCCCTCCCTACAAGCGTAGTCCCTCCTCAAGTTTGATTCCCTCCCTACAAGCGTAGTCCCTCCTCAAGGTTTGATTCCCTCCCTACAAGCGTAGTCCCTCCTCAAGGTTTGATTCCCTCCCTACAAGCGTAGTCCCTCCTCAAGGTTTAATTCCTCCCTCACCCTTTGCGCCCCTAAACAGACTCGACCCCAGCGAGCAACATCTCTACCGCGGACGCTTCGACTTGCTGAATTTTCTCTTTTTCCATAACTTTCCTCATTACTCCGATCCTGTGATTCAACTCGCGAATAAACAAATAGCGTCATTCGGTGATGCGGATTGTTCAAATAATTGAAGTGTCTAATTAACGTGCGTTGCATAGCACCTAATTGAAGTGAAGGAAATGGCGTTGCTGGACTAATTTCATGACATGGCTGTAGCGAGAATTTTGCCTTTTGTCTGTTTTCTGTGAGATCTTTGTGATTTTCTGTTTCTTTCTTTTCCGTCTCTCTCTCTCTCTCTCTCTTCTTCATATTTCTCTCTCCCTTTGTCTTCTCCATTTCTCTCTCTCTCTCTTCTTGTCTTTCTTTCTCCGTTTCTCTTTCTTTTCCACCTCTCTCTCTCTCTTTCTCTCTCTGTATCTCTTTCTTCTCTATTTCTCTTTCTTTTCCATCTCTCTCTCTCTCTCTTTCTCTCTTTGTATCTCTTTCTTTTCCATCTCTCTCTCTCTCTCTTTCTCAGTATATCTCTCTTTCTTTCTTCTCTTCTCTCTTTCTTCTCCGTCTCTCTCTCTCTTCTCTCATTCTCACTCTCCCTCTATATGTAAAACAACTCAATATCAAATGCATTTCCTCGACTCTCTATTTCATATCAATGTGTATTTTCTTTTCAACCTTTGTTAAATATCATCAAATCCAATACCATGTGAGTTCTGTTTCACTCTGCTGTTGGCATTTCTCTCAATAAACACCATGCAGACGTGAGGGAATGAGAAATGTTTGCTAAAAGTGTATATGCTTGTGGCTATAACTGAAATTTCATCCCGTGCGTTCTATTTCCTGAACAAAATGATATTGATGTACGCTGCGCTTGCAATGTTTGTTCAATCCAGGGAGCTTTTAATGAATGTCAGGTTATCAAAATATCGTTCGTTGTCTGTTTTATGCACGTAGGCGAATGGACACATATACTTCCGCTGTGAGCTGTCCTTTGAGGAAGAAACTGTTCTCTCTCTCTCTCTCTCTCTTTTTACTCACTCCCCCCCTCTCTCTTTCACTCTTTCTGTTTTCGCATTCTCTCCCTCTAACTTTCTCTCTCTGTTTCGCCGTCTCTCCCTCCCTCTCTCTCATTCTCTCTCTCTCTCTCTCTCTCTCTCTCTCTCTCTCTCTCTCTCTCTTTCTCCAACTACCTCTTGCACACTAAAGATGCTTATTT
>NW_020871626.1:105771-108271 GCF_003789085.1 Penaeus vannamei | reverse complement strand
CACCGCAGGACGAGCCGCTCTGCGCGTCCTACGAGGAAGGGGGAGACGGGGGCTTGTAGTAGGCAGAGTTGTCGCTGTGAAAGGGATAGTAGGGATGGTGTGATAACGACGATGCGATTAAATTGTGGTGGTGGTGTGATCCCGATGATAATTACGGTAGTAATGGTGATAATGATAATAGTAATGATGATAGTAATGATGATGGAAATAATGATAATGATAATAATAAAGATAACAATAATAATGATAGTAATGATGATATTAGTAATGGTGATAATGATAAAAGTAATGCGGATGATATCAATAATGATAATAACATTATAACAATTATAACGATAACAATAATATATACAAGGACAACAACAAAAATGGCAATAATAATCATAATAACAACAATAATAATAATGATGATAATGATGATAGTAATGATTGGGATGATACTAATAATGGTGATGATCATGATAAAAATAACAATAATAATCATGGTAATGATACTAATAATAGGTAAAATGATAATGCTGTTAATGACATAGTAATAAAATGGAATAGTAATAATGATAACAATAATGATAATGATGATAATATTGATATGATGATGATGATGAACATGATGATAATAATGATACTACTACTACTACTACGTATAATAATAATAATAATAATGATAATAATAATAATAATAATAATAATAATAATAATGATGATAATAATAATAATGATAATAATAATAATAATAATAATAATGATAATAATAATAGTAATGACAATAATAATAATAATGATAATGATAATGATGATAATAATAATAATAATAGTAATAATAACAAAAACACCAATGATCACAACAATAATGATGATAAAACTGAAAATCATAATAAAGAAGTAGTAGTAACGTAAAGGAAATTAACAGTAACACTACTAATAATAGAATTAATAACAACGATATCATTCAGTAGTAAACCTATATCCTGGTTTACATCCACGCATTTGACTTCACATTTATCTTTTCACGTGGTAGTTAAAGTACATTCACTACAAACTCTGAATGAAACAAAAATACGATATTCTCTTGGTCTCATGAGAGGGGCAAAGTTAGAACGCTGAACTTGTGGTATGTAAGAAAAAAAGAAAGAGAAAAACGAAATAAAAGAAAAAGAAAAAAAAATATCTGGAGAGATACAATTGTGTTACAGTCGTTTTTTTTTTCTTCTTCTTCTTCTTCTCTCTTCATCATTTTGAAAATTTCTGTACTCTGAAAATGAGAAAAAAGTGAAGAATGCATAATAATCATAGATATTTTTTTTGCATGTGTGAACAAGTACAAAATACCGAGAAATGAAATGAAATTCAGAAAAAAAGAGATATCTCCCTAAATAAGAAGAAAACAAAAACCTTACCAAACAACAACTAAAAACACCCTGCTCTTGAAATTCAGACACTCGAGTGGAAAACATAAACAGGACTAAATATCCTGTTACTATCTCCTTTTCCTTTGCTTCTGCCTTTGATTTGCATAAACCGAAAACAAATACACATTTTCAGCCGCTGGAGGAACGAGTGCTTCGAGGCTAACTCCGCTCCCGTGATGGAAAGTAACATTAAGAGCATAATAGATGCTATTATTAAGTTAGGAGTTCACAAACCATGCCATTACAAGTTCTGAACATTAACTGAAATGTCTGGAATTGAATCATAAAGAGGAACGGGAGAAGGTGAGGGGAAAGGGGAGAGAATGGCGAGGGAAAGGAAAGACAGAGAGAGAGAGAGAGAGAGAGGAGAAAAACTAAAGAAGGTGAGGGGAAAGGAGAGAGAGAGAGAGAGAGAGAGAGAAAAGTAAAGAAGGTGAGTGAGAGGAGAGAGAGAGAGAGAGAGAAGAAGGAGAGAGAGAGAGAGAGAAAGGAGAGAAAAGGTGAGGGGAAAGGAGAGAGAGAGAGAGAAAGGAGAAAAGTAAAGAAGGTGAGGGGAAAGGAGAGAGAGAGAGAGAGAGAGAGAAAAGAAAGAAGGTGAGGGGAAAGGGGGAGAGAGAGAGAGAAAAATAAGGGGAAAGGAAAAGATAATAGCGAGGGAAAGGGAAGAGAGAAGGGGAGAAAAGTAAAGGAGAGGGTGAGGGGAAAAGGAAAATAAAGGCGAGAGGAGAGAGAGAGAGAGAGAGAGAGAGAGAGAGAGAGAGAGAGAGAGAGAGAGAGAGAGAGAGAGAGAGAGAGAGAGAGAGAGAGAGAGAGAGAGAGAGAGAGAGAGAGAGAACGAGAGAGTGAAAAGGGGAAAACAAAAGAGAGGGTCAAGGGAAAGGAAGAAGAGAGTGAGGGGAGAGGCAGGGAGAAAATGAAAGGCAAGGGAAAATATATGATGAAGGGAAGGACAAGAGAAAGTGAGAGGTTAAAGGATAAGGAAAAAGAGAGGGGAAGGAGAGAAGAGAGAAGGGAAAATAAAAGAATAGGGGCGAAGGGAATAGGAAAAGAAAGGATAAAGGGAAAGGGGAAAGAGGGTGATAGGAGAGGCA
>NW_020871626.1:90771-93271 GCF_003789085.1 Penaeus vannamei | reverse complement strand
TGCAAGCCCTGTACAAATCTGAACTGGTACTACAGTTTACAAGTTGATTAAGATTTTATGCATTCAGCACCGACGAAGATAATCAGCGTTATTCTCAAAACAGGTGCAATAACAAACTATGCTCATGAATATGCATGAATCTAATATCAAGTTGTCTGATATCTGCGAATTGCTTGGTAGATAGAAGGATAGATAATAGAGGGTTATAGGTCGATAGAGAGGGGGATGTGTTGAGAGGTATGGATACATACATTCACATATACATAAATATGCACATACTCGCGTGCATACATTCTTATATTCATGAAATTATAAATACATACATTTGTATAAGCAGACGCATATACATACATGCATACATATATGCATACATACATACACATATGCACATACATACAGAGCTCTATACATTGATGGATACCATAGATAGATAGATTAGTCGTAGATAGCTAGATATATACTTAAAATAAACAAAGGAAATAAGATAAATAAATAAAACAGGTTCACACTAATTTCACTCGTTACCCTACCCCCTCACAGTCTTTAGATCGCAACCCGAAAATGTACAACAGAAAACGGGAGCGTCCCCCCCCCCCCCGGCTCCAGACTCGCGCCGAGACTGCCATCGCACTGAACACGTTGAACAAAGCCTCTAATGAACGCGCGACAGTTCAGCGGGAAAGGAGAGAAGGGGGCGGGGTCTTCCTCAGTGGCAAATGAAAGCTGTCAACTGTTCACGAGTGTTCAATGGCTGCGCGATACCGGTGGATAAGGGGGTGTTATCAGGGAACGAGGAGTCGCCACGGGCTCTGCTCACCGTCGGCCGCGCTTTGCATGTGAGGGAGGGGGAGGGGGGCGGTGCTGAGGGAGAAGGGTCAAGAACAGATTTTGGATTATTCATTTATCTATTTGTGGTCGATTCTCAGCACTTATTCTCTATCCCTTACCTATCCCCTCTCCCTTTCTCTATCTTTCTCTGTCTGTATGCGCAAGTGTCAACCTACCTTCATTCCTATCCTCCATCCCTTCCATCCCTCCACTCTCTGTCTCATCTTTCCATCTGCCTTCCCTCCTCTCTTCATCTTCACGTGCTACAAAGGGCAGTTCGCATGATATGTGCGCCCCCTCGCGACAACAGCAGAACAGTTCTTCGTAACATATCTCTCTCACGTTATAAATGCTGTTTGTAATTTCCCTCTACAGATCTTTTATCCCCAGTGCCTCTCTTCCCTTGTTTCTGTACATTTCCTCCTCATTCGTCAGTGTGTGTCAATGTCTGTTTCATTATTCTGGTTTATGTATTTTTCTTTATCATTTTTATTGAGAGTTTGAGACAAGCGAAAGATAAAAACAAAGCAAAGAAACAAATGATAACGAGAGAGAAAGTGCGTGGAAAGCCAAAAGAAAAAGAAAAAGAATAAAATGAACTGAAATAAAATCTATAAAGATAGATAGAGAGAGAGAGAGAGAGAGAGAGAGAGAGAGAGAGAGAGAGAGAGAGAGAGAGAGAGAGAGAGAGAGAGAGAGAGAGAGAGAGAGAGAGAGAGAGAGAGAAACAACAAAAAACAGAGAGAAGGAGAAAAAATTACAGGATAAAAAACCAGCTTCCCTACGCCACATAAAGAACTCAAAAATAGGTAGCCCCCTCCGGCCCCTTCAAAGCAGCGGCGCGGGCATCATTGTAGAAAACGGACTCGGCAGATCAGCGCTTTAAAGAAGGCAGCGTCGTCGGCCGGAGCGTGTCTCTGTGACGCCAGAAAGGGGGAAATGTGTACTTACGAGGGCCTTTGAGAGGGGAGTGGGTGGGGTGTTGGGGCTATGGGGGAGAGGAGGGGTGGGGAGGGGTGTGGGGAGGGAAGGAAGGGGGAAGGGAAGGAGGGAAGGAGGGAGGAGGTGGGGGAGGAGAAGGGTGTGAAGGAAGGAAAAAAGGGGAAGGGGGAAGGAGGAGGGTGGAGGGAAAGGTGGGAGGTTGGAGGAAGGGGTGTTGGGGGAGAGGAGGGGAAGGAGGGGAGTAGCGGAAGGAAAGAGGGGTGAAGGAGGGGAAAAAGGATTTTTTTTTTTTTTTTTATTAAAGATTTAGTTTTAATTCCATTTGCTACAATGAAATTTCTTTGCTGTGACATAGTCTGTTTTATTTTGCCCAAATTCTCCCCCTGTGTGCAAGGAGTGGCCGGGGTTACCCACTCACTGGCCGGGCGTGGGGATTGAACGCAGGTCCGCAAGATTGCTAGACCAGCACCTTACCGCTGCGCCAGCAGGAAGGAAGGAGGAGCGGTGGGGGAGGAGAAGAGAGGGTGTAGGAGGGAAAAAGGGGGGAGGGGGATGAGGGGGGTAGGGGAAAGGAGGGAAGGAAGAGGGAGTTGGGGAGAGGAAAAGAGGGTGAAGGAGGAAAAGAGCGGAAAGGGGAGGAGGGAGTGTTGGGAGAAGGGAGGAAGGAGGAGGGGGTGGGGGAAGGAAAGAGGGGATGAAAAAGGGAAAGACGAGGAGGAGGGGGTGTTGG
>NW_020871626.1:70771-73271 GCF_003789085.1 Penaeus vannamei | reverse complement strand
ATTAATAATAACCATATATATAAACAGACATGTGAACAGGTAGACAAGAATGACCTCCCACCCCTCAATTTTTTTACTATTTTTATCTTTTATTTTTTATACCTGCGTTGAACCGTCATCAAGCAGCCGGTGACCTCGGCAACCGAACACTCTCGTATCGGCAACGTTTATATTGGAAATCTTCACCCAGCGGATATGCCGACGACCGATATGCCGATACTGATCGAAATATCGGTTATTGCTTTGTGATAAACAGTTAACCCCGCGGCAATTATCAGGTAATCTAAAATGCCAAAACCGGCTTTGCATGTCATTAAATATTGTGTGAATAATCATTACTAATAGCCTGGATATTGAGTTTTTAATCTATTTTTCTTTATTTTTCGGTTTTGTTTCCGAGAAATGGATGCATTTCTGGACCATCTGCGTTTTATTTCTCTTCTGTTGGGATTTGCTGTTTAAATTGTCTATTGGAAATTGGAATACGTATTTATGGGAACCTGTATCGGTCTGTCGTAGCCTCAATGGACCGTGTAGTAGGTGTAGCGTATGCGGGGCGGGCTGGTACTGTGCGTGCGTGCGTGTGCGTGTGTGTGTGTGTGTGTGTGTGTGTGTGTGTGTGTGTGTGTGTGTGTGTGTGTGTGTGTGTGTGTGTGTGTGTGTGTGTGTGTGCGTGTGTGTGTGTGTGTGTGTGCGTGGTGTGTGTGTGTGTGTGTGTGTGTGTGTGTGTGTGTGATGTGCGTGTGTATGTGTGTGTGTGTGCGTGTGTTAAGTACATACATACACAGTTACTATACATATGAATACATGCTGTCTTAACTCTTGCAAACAGATGTACATTCACGACACCTTAAATCTTAGGTTATATCATATAGACGAATATACTAAGCAATAGAAATAGAAAAAAAAGACAGCGTGATAAAGGAGTCACATGTAAAATTGTAAAATCAGTAAGTAATCATTTATTTCCCCGTCTGTCTACCTGTCAGAGTCTTCCTGTCTATCTACCTTTCTCTCATTTCCTCATTCCCTTCCATCTCTCCTCTTTACCCACCCTCCCTTATCTCCCTCTCTCTTCCTCATTATCCTCAAACGAAAAAAAATCAAAATGCTCGCTTCACTCACTCAAATCATCCGTAATTTGAACATCATTTCCCTCATTCTTTTTTCATTCGTATTTCAGCGGCAGAATGCAGGTTACGTCTTTAATGAATGTCTGATGATAAAGAGATTGCGTTCACGATTAAGGATGAAGAAAGGCCGCACATGGAGAACAATGCTGAACAATTAAGCCATTTGTTCAGTTCTCCTCCGCCTCGTTCCCGCCCTCCTCTTCCTTCTTACTGCTTTATCGTCTTCGCCTAGTTTCTCATTTCTTTCTTTCTATTTTTATTTCTTCTTGCTCTTGTTTCTAATCTCTTACACTTTATCCTCACGTTTCTTATAATTCCTCTTCTAATCAGTTTGAATAATTTCAGACATTGTAAAGATTGATATCATAAAAAAAAAAAAAAAAAAAAAAACAGTGAAAGTTTTACAGACAACTGAGTTTCAGTATTTTTTCTTTATTTTTTTTCTCCTCCTTTCAATGAACGCAGCATAGTGTGCAGCATAAACGCGGGCGTGAATGTATATGCATCGTTTTGCGCGGTGTGGGTTCACATAAATATCATCATGTGACAATCTGAACACACTGATGAATAGATAAGTAAATAAACAGCAAATAAAAAGAGAGAATAAATGGATAGATAAATAAATCAAGAAAAAAAAGAGAAATTAAATGAAAATAAACAAAGGAATAAATAAAAGTACTAAAAACAATGCTTTTTACAAACCAGATCAACAAAGAGAATATAAGGAAAATAGAAATACGAAGGAAATATCTGTCGTGGAAATGTACACGTCCATGAATACACAAGCCTTCGCACGAGGGCAAAAAATCCCCAAAATTCCCAATATGAAATACTATGAATAGACATATAGATAAATGGAGAGAGAGAGAGAGAGAGAGAGAGAGAGAGAGAGAGAGAGAGAGAGAGAGAGAGAGAGAGAGAGAGAGAGAGAGAGAGAGAGAGAGAGAGAGAGAGAGAGAGAGAGAGAGGAGTGTCAGATACATTTGATAGATTAAAGGATAGATGATATATATATGTATATGTTTATAGATATAGATAGATAGATAGATGAATAGATAGATAGGTAAGTACACGAACAAATAAAGCAAAACAAAGAACGAAATAATAAAACAGAGCAGCCTGCAGCCACCAGAATGCATTTTCAGACTTTACACGGATTCGCACACCGACACAGGCAAAATTAATCCCGAAATGAAAATCCACTCACATGCTCATAGCAAGCCGGCAGCCGGTGGTAAAAGAGAGCTTCTGGGGCTCATATGTTGCCACAGCATGAAGAGGAAAAGAGGGTCTGCATATCTGTGTACTGCTTCGGGTGTATTTGGGTTGAGGTGCGTGTGTGTGTGTGTGTGTGTGTGTGTGTGTGT
>NW_020871626.1:53271-68271 GCF_003789085.1 Penaeus vannamei | reverse complement strand
TGTGGTTCATTTGTTTTTCTAACACTTTTTTCGTGAAGTTTGTTGGTAAAGGTTTAGTCCCATGAGTTATAAACACGATTAAGAACCAACCGGTTTTGGTATTAAAGTGTTGCCTACATTCCCCTTTCCCCATTTTCTTTTTCAACGTCAACTTCTCCCATTTTCTTCGCTCCTTGCCTACCAATACCCGCGCTCACCCCGTTTTCTTTCCCACGCAAACAGCCCTCGCATCGCCCAAGACATAACGAACATAAACCCGAAAAAAATGATTTTACACTCTGATTTACCTGACATTAACGACTCGGCCGAACACTCGAAGCAATGCCTCGTCTGTCGGTGTCTCTTTGTCTGTCTGTCATCTGCCTCTGACGTCACTCTGACAGGTAGCAAGGTGGGTGGCACGCGGAGGAGAAGGGAGATGTAAATGGTTGGTATTCCTAGACCTTTTTATTATTATTTCTGTTGTTGGGTTTATCGCTGTTGTTACTGCTGGTCGCATTAGTGTTATTATCATTCTGAGCATTGTTAGTGCTATTGTGATGATGATGATGATGATTATGGTGATGATTATGATGGTGGTGATGAAAACGGTGAGGATGATGATTAAGGGAAATGGGGATGGAGATGATGATGATGATAATGAGGAGGAGGAGAAGGAGGAATTGGAATTGGAGAAGGAGGATATAATGATAATGATACAAATATGATAACTGATAATGATATTGATATTTTTGATAATGATGATAGGAACAAATAATAATAATTTTAATTCTAACGATAGTTATAATATCCATAATAATAATATTCATAATATTGATAATAATAAGGATAATCATAATGATAATGACAATGATTATTACTCATATCCACAGTAGCATTACTAAAGGTGCTGTCACACTAGCACTTTTTCCGTCATTTTTTTTTTTTTTTTTTTTTTTTTTACAATAGCACTTTTTCTGTCAATTTTTTGACAATTTTCTGAAATTTTGTCAATTTTTGAGCGAATTTCGATTTTCTCGTCAGACGATAATGATTGTTTCCGTCTGAAAACCTTAACGTCAACTTTTTCAGCCAAGCATAGTCAAATCGAGAGTTATATTCGAGAATGTTTGTATTTATGTTAAATAAAATAATAAAAAGATTGACGGAAAAAGTGCTAGTGTGACAGCACCTTAACATCATGATCATTACCATCGCCATTACTGTCAATATTTTCAATATTATGAACATTATATTATCAATTTTTCTCGTTAAAACAGGACTGAATCAGTCAAGTCGTCCATAGGTAATGCACATTTCTCTCTGAACTGAATTTAATCTAACACGGATACATGTTTGAGTTTATCAACTAGTTAGCCATTGATCTGTGTACAATGACCACTTTCTAATTTGATTATTATCATGTTTAAGGGCATATTTCGACCGTGTCAGTGTGTAGTAGTTTAGCTCTTAAGAACACTGTATCGGCTGAACTCCAGGATAACAAATAGGTAAACAAATGTAAAGTTAAAGATGGATTGTAAGTAGAAAAAGGGGGAAGGAGGGAGGGAAGGCGGACACGTGTACGCGTGTGTGTGTGTGTGTGTGTGTGTGTGTGTGTGTGTGTGTGTGTGTGTGTGTGTGTGTGTGTGTGTGTGTGTGTGTGTGTGTGTGTGTGTGTGTGTGTGTGTGCATTAATGACCGCAAGATTTATGGTAGTAGGTTGAAAAAAGTATCCAGTGAAAAACAGATTATCCAATGTGTATGTCAGTTAAAATGGCCACCTGTCCATGCAATTTAATCAATTCAGTGATCAAAGTGCGTCGGTTGTTAAGTGGAGGGGAAGTCCCATTGAAGTGTAATGGGCAGTTGAGTCATTTCAGCATCTTCTGTCTGCGGTTGTTTTGTCATTGGCACTGGAAGAAAATGTTCCTTTTCTCTTTTTTTAAGCTTTGGGCTTGGATGTTCAGATCTCAAAGCCGGCTTGGACTGGGGAAAAGACAGCATTTTTTTATTTTAAAATCTCTGCAAGACTGAATACCTAGCCAGGCGAAATAACGTGAATTCAAAAGGAATAAGTAACAACATTTTACTTTCATTCTAATCATAATAACCATTGTCTCATTGCAATTGTAACTCTGCAGCATAACATTTTGAAAGTTTTATTTTTATTATTTTTTTTAGATGCAGTTTCTGGATAATTGTTCAGAATAATTAGTCAGTTACAAAAGAAGATTACACTTTTTGAGTTATTTAAGAAATTTTCTGTTATATAATAGAAAAATGACAAGGAAATATTTTTTAGGATATACAATCTTGTAGAAATTACATTCTACAGATCATTATCATTATTGTAACTATCATTATTATTATTATTATTACTATTATTTTTTATCATCATCGTTTGTGATTGTCTTTATAGATATCATCTTCCTTATTATTATCAACATTACTTTTATTATTATTATTATCATTATTATTAGTATCATTATCATCATCATCACCATCGTCATTGTCATCATTATTGTTATTATTATCATTATTACTATTATTATAGTGGTAATTATCGTTATTGTAATTATGATAATAACCATTATTATTAACATTGTTAATAACATTATCATCAATATTATTAATAGTGCTATCATCAATATTATAATAGTGTTATCATCAGTATCATATTATCCTCATCAAATGTTGATGATAATAGCAGTAATGATATCATAATTTTGTTCATAGTAATAGTAAAAAAAAATAATGATAATGACACTGACAATAACAATGATAATCATGGTAATGATAGCAGTAACAATGTTAACGATAATAATGATAATGATAAAAACGTTAATAATTATAGAACTGAAAATGATAATGATAACAGCAACACCAACTGAAATGATAATGATAATAATCATGATATGATAATATTATCTTTATCGGTTCTTGTTTATCATTATTTGACAATCATATTGTGCTGTTATCATTATAATTACTATTACTGTTATTTATTATTTTATCATTTTTTTTAACTATTATCAATTTTGTTGTTTTTATATCATTATTATTTAATTCTTATTATGATTCAATTTCTTCAAATATCATCATCATTATTTTATTATTATTGTTTTTATCATTATTATTATACTGTGATACTGAACAATGACATCCATGGTAATGATCACTGCGATAATGACAGCATCATTACTACATTATGAAAATAATGATAATTGTAACGTTGATGATGATAATAGTTTGATAATGATGGCAATAATAGTAACAATGATAAAACACAGCAATTATAAAGATAATGATGATAAAATACAAATGATAACAATAGCAATAATGATAATGATAAAAAAATGATAATGATGATAATAATAAATAGCAGTAAATAAAGATAATGACCATAATAATAATTATAACACTTCCGGTAATGCTAATGATATCAGTATATAATATTATAAATAATAACAATGACAATATGATGATATCAATATTGAAAATAATGATAAAGACAATGAAAATGACAGTATTAGTAATAATAGAATTATTGCTGATAGTTTTAAGAATGATAACTATAATGATGATAATAATGATAATAAAGATTATATTAAAGATAATGATAGTAATAACAAGAATAATAAATGAAATAATAGTAATGAAATTATACTAAGAATATTAATAAGAACAATAAGTATAAACAATAATCATGAAAATAATGGTAATTATTATCCTGATTATTACTGTAAATATATTCATTATTGATGTTATTGATTATTGATGTTATCATCATCATTATTGTTATTATCATTATCATTATTATTACTGTAATGAATCTATTATTATCACCATTATTACTGCTATTATTACTATTATTATCATTATTATCATTACTGTTATTTATTATTATCATTATTACATTGGTATTATTATTGCTTTTATTGTTATAGTAGTAGTTATATATTATCATTATCTTAATGAATATAATTTTCAGTGAAAGTCGTAATCTGAATGATTGTTAATGAATAGTCTTATGCTGAGTATAACCGTTTCATATAATGATGATAATGATAGTTATCATCATCATCATTATCATCTTTATCATTATAAATATCATCATTATCATCCTTATTTTTATCAATATTACCATTATTATCACCAGATCATTTATGTTATCATTATCCATTCCATTGCTAGCTGCTAGGGGTCCACGCGGCCAAATAATGCAATATTCAACGAGGATTGCAACTTCTTCAAACTTTAATGTTACAAAAAAGAGAGAAAAAAATGCTCGACGGGACCAATATTCTCACACAAGGCTTTCTCTTTGTTCAGATATTTCCTTTAAGAAAGAGAGAGGGAGGAGAGAGAGAGAGAGAGAGAGAGAGAGAGAGAGAGAGAGAGGAGAGAGAGAGAGAGAGAGGAAAGAAAAAGAAAGAGAAAGAGAAAAGAGAGAGAGAGAGAAGAGAGAAGAGAGAGAGAGAGGGGGGGGGGGGGGGAGGAGGAAGAGAGGAGAGAGAGAGAGAGAGAGGAGAGAAGAGAGAGAGAGAGAGAAGAGAAATTAGAAGGATGGATGTACTTTAGGCTGGATTAGTGGCGCGTGTCAAAATCATGGCTGTGGGCGGAGTCAGTTGCATGGCCTGGTATTGCATTTGCTGATTAGATGCCCGTGTCTCTTCTGGCTCTCTGTTCTCTGTCTCTCATCTTTTTTTTTTTTTTTCTTTCTTATTACTCTCTCTGTATGTCCTGGCTCTGTCTTTTGCTCCTCTGTCTGTCTGTCTTTTCCTGTCCTCTCACCTATCTCTCTCTTTCTCTCTCCTCTAGCTCTCCCTCCTCCCTCTTTCCCTTCCTCCGTCCTCTACCTCTCTTTGTCTCCATGCCAATCTGTTACATAATTACATTCATTCATTCATACATACATACATACATGCATTCATTCATCATTCTACATATCCATTCGTTACATACATACATACATGCACACAACACTTGCAGGTTTTAGGTAAAGAGAAGTTGAAAAGTACAGGTGATGTAGCCTTTTCGTTTCACACATACAAAAAATACACCGTACCCCAAAACCGTCACCAAATGAAGCTCTTGTTCGATTCCACTGTAATGTTTTTATTATTATTATTTATTCATTTAATTCTTTTGTTTTTTACATTTCATTTCGTGTTGGAGTAAAAAGTGACAAGGAGGGTTTATGTTTCAGAATTATCTCTTTAATGTCACAGGTTATCACATAAATGTATGATTATCCTAACTATCATTTTCATCATTCTCATCGTCATTACTGATGTTGTTGATGTAGAGAGAAATAATTAACATATCTGTTTTTCATAAGAAAAGTACGCACACATGTATGTGTGGGCGTGTGTATGTATGTGTGTGTGTGGGTGTGTGAGAAAGAGAGAGAGAGAGAGAGAGAGAGAGAGAGAGAGAGAGAGAGAGAGAGAGAGAGAGAGAGAGAGAGAGAGAGAGAGAGAGAGAGAGATGAGAGAGAGATGAGAAAGAGAAAGAGAGCGGAGACAAGAGTGAGAGCCTTCCGCCGCCCGGGCCAGACGCAGACCAAACACGGCCGCCTCCGCAAAGCACAGTACAGGCGCGTCACACACCGTAATATCCCCGCCGGCCGCCTCGCTATTGGATCTCCGTACTTAGATAATAAGCTGTCTGAACCGAGCCTCCCTGAGTGCATACATTTTCAGCTCGGCGGCATTGCTGAAGGTTCCATTACCTAATCTGAATAACCCATTCACTCGACTGATCCGCACAGACAACACATAGAGAAGGACGGTACGCACAAAGCCGCCAAATGGGGGGGTTGGTGAGTCACTAGAAGAGCGGGTTTTAGGTGCGAGTGTTTGTGGGCGGGTGTGTGCGGGGGGTGGTTTGTCTTAGTTTATGGTTGTGGGGTTTTGTGGGTGTTTTTTTGTGTGTGTGTGTTTTTTGTATTGTTTACAGCGTCGTATAGTAGATTAATATATTATTCGTGACAGCTTTTTTTTCTTATTTTTTTTTCTCCTCTTTTTTCTTTTTTTTTTTTTCTTTTGTTTTTTTTTTTTTTTTTTTTTTTTTTTTNTTTCTAACGCTCTTCTTTTCTTTTTCATTTCCTGTCTTCTTTATATGTAATTAATCGTTTTTCTTTTTCTGTTTTTCCTGCTCTGTGATCCTATTTCACCCTCCCTCTCTCTTCTTCCTTTTCTGTATATTCTCCTCTCCTCTTTTTCTCCTTTCCCATCTCCCTTCTTAATTCTCCCTCTGTCCTCTATCTTCTTCTCTCCCTCTTCTCTAGCCTACCCATTCTACCACCTCTCCCTCCCTCCCCCCTCACCCCCTCCTAAACCCCAATTTCCTTAGACCTTTCCCCCTTTACTTTCCCTCTCTTTTCCCTTTTCCCCTATCCTCTCTCCTTCCCCTTCCTCTACCCCCTCTCCTTTCCTTTCTCTTTCCTATTCCCCTTTCTCCTCTCCTCTCATTTCCCTTCCCTTTTACTTCTCTTTTCCCCTTCCCCCTTTTTTTTCTCTTTTCCCCTTCCCTCTCTCCATTTTCCTTCCCCTTCCCTTCTTTTCCCCCCTCCCCTTTCCCTTTTTTTTCCCCTTTCCCTATCTCCCTCATTTCCTTCCCTCTTCCCTTCCCCTTTCCCCTCTTCTTTCCCTCCCCCTTTCCCCTCTTCTTTCCTCCCCTTTTCCCTTCCCTTTCTCCTCCTTTCCCTTCTCCCCCTCTCCCCCTCCCTTCCCCCCCAGCCCCTCCAGCCTAACCTCCCCATCCCCTTGCCTCATTCTAGCTTCCGCCTCCTCCCTCTCCTCTATTCCCCCACCCTAACCTCCCCCAAGTCTGCTTCCTCCCTCTTCCCTTCCCTGACCCCCTCACTCTTCCCCCTCCCCCTCCCCCCCCCTTCCCTTACCTTCCCCCTTACCTTCCTAGGTCCCACTCCCCTTACCCCCCCCCTCCCTTTGCCACCCTTCATACACCCGATAAAAAAAAATAAAAAAAGAAAAAATCCTTACCGTTGATAACCTCCCTCAATAAATATTAAATAAATAAATAGATAAAATAAATAATAATAATAAATAAATGATAAAAAATGCATGGAATTCTCGATGACAATCGCCCCCCATTAAAAATAGAATAGAAAAAAAATCCAATCAAAATGAAAATAAAAAACCTTCTCATGGAATTCTTTTTGATAAGCCCCCCCCCCAAAAAAAAAAATACTAAAGAGAAAAAAGAAAGAAAAACCCTCCCCTCAAAAAAAAAGTATATATATAATAATAATAAATAATAATAATAATAATAATAATAATAATAATAATAAAATAATAATAAAAAGATAGATAAATAAAAGATAAAAAATAAACTTTACAATGAAATTCTCATCGATACCCCCCCCCCAAAAAAAAAGACTCAACCCCCCCCAAAAAAAAGACTCAACCCCCCCCCAAAAAAAAAAAAAAGACTCAACCCCCCCCCAAAAAAAAAGACTCAAAACCCCCCTACCATGGAATTCTCGTTGATGGAATCGATGCTCATGACGGTGACGTGAAAGTGGACGTTGGTGGGTCGTCCTCCTTGCTTGGGCGGCCGCATCTTGTCGTAGGTCGTGGGTCGTCGGGCATGATGTCCTCGATGCGGAGGGCGGCCGGTGAGGCTCCTGGAGGAAGGGGGTGGGGTGGAGGGGGAGGGTGGAGGGAGGAGGGAGGGGGTGGGAGGTGGGAGGTGGG
Source organism: Penaeus vannamei (assembly GCF_003789085.1). Taxonomy (NCBI): domain Eukaryota; kingdom Metazoa; phylum Arthropoda; class Malacostraca; order Decapoda; family Penaeidae; genus Penaeus; species Penaeus vannamei. The sequence continues at coordinate 60,568 of NW_020871626.1, read as the reverse complement.
AGGGAGGTGGGAGGATGAGGAGGGGGTATGGGGAGAAAGGGGGGTAGAGTGGGGGGTATGGGTGAGGGTGTGAGGGGGAGGAGGGATATGGGGGGTTGAGGGGGGTAGAGGGGGAGGAAGGGGGTGGTATGGGGAGGAAGGGGGGTGGTATGGGTAGGGAGGAGGAGGGGTAGGGGGGAGGGGAGTTGGGGAGGGGGGAGGGGAGGGGAGGGGAGGAAGGGAGGGAGGGGTGGAAGTGGGAGGATGAGGAGGGTGTATAGGAGAGAGGTTAGGGAGGGATGAGAGGAGGGGTGAGGGAGGTGTAGGGTAGAGGGGGAGGAGAGGAGGAGGAGGAAGGGGATGGGGAAGGGGAGGTGAGAGAAAGGGGGAGGGAAAGTGGGGGAAGGGAGGGGAAGGGGAGGGGAGGGAGAAGGAAGGAGGAGGTAGGTGAGAGGGAAGGCAAGGGGAGGGTGGGAGAAAGGGAGAGAGAGAAAGAAGGAGAGGGAGAGGGGAGGGAAGAGAGGGAAGGGGGTGGTAGAGGGGGAGAGCGGGAGAGGATAGGGAGGAGGGAGAGGGTGGGAATAGGAGGCGGGAAAGGAGAAGAGTGGAATAGGGAAGGAAGGGAGAAGAAGATAAAGAGATAAATAGATTGGTCGATATAATTAACATACAAAGTAGATGGAAGAGAAAGAGAGAGAATCGATGTGTTTGTGTATGTGTACGTACACACACATACACACACACACACACACATACACACATAAACACACACGCTAACACACATTCACACATACACACATACACTAACACACACATACACACACACACACAACACACACACATACACACACACACACACACACACACACACATACATACATACATATATATATATATATATATATATATATATATATATATATATATATATATATATATATATATATATATATATATATATATATTAGCATAAAAGCATCCATTGCATTCTCCAGTTGTCAGTGATAGTAATTATAATACTAATCACAAATTAAAGATAATGACAAGAATGATGACGATGATGCAATCGGCAACTGAAAAGGACATTAATAACTTTAATAATTAACCTACCATCATTATTTCTATTCCTCTCATCAACTCTCTCGTCGTTATCCCTATCACTCTTATTGGATTCACACGTTCATGATGAGAATAGCAAGTGGTCTATCTTCTTTTCCGTGTCCTTCTTTCTCTTCCTCTCTCTCTCTCTCTAATCCTTCTCTCTCATCCTTCTCTCCTCTCTCTTCTCTCTCTCTCTTCTCTCTCTGTCTCTCTCTCTCTTCTCTTCTCTGTTCCGTTCTCTCTCTCTCTCTCTTTCTCTCTCTCTCTCTCTCTCTCTCTCTCTCTCTCTCTCTCTCTCTCTCTCTCTCTCTCTCTCTCTCTCTCTCTCTCTCTCTCTCTCTCTCTCTCTCTCTCCCTCCTCTCTCTCCTCCCTCCTCTCTCTCCCCCCTCTCCTCTCCCCCCCTCCCCCTCTCCCCCCCTCTCCCCCCTCCCCCTCCTTACCCCCCACACGTCCAACCTCTGCCTACAAACGTCTCATATTCGCAAATCTTCAAGGCAATGACTTTCAAAAATGCATGAGAAGGTTTAATCAATAGATAGATTACACACACACACACATACACACATACATACATATATATATATTATTATATATATTATATATATATATATATATATATATATATATGGTATATATATATATATATATATATATATATATATATATATATATATATATATATATATATATATATATATATATATATATATATATATATTATATTATAATATATATTGTATTTAATATATATATATATAATATATATATATATTATATATATATATATATATATATATATTATATATTATATATATATATATATATATATATATATATATATATATATATATATATATATATATATATATATATATATATATATATATATATATATATATATATATATATATATATATATATATATATATATATATATATAATATACATATACATACATTACATACATATACATGTATTATTTTATTCATTCTCTTAATTTCTTATTCCATTTATTTTTTCTTTCCTGTATTTCGAAACACTAAGTACTCTCGACCAGCCACACCTAACTGCGAAACCGGATATTGGCTCCAGAAATATGAATGAATATTTAATCAGATGAAATTGCAACATGCATCGAGGAAAAAAAAAAAAGGAGAGGTGAAAGCAGATACTACAGATACTTTGAGTAGATGTTTAGAATGAAGAAAGTAGAAATGATGATAATGATGATGATGATGGTCATGATGATGATTATGATAATAGTAAATAAAATAATGATAATAATGATAATGATAATATAATAATAATATAATGATATTGATAAATAATGATACTATTATACTACTACTACTAATAATAATAATAATAATGATAATAATAATTAAATAATGATAATAATAATTAACATAATAATAATAATAATATAACAATATTAATATAAATAAAATATATGATAATATATAATAATAATAATAATAATATAATAATAATAATAATAATAATAATAATATAAATAATAATAATAATAATAATAATAATAATATAATAATATAATAATAATAATAATAATAATAATAATAATAATAACAATAATAATGAAATTAAATAAAATGTGGTTGTGAGTGTTTGTGTGTGTGTTTATATCGGGATTCTTAGTGAATTTTGAGGTGTATTTTTGTGTGTGTGCTTGTGTGTCTGCATGTGTGTGATTTTGTGTTTTGTGATCGTGTGTGTCTGTTTGTATGTGCGTATACTCGTATGTGTGTGCAGTATACTTCTGTGTGTTTTCGTGTACTGTTTCATAATATACTCTCTGATCTGAACTGCATTTTTTAATATTTCAGGAAATATAATTGTAACCTTTTAGAATGCAAATCAGAAGAAAAAAAAACAAAAATAAGTAAATGAGGAAGAAGGAAAGGCAAAGAGGATAACGAAGAAAATGAAGGAGAAAGTGGAGAAGAAAAAAGAGAGAGAAATGGGAAAGAAGGAAGAAAAAGAAGAAGAAGAAGAAAAGATAATGAATAATGAAAAATAATAAAGAATGAAAATAATATCAAGAATAGTAATAAAAAGAATGAAAAGACAGAAGATAAAAAAGAAGAAACAGAAGATCAAGAAGAAGAACAAGTAAACAAATAAAGAAAAGGAAGAAGAAGAGACAGCAAGAGAAAGGAGATAGGAAGACGAACAAAGGAAGAAAAGGTCGGAAGGTCAAAAGAAGGTCAGGATAAAGGGAGGAATGTTTGGTGCGTTTGTGTGTCTGTTTGTTCGTTTGTTTGTTTGTTTCCGTGTGTGAGTTTGTGCTTGTTTGTTTGTTTGTGAATTTGTTTATTTGTGCTTGTGTGTTTGTTCGTTTGTTTGTTTGTTTCCGTGTGTGAGTTTGTGTTTGTTTGTTTGTGAATTTGTTTGTTTGTGTGTGTGTGTGTGTTTTGTGAGTTTGTGTTTGTTTGTTTGTGAATTTGTTTGTGTGTGTGTGTTTTTTGTGAGTTTGTGCTTGTTTGTTTATGGATTTGTTTGTTTGTGTGTGTGTATGTTTTTTGTGAGTTTGTGCTTCTTTGTTTGTGAATTTGTTTGTTTGTGTGTGTGTTTTTTTTGTGAATGTGTGTTTGTTTGTGAATTTGTTTGTTTATGTGTTTATGTATGTTTTTTTGTGAATGTGTGTTTGTTTGTGAATTTGTTTGTTTATATGTTTATGTATGCTTTTTTGATTGTGTGTTTGTTTGTTTGTTTGTGCGCGGGCTTGTGTGATTGTTTGTTTGCGAATGTCTGTTTGCTGGTTTGTGACATGTTTGTTTGTATGTGTTTATGCTTGTGCTGTTTGTTAGTGTCCGTGTTTGTTTGTGCGTGTGTGCCTTCATTGCGTGTGTGCGTCTGTGCATTACTTAGTGTGCGCGTGTGTGCGTCTGTGCATTACTAAGTGTGTGCGTGTGTGCGTCTGTGCATTACTTAGTGTGCGCGCGTGTGTGCGTGTATCTGTATCCTCACCTCTTGTGTATAACGAGCGGACCTCACGCAATATCCTAGCGAGTGGATATGTGCGTTGTTAGTCGTGTCACGGTGGAGTATGCCCCTCCCCCCCCTTTCCCCCCACTTCCTCTCTTTCTCCCCCCCCACTGTTCCCATTCCAATCCCCCTTTCCCCCTTCCTCCCTTCTTCTCTTTCTCCCTTTTCCCATTCTAAATCCCCTTCTTACCTCTAGTTCCACATTCCTACCCCTCCCCTTCTACCCCCTATCTCTCTATTCCTATCCCCCTCTTTCCCTGTCTCCCCATTCCTACCCCTCCCCCCTAGTTTCCACATTCTTACCCCCTCCAGCCCTGTCTCCCCATCCCTACCCCCTCCCCCTATCTCCCATCCCAACCACCCCCCTCGTCTCCCCCCTTCTCTGCTACACTCCTACCGACACCCCCCCCCCCCACACACACACGCTCTCTTCCCCAATCATCAACGGAACTTAATGTGCGATCATGAACACTTTCTCCCCCTCCTCCCCCCCACCACACACATCCCCTCAATTCCTCCGTCACCCCCTCCTCCCCCCACCCCACACGCCACCAATTCTCCCCACACACCCAATTCCTCGTCACCGCCACCCCACACACCCCCAATTCTCCGTCACCCCTTCCCCTCCCCCTCTCACCTCTTCAAACCCGCCAATTTCTCCGCCCACACCTTGCCACCATCCTCCTCCCCTCCCTTATCCATCTTCCGCCACCCCCCCCCTTATCCAACTTCCGCCACCCCACCCCCCTTACCCCTAATTCCTCCCTCTATCGGTCCTTCACATCTCCCCCCCCTTCCCCAATCTCTCCTTCAACCCCTCCTCCCCTTGATTCTCCCCCCCTCTCCTATCTCCCTTTCCCTCTCTCCTATTCCTCCGCAATCCCCTCCCCTCTCCTCTTCCCCCTATCTCCTCTCCATACCCAAATTCCTCCGCCACCCCCTCCCTTTCCCCTAATTCCTCCCCTCACTCAATCTCCCCTTCACACCTCCCTCCCCCAATCTCCTTTCATGCCTCCCTTCCCCCTAATCTCCCTCCAAACCCCCTAATTCCTCCGCTACCCCCTTCCCCCATCCTCTTCCACCTCCCCGCCTTCCCCCAAATTCCTCCGCAATCTTCCCTTCACACCTCCCTCCCCCCTGATTCCTCCCCCCTGCCCCTTCTCTCCTATCTCCCTTCCCCTTCCCTTCAACCCCTTCCCTATCCCCCTTCAACCCCCCCTCCCCCTGATTCCTCCCCCTCCCCCTCCCTCTATCTCCCCTTCCCCTTCCCTCCCCCTATCTCCCCTTCAACCCCCTCCCCCTATCTCCCCCCTCCCTTTCCCTCTTCCCTCCCTCTCCCCCTATCCCCCCTTCCCCTTTCCTCTCCCACTCCCCTACTCCCCTTCCCTTTATCCCCCCCTTCCCCTTACCCTCCCCCTATCTCCCCTTCACACCTCCCTCCCCCTCCCCCCCTACCATCCCCTCCAATCTCTCCCCTCCCCCTTCCCCCTCCCCCTCCCTCTATCTCCCCTTCACACCTCCCTTCCCCTTCCCTCTCCCCCTCCCCTTATCCCCCCTTCCTCTCCCCTTCCCACCTCCCCTTCCCTATCTCCCTTCCTCTCCCCCTTCTCCTTGGGTCGGATCTATTAATAGGCGCCGTGTTGTTCGATCTCATTAATTCCTGAAGGGAGTCGACTGCCCTCTTGACGGGACTTCCCGCGGCCTCACGCACACGCACACACACGCACACACACACAGCACACACGCACACACACACACACACACACAACACACACACAACACACACACACACACACACACGCACACGCACACACACACACACCACACGCACGCACACATACACACACGCACATGTACAAGCCCTACCTCGCTACCTCTGTCTCTCTCTCTCTATTTATGTATCTATTTGTCTATCTCCTCTCCCTCCCTGCCTCTCTCTCTCTCTCTCTCTATCTTACTGTCTGTCTATCTATCTATCTATCACCTCTTCCTCTCTCTCTCTCTCTCTCTTCTATCTATCCTATCCATCTATCTATCTATCTATCTCCTCTCCATCCGCTCTCTCTCTCTCTCCGCTTTCCAACCGTCGCTTTATCTCTGTCTTCACCTCTGATTGTGTCTCTGTCACTGTTCCGCCCCCTTTCTGTCTGTGTCTGTATCTCTCTCTCTCTCTCTCTCTGTCTCATCTCTCTCTCTTCTTCTCTCTCTCCTCTCTCTCTCTCTCTCTCTGTCTCTCTTGCTCGCTCCTCTCTTTCCTCTCTCTTCTTCTCCCCTCTCTCTCCTTCTTTCTCTCTCTCTCTCTCTTCTCTTCCTTCCCTCCTTCCCTCCTCTCTCTCTCTCTTCTCTCTCTCCTCTCCTTCTCCTTCTCTCTCCCTCTCTCTCTCTCTCTCTTCTCTCTCTCTCTATCTCTCCTCTCTCTCTCTTCCCTCTCCTTCTCCTTCTATCTCCCTCTTCTTCTCTCTCTCTCTCTTCTCTCTCTCTCTTCGCTTCCTCCTTCCCTCCTCTCTCTCTCTCTCTCTATCTCTCTCTCCCTCTCCTTCTCCTTCTCTCTCCTCTCTCTGTCTCTCTCACTCTCTCTTCTTCTCTCTCCCCTCTCCTCTCTCTCTCTCGCTCTCTCTCTCTCTCTCTCCTCTCTCTCTCTGGTCTCTCTCTCTTCTCTCTCTCTCTCTCTCTCTCTCTCTCCTCCTCTCATCTCTCTCTCTCTCTCCCTACTCCTCTCCTTCTCTCTCTCTCATCTCTNTTGTCCACTATAGTACTTATCTACATGCAATATTGAGTTATCACTATAAGTGTTCCATATATATATAATATTATATATTATATAATAATATATGTGTGTGTGTGTGTGGTGTGTGTGTGTGTGTGTGTGTTGTGTGTGTGTGTGGTTGTGTGTGTGTGTAGGTGGTGTGACCGTCGCCCTCCTTCTTCCTCTCTCTCTCTCTCCTCCTTCTCTGCTCTCTCTCTCTTCTCGCTCTCTCTCTCTCCTAATCTCTCTCATCTCCCTTCTCTCTCCTCTCTTTCTTCTCCCTCCTACCTCCTTGAATCCCCTCTCTTTTTCATCATCCTCCTCTCCCTCTCCTCCCTCACCCCACTGCTCTCTCCTCCTCTCCGTCCCACACCGCCCATCCTCCTCCACCTCCATCCACGCTCCTCATTCTCCATCCACTTCCCCTCCTCCTCACCTCTTCCTCTCTCTCCGCTCTTTATCTC
>NW_020871626.1:27307-30261 GCF_003789085.1 Penaeus vannamei | reverse complement strand
TCGTCTCTCTCTCGTCACACCTACCACCACCCCACAAACACACACGCGCACACAACACACAACACACACACACACACCACCACACACACACACACACACACACACACACACACACACACACACCACATATATTATATATAATTATATTTATATATATATATATATATATATACAGAGAGGAGAGAAGGAGAGTGAGAGGGATGAGAGACGAGAGAGAATGAGAAATAGAGAGAGAGAGAGAGAGAGAGAGGATGAGACGAGACGAGAGAGAGAAGAAGATGAGAAAAGAGAGAGAAGGGAGAGAGATGACGAGAGAGAGACGAGGACGGAAGGAGACGGAGAGAAGAAGAACGAAAGAAAAGCAAAGGAAAAGCCGATCCTTCCTAGCGAAGACTTCACTCTTCTTTGTTTTCTGTAAGCTCCGTCTTCTTGATTCGAGTCAGACAATAAAACCCCGTCTTGGAACTTTCTGGATCCATCTTCATCAACAGCTCTTAGAGGGAAGGGCCCGCTTGCACCTGTTTGCTTTTGGGTTTTATAGGCAACTTTTTTTTTTTTTTTAGGGGTGTGGACGGGGGTGTTGGGTCGTGTGTGGGGGTGGAAGTAGGTTGGGGTTATGGGTGGGAAGGAAGGGGTTGTTGGGGTGGTGGGAGGAAGGGAGAGTGTGGGTTTCTGAATAGCATTCTTGTTTTTGTTTTATTAATTTTGTTTCTTTTTTTCATTCTTTCTCTTGTTTTCTCTTCTCCCTCTCTCTCCTCTCCTCTCTCTCTCTCTCCTCTCTCTCTTCTCTCTCTCTCTTCTCTCTCTACCTCTCTCTCTCTCTCTCTCTCTCTCTCTCTCTCTCTCTCTCTCTCTCTCTCTCTCTCTCTTCTCTCTCTCCCTCTCTCCTCCTCTCTCTCTCTCCCTCTCTTTTAGAATAGTGGAAAAAGAGGATTTTTTTTTTTTTTGGGGGGGGTATTCGTCGGGATAGGAGTGAGATTTCTAAACAGTTTTTCCTTCCCTCCCCCTTTCTATACCATTATTCCTCCTCTCTATTCTTTCTCCACATGTTATCAAATTAACCAAACGCCTTCTTCAAGTACAAATTTCAGTCACGTAATCTCACGAGCGAATATCAACCTCTCACTTAGGTTCAAAATGCCATCATTTTCCCTGTAATATTCGTCAAAATACATTCTGGGACTCATGAGAAAATCAATCACTGTCAGCTGGAAGGAATTTTTCATGTCAAGAACGTGTGTTTGACTATTTGGCTGGGCTGGAATTTCTCCTTCTTTCCTGTCGTATTTTTCTCCCATTTTCTTATTTTCTCTTTTCGTTTTTCTTTCCTTTTGTCTGTCTCTGTTTATCTGTCTGTCTTTCTGTTTACTTCGGTCTGTCATTGTCCGTTTGTCAGTCTATCTGTATGCTTCTCTTTCTTTCCCTTATCTCTCTCTTCTTCTTCTCTCCCCGTCTCCCTCTTTCTATCTTCCTTGTTATCCAAACCCTTCTCTTCCTCCCTCTTTCTTCCTCTCCCTCGCTATCTCCACTTCTCCTTTTTTGCTGCACGAGTTGCCATCTCCATTAAATCTCGTAATTAAACCTAAATGTTTTCTCTCGATTTCAATATCAACATCAAAGAGTTGTCTTTACTCCGTTTAGCAGCTTTGTCGCAGCGGTTGAGAGCGCGTTCTCTGCAAGCTACGTTATTGCTGGTTTCGTCTGTGAGGAGTTGGTCGGGGCTCGCATACGCACACACGCACATGCACACGCAGACACAGTCACACACACACACACACAAAGTAACATACACGCACTTGGGGCTCGCATACGTACACACGCACACACACACGCAGACGCAGTCACACACACACAAAGTAACGTACACGCCACTTGGGGTCGCATACGCACACACGCATTATACACACGCAGACACAGTCAAACACAAACACACACAAAGTAACATACACGCACACTCATTCATTCTCTCTGTCTTTCTCTCTCTGTCTCTGTCTCGCTATATATATATGCATACATACATACATAACACACACACCACACACACACACAGCACACACACCACACCACACACACACACACACACACACACACACACATATATTATATATATATATATATATATATATATATATATATATATATATATATATATATATGTATATATATATATACATATACAGATAGCTAATAGCTAGATAAAAGATAGACAGAATACATATATAAGAGAGGGTAGTTTAAACAGATATAAAGACGGAAAGAGTAAGAGAGAGAGAGAGAAGAGAGAGAGAGATGGAGAGAGAGAGAGAGAGAGAGAGAGAGAGAGAGAGAGAGAGACGAGAGAGAGAGAGAGAGGAGAGAGAGAAGAGAGACAGAAGAGAGAGAGAGAGAGAGAGAGAGAGAGAGACGAGCGAGAGAGAGAGAGACAGACAGACAGACAGACAGACAGACAAACGACAGACAGAAAGAAAGAGAAAAGAGAGAGAGAGAGACTGGGGCTCCTTCAACGTGTAAATATTGTAATACTTTAAGAAGTCTCGGAATGGCGCTGGGCGAGGAGGGGGGCGGGGGAGGAGGAGGAGAGAGGATAAGAAGAACATGGCGAAGGAAGGAGGAGAAAAGAAGATATGAGAAGAAGGTGAGAGAGAGAGGAGATAAAGATATGAGAAGAAGGTGAGGAGAGAGGAGACAAAGATATGAGAAGAAGGTAGAGAGAGGAGACCAGATATGAGAACAAAGGTGAGAGAGAGAGACAAAGATATGAGAAGAAGGGGAGGAGAGGGAAGACAAAATATGAGAAGAAGGTTGGAAGGAAGAGAAGAAGGGGAGGGAGAGAGGAGACAAAGATATGAGAAGAAGGTGAGGAAGAGGAGAAAAAGAAGACATGAGAAGAAGTGAGGAGAGGAGGAGACTATAGGAGAGAAAGAAGATTGAGAAGAAGGTGAGGAGAGAGGAGA
>NW_020871626.1:17307-19807 GCF_003789085.1 Penaeus vannamei | reverse complement strand
TAATAATGATACTACTACTACAACAACTACTACTAATTTGCTTTATTATCATTATCTTTGTAATGATAGCAATAATGATGGTAATAATGATAATGATAATGATGAAAATGGTAATGATAAAAAAATATGATAACGATGATGATAATGATAATGATAATAATGCTAATGATAGTAATGATAAGGCCAAAAATATAATGATATTAATGATGACATGTTAATGTAATAATAAACAACAATAATGATAATACAATAATAATGATAATGATTAATAGTAGTAGTAGTGATAATGATAATAATAATAATAATAATAATAATAATGATAAAAATATAATAATAATTGTTATTATTGTTATTTATTATAATGATAATAGAAATAATCATAATAATAACTGTAATGATAATGTTAATATTAATGATAATGAAACTATTATAGTTATAACAATAATGATAATGCCAACAATAACAATAATGATAATAACAAAAATAACAAAAAATAACACCAATAACAATAACAGTAACAATAACAGTAATATTAATTATGATACTACAAGAAATCTGATATCATCATCATTATCACTGTTATTCCCGATGCTGTTGCTATTAATACACATTCAAAATCATTTGTGACAGATATGATCATAAAATTTCAAAATTTTCGCTGGAGTATCAAATGGTCATGACAGCAATGAACATACTATTGAATATTAATGCCTATTGACATCTGAGTAATTGGGGAATGTGCTGTGTGACTGTCAAATATGCTGGAGGTCACGTGACTGTCAAATATGCTGGAGGTAATGCTGGGTCTGTGACTGCTTTGCTAATTAGTTGGGATGTAATTTGGAAAAAAGGGGTGAGTTTTATGGCCTAATTTGATACATGGGTTAGAGTATAGAAAAAAAGTAACATGATGAAAAGCAATGATAATAAGAAGAAAAACGATAAAAAGAATAATCACAAAACAAAGCAAGCAAAACCATTAACAACAAACAAAACAACAACACAAATGATAATAATAATAACACAATAACGAATAATAAGAACAATGATAATAACAAGCAAAAAACAATAATAACAACAAAATAATGATAACAAAAAATATACAACAAAAACAATAATGCAACAACAACAAGCACAACAATACAACAACAACAACATTTCTAACAACAATATACAGCAAACATACAGCAATACACTTAATAACAACAAAGTAATGAAGAGAAAAGAGAGAAGGGGTAGGAGGAGAGGAGGAGGAGGGGGAACAAAAAAAAAAGAAGGGAGGAAACGAGAGATAAGAGAAAAGAAAAGAAAAATAAATGAAAAAAAAAAATCGTCGTGTTTCGAGGATATCAAACTGTCTCCCCCTCCCCTTCTCTCCACCTTCGCCTTCGATACCCCCCCCTAGATCGGCCCAGCCAGTATTTCAGTGTCTTCTGTCTCTTCTCTCTCTTCTCTCTCTTCTCTCTCTCTCTCTCTCTCTCTCTCCTCTCTCTCTCTCTGTCTGTCTGTCTCTGTCCTGTCTGTCTCTCTCTCTCTCTCTCTTCTCTCTCTCGTCTGTTGTCTGTCTGTCTGTCTGTCTCTGTCTGTCTGTCGTCTCTCTTCTCCTCTCTCTCTCTCTCTCTCTCTCTCTCTCGTCTCTCTCTCTCTCTTCTCTCTCTCTCTTCTCTCTCTGTCTGTCTGTCTGTCTCTCTCTCTCTCTCTCTCTCTCTTCTGTCTGTCTGTCTGTCTGTCTGTCCTGTCTGTCTGTCTGCTCTCTCTCTCTCTCTCTCTCTTCTTTCTCTTCGTTCTCTCTTCTCTCTCTCTCTCTCTCTCTCTCTTGTCTTCTCTTCGTTCTCTCTCTTCTCTCTCTCTCTCTCTCTCTGTCTGTCTGTCTGTCTGTCTGCTTCTGTCTCTCTCTCTTGCTCTCTGCCTCGTCTCTCTCTCTCTCGTGGATCTCTCTCTGTCTGTTTCTGTCTGTCTGTCTGGTCTGTCTTGTCTCTCTCCTCTCCTCTCTTGTCTGTCTGTCTGTCTGTCTGTCTGTCTTCCTGTCCTCTTCTCTCTCCTCTCTCTCTCTCCGTTCGTCTCTCGCGTTCTCTCTCATTCTCTCTCTTCGTCTTCTCTCGATATTCTCTTCTCTCTTGTCTGTTCTCTCTCCTCTCTCTTCCTCTCTTCTCTCTCTTTCTCTCTCGTCTCTCTCTCTCTCTCTCTCTCTCTCTCTCTCTCTTCCTCTGGGTCTTGGTCATGTGTCTGTCCATTCTTCCGTCTCTCTTTCTTCGTCTTTGTTCTCTTTTCTTCTCCTCCTCTCTCTCACTCTCTTCTCTCTCTCTCATCTTCTCTCTCCTTTCTCTCTTCTACGTCTGTCTCTCTCCTCGTGCTCTCTTCTCGCTCCGCTCTCGTCTGCTTCTCTCTCTCTTCTTCTCTCTCTTCGTCTCTCTCAATCTCTCTCTTCTCTTCTCTCTCTGTCTGTCTGTCTGTCTCTCTCTCTCCCTCTCGTGGGTTCATCGCCCGTCCCTCTCTCCTT
>NW_020871626.1:5000-10671 GCF_003789085.1 Penaeus vannamei | reverse complement strand
GTTTCTTATTTGCTTGTTTCATTTTTTCTTTTGTTTCGTCTGTCTCTTTATGTTTCGTTCGTTTAATATTTTTTTCATTTGTCGGGTTCGAATCGCCGCTTTCGTTCGAAAATAAATAGAAAAGGGCGATGTATAGAATCAATTATATATATATTTTAACTCGTTTGGTATCTGTCGCGACTCCATCCTGTTTCTATTTCTGGAATAAACGATACGTTAAACCGTGACCGTTGAACAATCCGTTTAAAATTTGAATTCTGATCAACCGTCATTTTGTTGTTCCGATCGAATTCAAACGCGATTGGGTGTATTTTCAATTTTACACTTTTATAACCGTCGCGCTTTCATGTAACGGCTACGCGATGAATAGTTACACAAAACAGTCCAACAGAGAAGAAAAAAAAAAGGAAAAAAAAAAAAAGTTCAAAAGAAAATAGATTGAAAAATAAAGGGGTAAACGCGAACAAACGACCCGTGTAAAAGGGGCATAAAAAACGGTTCACACACACAAAAAAAGTAAAAAAAAAAAAAAAAAAAAAGAAAAAAAAGTCCCGTTCTCTATCACAGTGACCGATAGATTTTTTCGTTTTTTTTTTCTTCCCGCCGGTACTAGAGGAATCTGGTCGTTGTCTTTTGTTTAAAAGCAGTCACCGGAAGGACACTTCTTCTCTCGGCGTCTCCGCTTCGTCTTCTGAAGGAGATACGAAGATGCGAGAAGGAGAGAACAGGGGGGAGGAGCCAGCTGGAGAAAAGGGGTAACACGATTGGTCAGATAGGTAGAGGTGGGAGGGGCTTAGCCGGGGAGTGGGAGGGGCCAAGAGGGATTGTAAAGGGAAGGGGGAGGAGGAAGTGACGTGATGCGCGCCAATTTTTTTTTTTTCTATTTCTTTTCAATTTTATCTTTTTATTCAAGGTTATCTCTATATATCATAAGCTGCCGCGTGGTCATTCATAGTTTGCGAGGCAGTTGTCAAGGAGCGAGAGAAGATGATGAAAAATGGCTCGAGAATTTGGCAAATGTCTTTGTTTTTTCTTCTATTTTCGTGGCTTGTTGGATCATTGACCAGGGGATAAGGGGGGGGGGATAGGGGAGGTTTGGACGGCTCTCTCTTCCTCCCCTCCCCCCACCCCCTACCCCCGCCCCCCTCCTAGCGATCACTGTACCGCCTGCATAAAGTTCACACCGATATTGCTTTGTGTTTTAGGAAATATATTGCTTCCTCCTACCGCCAGTCGCTACAACGAGTACGGAAGGATTCGTCAAGGAATTTCGTAATCCCACCATTTAACATTTATTGGATAATAATTACGCGAATGATACGGGATGTTGTGAAAGCCTGGCGTGTTATTTTAAGCGATTCGTGAATTTGCTGGTATAATGGCCCTTGTTTCAGTGACAAATTATCTAATTTTTTCACAGGGAAGAACGACTAATGTTTCGTAAAATGAGAGTGTTGATACGTCCTCTCTCTCTTTTATATATAACCATTTTTCTTTACGACAATAAATGTTATATCTAAGTATACATTTATATCTACATTAGATTAATCCACTTAAGGCTATTTTTAAGTCTCTGTCCATCTTTCTATCACCTCTATAGCTTATACATGTTTCTATCCAATCTATCCTGATATCACCTCTATAGCCTATCCATAAGTTTCTATCCAATCTATCCTCATCATCCACGTCCCAAGAACTCATCCCTCCGCAAGTAATCCCGGGCAAAATAAGCCGGCAATAATCCCCACCTGGGCAAATAATCCCCACCTGGGCAATAATCCCACTCTGGGCAAATAATCCCACCTGGGCAAATAATCCCTGGGCAAATAATCCCCACCTGCAATAATCCCCACCTGGAATAATCCCACCTGGGCAAAATAATCCCCACCTGGGCAAATAATCCCCACCTGGGCAAATAATCCCCACCTGGGCAAATAATCCCCACCTGGGAAATAACCCCACCTGGGCAAATAATCCCACCTGGGCAAATATCCCACCTGGGCAATATATCCCCCAAATCAATCCTGCTGGGGCAAAGGTGTATTTCATGCAATCTTCCTAATGACCGCTATGCAAAGCCCGTCAGGCCACACGATGTAGCGCGGCGGGGGGGGGGGGGGGGCGCGGGACGCATCTGCAGCCCTCTTTTGCACTCGCTGTCACGGCAGACCCATTAGGAGCCGGAGCCGAAAGTCCCCGGTTTCATGAGGCGTCCGTGGCGGTTTCTCCGGAGTCGCCGCGTCCGTAACGCAACGGACATGTAAATAGGGACGTGTGGGAAATCCTTCAAATTTACGTTCGGATTTCTTCGTAAATCGCGGCGGGTCGAGGGTGGTTGTCTGGCGTGACGTCCACCGACGGGGACTGGGCGGGAGGGGGGTAGGGGGT
The DNA here is from genome assembly GCF_003789085.1 of Penaeus vannamei. Lineage (NCBI taxonomy): Eukaryota > Metazoa > Arthropoda > Malacostraca > Decapoda > Penaeidae > Penaeus > Penaeus vannamei. The sequence continues at coordinate 8,283 of NW_020871626.1, read as the reverse complement.
GTACGGATGCAGGAGTCTCCCGCCCCCCCTCCGTCGCTTCGTGCTACGGTATTAGCTGATCAGATTCGTCATTTCCCGAGCGGGAGTGGGGGGGGGATCTGGGGCGAAAGCTGTGTACGAGGAGAATGGACACCTGAGAGTGACTCCTCTCACGCCCAACCGCGCCTCGTAATTTACGAAAATGATCCTTGAAGTGAGTGCTCGACGAACGCCACACTCCCGCAACAGCGCCGCGGATGGCCGACCTCAAATATTTCGAAAATGATCCTGGAATCGATTACTTAACGACCTATTCACGGCTAAGTATTTAGCAAATGAGCCTAATGGATACTGATAATTGACGCCGCACGCCACACCACCGCCTCCCCCCTCCTGCATATTTCGAAATACGACTCGCGCGATACGATAGCTGACGACCCCCCTCCCGAGGGCGAGGCCGGACCATGCCCACAAAATATCACAAAAATGAACATGATGAAAAGTGCTGAACGACCCCCGTCTGCCATCTCAGTATTGTCGAAACGACCCCGTAACGATATTCTGAGGACGATCCCCCCCGCACCGCAACCTCACGCATGTCCCACAGTATATCACAGAAATGAAACATTTGAATGGAATGAACACGCCGCCCTGTGCATCGTCAGTATTCGTCGAAACCGACGCCGGAGCGATACTGAGGTCGACCCCCCCTTCCACGCCAACCCAGACCACTCCCGTTTACCAATATCACAAAATTGACGCTTGAATGAAACTGAACGACCCCCCCTCCATCTCAGTATTTGCCGAAAACGACCACGCCGTAATGCGATACTGAAACGCGACCCCACCCCTCACTCACTCTACGCACGCCGCACATCCCACAATATCAAACAAAAATAGAACTTGAATGAAACTGAATCGAAGACCCCCTCCATCTCAGTATTTCGAAGAAGAGAGACCTCCGTAACGATACCTGAACGACCGCCCGCCGCCACCACAGCTCTCACCATACTCCATCAATATCACAAAATGAACTTAGAAAAAAAAAGATATGAAACTGAACGAGCCCCGTCGCTCCATGAATAAAAGTATTTCGAAACGGGCCCGCGAACGATACTGAACGACCCCCCCGCCCCACCTCACCGCACCTCATGCGGCCAGCAATATCCAGCAAAATACTGAACCTTGAATGAACACTAAAGCGACCGCCGCCCCACTTGTGAACTATTCGAAACGACCTTGAACGATGACTGAATCGACAGCCTTCCCCACCTGCACTGCCCCGCACCCCACCGTCTCAGTATCGAAAAAGATCATTAAATGAAACTGAATGTAACGCCCTCAAGCCCCCGCTGCCTCAGCATTGTCGAAAACGATCGCGCTGAACGAAACGTAAACGACGCGCCCCCACGCCATCCCCACGTAACCACTTCATAATCTCGTAAAAACGACCTTGGGGAACAAGTCCCCCCCCCGCACCGTCCCCCCTGCCCAGTATTTCGAAAACGATCCTCGAGCGAATACTGAACGACCTCCCCCCACCCTCAGCCCTTTCGAAAACGTATGCCTTGAAAAAACTGACCTCGCCACGCCCACATCATCGTGACGGCGGATTTACACGCCCATCGCACTCCTCCGCTCAGTCAGTTCCGAAAAGCGGTAATCCCTAACGAATCGCCCCCTTCACCCCACCACGCCCACCCTAGCAACGGCACTCGTCGAAGACCGTCTTTGAAACGATACTTGAAGCGATCCCTCCACCGCCCACGCCCCACCGATCCCAACCCCCCCACCGCTCAGCATTTCCGAGAAACGATGCTTAAGAACGAATCCCTACACCATTTCGAAAGTAATCCTGGCCAAAAATGATCCTTACCAAATCGATCCTGAAGGCTAGGAGAGGATCCACCAAGCTGCAACACAATCCGGTCATAAATACAACAACAACCACGTGGGCATTGTTCGCCTCAGCTGATTACTCGGTTGTGTTCAGGGTGACGCAAAACCGTTCCTTCTGAGCTGTTTTTCAGGGTAGGTTCAGTGTACAATTTTTTATTTTTTATCTATTTATTTATTTATTTAGGTTGTTCAGTGTACATTTTTTTATCTTTTATTTATTTATTTATTTATTCTTTTGTGCAGAGGCTTCCGTGATTCTTATTTCTTCATTTTTGATACATTTTTACAATAGGAAATGAACGCATTTTTTGTTTGTTGTAAAAAGGAGTTTGTGTTGCTCTCTCTGTGTTTTTATCTTATATATAGTTATCTATATTCATAGGTATATGCTTTTATTGGTGTTCAATATTGAAAAAACACACGCACCGGACAGACCACACACACACACACAGACAATGAGAGAGAGATAGATAGATAGAGATAGATAGATCGATAGATAGAGAGATAGATAGAGATAGATAGAGAGAGAGAGAGAGAGTGAGAGAGAGAATGGTGAGAGAGAGAGAGACAGAGAGAGAATGGAATGAGAGAGAGAAAATATAATACAAAGGCACACAAAAAGAGGAAATACCACAATTCTAGTCATTTTAAATCAGAAAAGAAAAAAATGCAAATATCTACTGTCTACTCTGTCTCAATACCTTAAAATACGAGAAAAATCAGCTTGCAAAATTTTACTAGATTTACCATTTCCTTGTCTTTGTGATTATGTACTGTATATAGACCATTAATTATTCTTGTACTATATACTAATACATAATAATAATAATATAATAATAATAATGAATAATAATAGATAATAATAATAATAATAATAATAATAATAATAATAATATATAATAATAATATAAATAATAATATAATTTATATATATATATATAATAATTAATAATAAATAATATATAATATTATAATATATACATAATAATAATATATATAAATATAATAATATAGTAATATAATAAGTAATAATATAATAAGTAATCCATTTCGAATTATTTCATTCTAGACCATTCATTATTCTTTGTAACTATGTATATGTAATATCTCATTTCTAATATTCATTTCTAATCATGTCCTTATTATTTTCTCTTTTCAGGTGAGTTGCAGATCTCTCATCATCTCCTTGTAAGTACGAATAAAAAAGTGATCGAAAAAAAAGAAAAAAAAAAATTCATCGAGGAAAAAATATAGAAAAAAAAGGCAAAGAACAAAAGAAAATGAGAGAGAATGGAAGAAAAGAATAATAGAAGAGAAAGGGAGTGAATTGGAGCGTGAAGAGGGAATGGCGGGGACAAGAGGAGATGCAACGATGGATAAATGAGGAAAGTCAAGCATGAAAGAA
>NW_020871625.1:15000-18901 GCF_003789085.1 Penaeus vannamei | reverse complement strand
CCTAAGCAACGTTTTCGAAACGGAAGTTTATTGTAAACAAAAGTTCATCGATGTGTTTCTCTCGTCTCCTCTCTCCTTTCTCTTCTCGTCTCCTAACTCTCTCTTCTCTCTTCTTCTCTCTCTCATTCCTCTCTCTCTCTCTTCTTCTCTCTCTCTTTCTCTCTCCAGCTGTCGTGTTTATTGAGGGAATTTATGTTAGATGTAGTTTTCTCTGTTCAACGCTTGAGGAGAAACGCGAAGAAAAACGAGAGAGGGGGGAAGAGATGGAGAGGAGAACGAGGGAAGGAGGGGGGAGGGGAGGGAGGGGAGGAGAGAGGGGAGTGAGAGAGAGAAAGAGAAGGAAGAAGAAAGAGAGAGAGAGAGATAAGATAGATAACACCACACACACACAGGATAAGGAAAGAGATAGAGAGAAGATAGATAGATAGATAGATATATAGTAGAAGATATATATATTATATATATATATATATAGAGAGAGAGAGAGAGAGAGAGAGAGAGAGAGAGAGAGAGAGAGAGACGAGCCAACAAAGCGAATACGAGAAAGAAAAATCAAACAAACTCCATACCGGTAATGAAGTGAAGAAAATGCACTTGTGTCGTTAAATTCACCGTAAAAAATAGAAAGAAGGGGGCGACGGACTTAAGAAATATTTCACACACAGACGAAAACTTTCAGTCTCCGTTCTTGCTGTTGGTAATGCAAATAAACCCAAGAGATAACTAACTTTGCTTGCCTTTTTTTGCGTGAAGATGAAAGGAAGATAAATCATGGAAGGAAGGAAAAAATCACGAAGAATTTTTAAAGGGAACCTTACGTTTCATTTTCTTTTCTTTGTTTAATCATTAGGTTCGTTATTCTTATCCTTATTACTGAGCTCTTTTTTATTTGTTTTAATTTCTACTGACATTGCTGTCTTTGCTGTAGTTATATTTATGATTACCATTAATTATTTTTAGTTATATTATCTCTGTTGTCATCATCATTTTAGGGATACAGCTACTATATTTTTATTGACATTTCTATCATTGTAATCTTAAATATCATCTTTTCTGCAATCGTTATTAAGCCACGAAAGAGACAGAAGTATTCAATGAAGAACAAATAAAGTTCCCTTGTTCTGTTAAGCTCCAGTTGAGATATTCTACGACAAAATTCTATGAAAAGACTGATTGACTTCCTTTCTTCGGCAATTAAGGAATTTCGCAGTTGCCATATACGAGGGTTATTTCTGAAATAGATTACTCACAAACATATTTTTCCCTCTCTTTTTTCGTAAACATAAAGCTGATCAGATGATTCACGATAACTGAATTCTGTTCATGTTATTAATATTTACGTAAGTCTTCTCTCGCAGACGTTAATCACGACTTTGTTATGGCAACCTTTTTTTTTGTAAACAGTGGCGGGTTACCACACAAAGTGTTTACGTTCGTAGTTCCCCTTCCGTTGAAACGCGCAATGCAGCCCCGGTGTCTAGTTTAAACAGCAAAGAACGCAAATAGCCATAGCCCTTATTTTTTTATAAACATGATACGCGAAAACTAAATGGAATTTCTAGTATTCACAGAATGACGAAATCGTATTTGAGCTCGTAGTCAATGATGCGGGCACCCGTTTTCTACAAACTACAAAATGGTTTACAAGAAAGAACGTTCAAATCGCTTGACAAAACAGCACACAGATGCTCCAAAGGGATAAAGAATAAAGGCAAAAGCTCAGGCTAAATATACCCGCACAGTAAACACAGCTATGAAGCTTACCAACAGAAGTAGAGCAAAGAAAATGTAAAGTAGACAACTCGTAAACACTTTCCCGTAGAGTTTACAAACCATCACGTTCATGTCAATAGCCAAGAGCGCTGTCCGTAATAATTGGGAACAAGCCAAAGTAATGAAGAGAGAGAGAGAAAAATAGGATGCTCTCTCTCTCTCTCTCTCTCTCTCTCTCTCATCTCTCTCTCTCTCTCTCTCTCTCTCTCTCTCTCTCTCTCTCTCTCTCTCTCTCTCTCTTCTCTCTCTCTCTCTCTCTCTCGTCTCTGGTATGGCAAGGAGTCGTGGTCTCTCTCTCTCTCTCTTGTCTCTGTATGGTCTCGTGTCTCTTCTCTGTATCTTCCTCCCTCCCTCCCCCCCCCTCATTCTCTCTCTCTCTCTCTATTCTTCTTTTTTTATCTGGCATGGTCAAGGGGCCGTGCTTCAATCTTTGGCATGCACAACCTGGGTATACATAAGTGCCGTTCTGTCAGCAGAGAAGAGGTCCTGTTATATCCTCCGAGCTCTAGGGTATCTTAAGGTGCAAGGTAGAAGGTGCTTGGGCATGTCATGGGTATGCACAGCTGTAAAAAAAAAATCATGGTAAATCTTTGCTATTTGTAAATTCTCTAATAGTTTTTTTTTTATACCCAATATTCAATTTACTTGTATACAGCTGTAAAATCTTCATTATCTTTTTTATCTTATTTTTTCAGACTATTTATCAAATATCTAATATCTATTTTAATTATGTTAACATTTATTTTGGACATTTATTATCTGTTGGTTACCTTGAAAAGTTGTGTGTGAGTGAGTGAGCGAGTGATCGAGTGAGCAAGTGATTGTGTGTGTGTGTGTGTGTGTGTGTGTGTGTGTGTGTGTGTGTGTGGTGTGTGTGTGTGTGTGTGTGTGTGTGTGTGTGTGTGTGTGTGTGTGTGTGTGTGTGTGTGTGACTGACATTCCAAGGTAAGGTTATAGAGTCTCATTTATTTATAACTTCAAAGCCATCTGACTCGCAGTTTTTTATCCCATAAGTTACTGTTTTTTATATATACATAACCCTATACGTCATTTCAACCAAAATCCATAGTTTTTTATGGTATTCATTTGGCCTTAATTATGTGTATGTGTGTTAGTGTGTGGTGTGTGTTTTGCGTGTGTGTGTTTATGTGTTGTTGTTTTGTGTGTGTGTGTGTGTATGTTGCGTGTGTGTGTTTATGTGTGTGTGTGTTTGTGGCTGTGTGTGTGTGTGTGTGTGTGTGTGTGTGTGTGTGTGTGAATGTGCGTGTGCGTGGTGTATGTGTGAGTGGGTTCCATAGGTCCTCAATCTGATAACAAGATATTTTTTATCTTCGTTTTTATATCAAATTTATAGCAAAGCAAAGGTCAGGTGACCCACTTTTTAAAATATATTACACAACCATTCATACTTTCTTATCTTCCATTCTCCTCCTTCCTATTTTCATTATATTTACTTCTTTATTATACTAACTTAAAAAGGAACGTTAGAAAGCACATATTTCCCGCATCTAACAATCATCTTCTCTTTAACAGCTGTTTTATCTCTTAATTTCCTACTGTCGAGAAATAGGTCATTTCTATTCTACTTAAGACCAATTTGATGATATGAGGAAATTCGGGTAAGCTTGTGTATAGGCCTACATATATGACTGATGAACGAGTATGCGGGCGATATGTGTGTATGTGTGTGTGTGTTGTGTGTGTGTGTGTGTGTGTGTGTGTGTGTGTGTGTGTGTGTGTGTGTGTGTGTGTGTTGTGTGTGTGTGTGGTGTGTGTGTGTGGAGAGAGAGAGAGAGAGAGAGAGAGAGAGAGAGAGAGAGAGAGAGAGAGAGAGAGAGAGAGAGAGCAAGAAAATAACACAAACTGAAACAGGAAGAGAGGGATTAGGAGACAGCGAAGAAAACGACAGAGTGCTTGAAATAGAACACTATTGTTATCAACTGTTTGGGAGGGGAAGTTTGAAAAATTCTATAGGCCTAAGGATCTTCCTTCCCAGCGTATGTTATAACTATTTTTCTTATTTTCCTTTAGCTTCGTGTCCCATAATATCCCTTCTCTTTTTGGTTCAATATTTCCGCCTTTCTTCCCATTTTCCTTCTATTTCTAAGTTTTACATTACTACTCTTTG
>NW_020871625.1:0-10000 GCF_003789085.1 Penaeus vannamei | reverse complement strand
AATTTAGGCCCTGAATCAGCTTTTAATCCCGCGCTCACACTTGAAAAAACCCAATTTCTTCAGCTGTCGAGACGACACCGCCACTCGGCCAAAGAAATCAATTGGAAAAAAAGAGAGGAAACGAAATCATAAGCTCGGTTTCTATGAAAATTATGCCCTTTGCTCTTGACGATTGAACTCCCCTTCCCCATGAAGTAAAATAAAGCAAAAGCGAAAATGATACGCTTGTGGATTCTGATCCTAACACAGGGGGATCTGATTCTACTACAACACGTCGTCGGTTTACTGTGCTTATAGCTCTCGGCGTTCTGTTTATTATGATTACGTTGTTTACGAAACGATCTTCAAGTTTGTTATCGCTCTCATGTCGATATTTCCTAGCTGTTTACACTCCCATGTATAACAAAACAGCCGCCATGTATTGTATTTCCGAGAGAACGTAACAAAAGAGAATTTGCGTAAAATTAACGGTGTCCTGCGTGCACAATAGGGAGAAAACATATATAATACGAAACAAACAATTCCCCATTTGCATCGCTTTCCATCATATATAGAGGAAACCGAATCCTTTTTTGCGAAACAATGAAATCAAACCGTATATCCTTTTCACCAACTTAATGTTTTTTTTCTTACTTATTTGCATATTAAAACAAAAAAGGTAGGCGAATCAGGTGTCCCAGACAAGAACAAGAACGTATGACCTTCTGCAATACGAATGTCCTTTCTTATTTTGATTATCAGTCCCACCCTCTTACTCCCGTCTTAAAAACTCCCCTCCCCACCAGGTGTCCTGCCCCCAAGAACCCTCCCACCTATCGCCCTTTACACTCGTCCCCTACCGGTGTCCACCTTCAAACCCCCCTTACCCCCCTCCACCCTCTGCCATAGAACTCCCCTGACCCCCCTCTCCCCTCTCCCTCCCCCCCCTCCGCCCAGAAATCCCTCCTCCCAACTGCCCCTCCCGTAAACAAAAAAGCAAAAAACGACCTTCTCTGAAAGCATTAGGAAGGTCACTATTGTAAACGTAAACGAGGGACACACACCACCCCCTCTTGGCTCATTTTTTTTGCTATTGTGTGATGGCGATTCTTAGGTTAGTCGGGCTTTGTTGCTGTTGTGTGGGAGACTGGTGGAGGGAAGTTCGTCGGGGGAGTGAGGGAGAGGGAGGGAGGAGGAGTGAGTGAAGAAACAGACATATATACATATATATATATATATATATATATATATATTATATTATATATATATAACATATATATTATATATATATATATATATATATATATATATATATATATATGTATATTATATGAATAAATAAATAAATTATATATATATATATATATATATATATATATATATATATATATATATATATATATAGAGAGAGAGAGAGAGAGAGAGAGAGAGAGAGAGAGAGAGAAGAGAGAGGGAGAGAAAGAGAAGAGAAAGAGAAGAGAGAAAGAAGAGAGAAAGAGAGAGAAAGAAGAGAGAGAGAGAGAGAGAGAGAGAGAGAGAGAGAGAGAGAGAGAGAGAAGAGAGAGAGAGAGAGAGAGAGAGAGAAAGAGAGAGAGAGAATAGAGAGAGTGAGAACGAAACAAAAGGAACAGACATACAGACCCATATAAACCGAAGCAAAGTATACACCAATTAAAAAAAAAAAAAATCACCCCCCAAAATTGACATACCCCGAAGCACACAGGTCCAATCAGTCATCCAACCTCGCTTCAGGTTGCCTCGACCTCGCTTCAACCTGCGAGTAAAATGAGGCGAGAGGACTGACGCATTCGGCACGTCACAATATGTTGTCAACATGCCAGATAACTTGGCTCGCTCCACGTCAGATAAGTGCCAAATGTGAGTCCTTACTTGCCAAAAAAAAAAAAAAAAAAAAAAAAAAAAAGATAAATATAGAAGCCGAACCAATACTGCACAGTAACCTTGATACAGTGTTATACCTTGCTGGGAGATCAGGGATCTGGTACTAATGCAATTCCAAAGTCGAAGTGATAAGTGTTACCAGACTAGAGAGTACGAAGGTCAGTGTGGAGTTCTGAGTGCCTCGCCAAAGGTTTTTTTTTGGTGTCTTGATCTGGCACTACAGGGCGTATGTTAATTAAGAGTAGCTGAGGCAGGTATACATGGGGTACAATGCTCGTGGGTGTATGACTATGTATGTTTATTGTGTATATTAGGTGTTTGTGTGTGTGTTTGTGTTTAAGTGTGTATACGTGTATTTGTGATTAAGTGTGTATACGTGTGTTGTGTTTATGTGTTTGTTGTTTATGTGTGTTTGTGTTTATGTGTGTGTTTGTATTTTGTGTGTTGTATTTGTGTGTGTGTGTGTGTGTGCGCGCGTGTTTGTGTGTCCGTGTGTTTGCGTTTATGTGTGTATGTATCTGTGTGTTTGTATGCATGCGTACGTGGGTTTGTCCGTGCATGCATATGTGTCTGTGTGAGTCTCTATGTGTATGTCTGTGTCTATGTGTCTCCGCCGCATGTCTGACCCACAAAAAGTAAGACTGATTGCGTAACATACACAACCCCCGTGGCTTATCAGCTCCGTGTAAGCTTGTAGGAAAATTGCCACACAGGACGAAACCTCTAGAATGAAATCGAGAAAAAAGTGGGATGTGAAATGTGGGGATAAAGAAAGAGGAAATTAATACAATAAAAACAGTAATAATTAACGAAAAAAAGAAATCAAAACCTCAGATAAATTAAATGAATAGATATATACGTATGAAATAATTGAGCACGTAAAACTGAATCCGTGATGTGCACTACATGAATTGACACAGCTGATAAATCCCACACATATAATACAAATATGCTGATAATTAAATTTATTTCACGAGAACCGGCTCTTGGTCAATCACTTTTGGGCAATTCCATTTATTTCAATTTCTGAACTGTCACTTTTGGGTAATTCCAAGTTTTATTCCCTCTCTCTCTCTCGTCTCTCTTCCCTCACCTCTCTCTCTCTCTCTCTCTCTCTCTCTCTCTCTCTCTCTCTCTCTCTCTCTCTCTCTCTCTCTCTCTCTCTCTCTCTCTCTCTCTGTGTGTGTCTCTCCTCACCCCCTCTCTCTCTCTCTCTCACCTCTCTGTCTCTCTCTCTCTTCCCTCACCCCCTCTCTCTCTCACTCTCTTTCTGTCTGTGTCTGTCTGTCTGTCTCTCTCTCTCTTACACTCATACACACACTTCCTATATCTCTCTTTCAGGGGAACTGTGTATCTGTCTAGGTAGGCAGATATACAGCTATCTGTCTGTCTATTAACATATTTGCTTAGTCAGTCAGTCTTTCTACTAATATACTGATTCGTCTATTTGTCTTTCTGTCTATCCTTATCATCTTTCAAGCCTGTAAGTCAGTTCGTTTACCCATCAATCGCAATCTATCTATCATGGTCTGTCTTTCTGTTCTCTTATTCACTTCTCATTTCCGAACACCTGCAGCGACGCACAACAAAACAAACAAACAAACAAACAAACGCAAAAGATATACGATCATCTACTCCATGAACTCTGCCTGGCCCCTTAGTCACGTGTGGGAGGGTGGAGAGTGGAGGGGAGTGTGCTGGAGGGGGAGGGGAGTGTACAGAGGGGGAGGGAGAGGGAGTGTACAGAAGGGGAGGGAGAGGGGACTGTGCAGAGGGGAGGAAGAGGGGACTGTGCAGATGGGGAGGGAGAGGAGTGGAGGAGTGTTGAGGAGAGTGTACAGGAGGGGGAGGGGCGTGCGCGGAGGGAGTGATGAGGGAGTGTGTAAAGGAGGGAATGTACGGAGGGAGGGGGAAGGAGGGTATAGGAGGGGAGGAGAGTCTAAAGGAGGGGGGGGGATGAATACGGAGGGAGGGGGAGGGGAGTGTACGGAGGTAGGAGGAGGGGAGTGTGCGGATGGAGGGGGGGATTGTACAGGAGGGGGGAGAAGGAGGGAGAGGAGGCATACAGAGGGATAGGGGAGTATACAGAATGAGGGGAGAGGGGAGTGGACAGAGGGAAGGAAGGGAGTGTACAGGAGGGGGTGGAGAGTGTACAGGAGAGGGAGGGGAATGCACAGAGGGAGAGGGAGAGGGGAGGGGAAGAGGGGGTGTCTGCGCGGCCGTAATTCACTTGGCGCAGGTGTAACATCTGCCGTTCGGTGAGGCCGTGCATGTCTCACTTCCCTCACTCTTTTTATCTCGTCTCGCTCGTGTGATCACGGGTCTTTTACGTTTGCTCTCTTTGGTAATTCCTTTTTCTCCTCATTCTACACTGACTCCTCCCCTCACCTTTCCCCCTTCCTACTCCTACGCCCTCCCCTCATCCTTCCCTCTCTCTCCACTCCACTCACCTTAACCCCTTCCTCCCCTCCCCTCACCCTTTCCTTCCCTCCCTCGCCCTTCTCCCTTTCCCCCCTCGCCCTTCTCCCTTCCCCCTCCTCCCCTCCGTCTGATGCCCAGCTCCATCTCGAGACGGAAAACTGGTGCGCTGGCTCCCGCGGGCGAGCCGGGCCGGCCAGACCAGCGGGTTCGTGGCCGTCAACGCGAGCAGTTCCTCTCCCACGCTGCCACGGAGAGGAGGTGGCGGAGACTCGCTGCTGCTTCGGACTGGCTTAGGGGGGCGTCGCTGCACTCGTGTCTGCTCCTGCTCCTCCTCCTTCTCCTCGCTGCCACTGCCTCAGCCGCCGCCGCCACACACCGCGCGGCGCAGCGACCACAGCCATTCTGAGAGAGCGCGCGTGTGGGGAAGCATGCGTCCGCTGCGCGCCTCTCGGCCGGATCCACGTGGAGCCGCACTTACCAGGTGTGGTGGATTGGAGGGTATTTTGGTGCGGGTTCTGTCACCTGCGCGGAGCCTCGTGAGACGGCGACGTGTGGCCTGAGCGCGAGAGAAGTGGCTGTAGTGTTGCAGTGGCGCGCGTGTGGAAAAAAGGAGACTTGTCTGTAAGAGTGTGGTGATGCGACAGGTGATGAACGTGTTCGGGCAGTGTGTTGCGTTGTGATGACTTATTTGTAGCAGTGTGGAAGGATAAAAGCTGTACATACAGAAATATTACATACTGTACTGTGAATTCACAACCGAATTACAGGTCTCAAAGAATGGTGAGACGATTTTAGAAAGGCTAGCAAAGAAAGATATTACCGATAAGCAGATTCTGTGATACGGCTTCGAAGTCACGACCAACCCTCAGGCAAGATGAATGTGAAGATCCAAGTGGCGATCTTGGTGACGGTGGGCGTCGTCCTCATCGTCGGGAGCCTGTGCTTTCAGGCCAAGTTCCAGAGCGTGTTCAACAACATCCTCGCCAACAAGCTGATGCTTAAGCCGGGCTCCAAGACGCTCGAGTCCTTCAAGTCGCCGCCCGTGCCGATATTCATGCAGTTCTACCTCTTCAACCTGACCAACAAGGAAGAGGTGCTCGAGGGCGCCAAGCCGGTGCTGCAACAAGTGGGTCCCTACACGTACGCGGAGAAGCAGCTCAAGTACGACCTGAAGTTCGACGACGAGAAGGGCACGGTCACGTACCTGCAGAACAAGACCTTCATCTTCCGCGAGGACCTGTCGGAGGGCCTCTCGGAGAGCGACCGCATCACCACCATCAACGCCGTCATGATGAGCCTGGGCTCGCGCTTCTCCCAGTTCTCGGGCGGCGTACAGGCGCTGGTGGAGATGTGGTTCATGCGCTTCGGCGTCGAGCCCTTCGTGACCAAGCCCGTGGGCGAGCTGCTCTTCCACGGCTACCGCGAGCCCATGCTGTCCAGCATCGGGGCCCTGACGAAGGACCCCGTGCAGATGACGGGCAGGTTCGGCTTCTTCTACCCGAAGAACAACACCAACGACGGCAACTACACGGTGTACACGGGCGTCAACGGGATGGAGGATTACCAGAACATCGTGAGCTGGAGAGGCGAGGGCGACGTCAAGTTCTGGAAGAAGGACCTGTGGGGGGGCAACACGTGCAACATGATCAACGGCACGAGCGGCAACCAGTTCCCGCAGCCCGTGCTGAAGAAGAGGCCGCTGCGCCTCTACACGGCCGAGCTCTGCCGCTCCATCTTCGCCGAGTTCCAGCGCGAGGTGAGCCACGGCCCCGTCACCCTCTACAGGTACGTGCTGCCCGACCGCCTGCTGGCCAACACGCCCGAGAACAAGTGCTACTGCACCGACGACTTCACGTGCAGGGCGTCCATGATCAACGTGTCCCCGTGCCGCAAGGGCGCGCCCGTGGTCATGTCCACGCCCCACTTCTACCAGGGCGACCCCGAGGACGCGCAGCAGGTGGAGGGCCTCCGCCCCCGCGCCGAGGAGCACGAGACCTACCTGGACGTGGAGCCGACCACGGGCGTGACCATGCGGGCGGCCAAGCGCATCCAGGTGAACATGCCCCTCAGGCGCTACAGCAACCTCCCCTCTTTCAGGAACGTGTCTGACGTCATCTTCCCCATCCTGTGGGTGAACGAGAGTGCCGTGGTGCCTCTCGAGCGCACGGAGGCCCTCCACCGCACCCTCACCCTGCCCTTCACCCTCGTCACGGTAGGAACCTGGGTGCTGGTAGGCCTAGGCATCCTGCTGCTCGTGGTGGCGGCGGTGAAGGTCGGGCTGGCGCTCAGGGGCAAGGGCGCGGGCGAGAAGGGCGCCGCCCTCAGAAACAGACGCGGGAGGGAGGGGGACAAGGAGAACGGTGTCAGTGAGAAATTGAACACGGCGAATTACAGCTAGAAAGAGAGAATGAAAGAAATATATGTATATAGAGTGTGTTAGTAGTCAACCAGTGTGTGCGATAGTGGTGCCGAACCTCACAAACCCAACCACACTGTAGCGAAAAGTAAAGTGCCATCGGCTGTGGTTATGGTGTCCGGTCCCGGTGATATAGTGACAGCTCTCTCGTGGTATGTCAGAAGTGTGATGAAGTATGTGTTATCGTCAGGCTCATAGACGCTGCACAGTTATCCCAGGGGCGCAGTGAGAGTCTGAATCCATAGTGTATATATAAGAAAAGCAGATATGTGTCGATTTTATAGTGAGAGAACAGTGCGTTTCAAAGTGTGCGTGATGAACCGTTTTCTCGAGTTCATGGAGGGCCAGTAAGTAGATTAGAAAATCCGTCAGACGCTATAAAATGCTCAGAGCCAAAGTGAAATGCGTTTTATTATTTATTTCTGTGAAATGATGGACCTTGTACTCCCCCCTTTCACCCAGGGGGCCTCTGCTTATCGAGATTCTGATAAGATGTTTCTTGTCTCTTGTACAGTCTGTATCTGATTGTCAATAAAATTCGATAAAAAAGATAAAACTGCTCTTCATGTCTCACTAATACCTCAAGCCAACTAGTAACAGTTCATTTTCTCGGATTGTGGAAATGCAGATCCTTACTTTATAAGAAAAGGTGTATATGTGTATAGCTGTTTTTTCATCTATCTATCTATATTTGTGTGCGTATGTCAGTGTGTGTGTGTGTGTGTGTGTTGTGTGTGTGTGTGTGTGTGTGTGTGTGTGTGTGTGTGTGTGTGTGTGTGTGTGTGTGTGTGTGTGTGTGTGTGTGTGTGTGTGTGTGTGTGTGTGTGTGTGTGTGTGCGTGTGTGTGTGTGTGTGTGTGTGTGTGTGTGTGTGTAAATTTATGTGTTTGTGCATGTATGTGTATGTGTGAGTGTGTCCTTGCTTTATATGTGTTCGTGATATAGAAATGTTTCTTGGTGACCTTGCAATTTCCTTAACATCTAATATAGTTACCAACACATTCGTAAACAAAGGAAACGTGACAGCCTTGAAGAGAGAGAGAGAGAGAGAGAGAGAGAGAGAGAGAGAGAGAGAGAGAGAGAGAGAGAGAGAGAGAGAGAGAGAGAAGAGAGAGAGAGAGAGAGAGAGAGAGAGAGAGAGAGAGAGAGGAGAGAGAGGAGAGAGAGAGAGAGAGAGAGAGAGAGAGAGAGAGAGAGAGAGAGAGAGAGAGAGAGAGAGAGAGAGAGAGAGAGAGAGAGAGAAGAGAGAGAGAGAGAGAGAGAGAGAGAGAGAGAGAGAGAGAAGAGGAGGGAGAGGGGAGGGCAGAGGGAGGGGAAGAGGCAGAACAGAGAAACGGAGACAGAAAGAAAGAAAGAAGGAGAGAAAGAGAAAGAAAGAGAGAATCAATATGGAAAACTTAGAATGAAATTCATCTCATATTCGACTCTTGGAACCTTCATTCCGGACAAACAAACAGACCATTCATAAGATTCTGTATTGATAATAAAACGAGTGCCAGAGGTCTCCGACTCTCCCCCCCCCTTCTCTCTCTCTCTCTCTCTCTCTCTCTCTCCTCTCCACTCCTCCCTGCCTCTCCTTCCTCCCTCCTCTCCTTCCTCCCTGCTCTCCCTTCCCTCTGTCTCTCCTTTCCTTCCTGCCTCTCCCTTCTTCCCTGCCTCTCCTTCTCCCTGCCTCTCCTTCCTCCCTGCCTCTCCTTCCTCCCTGCCTCTCCCTTCCTCCTGCTCTCCTTTCCTCCTGCTCTCCTCCTGCCCTGCCTCTCCTTCCTGCCCTGCCTCCTCCCCCTTCCTCCCTGCCTCTCCCCTTCCTCCCTCCCCTGCCTCTCCCTTCCTCCCTCCTGCCTCCTGCCCTTCTCCTCCCTGCCTCTCCCTTCCTCCCTCCTGCCTCCCTTCTCCTCCTGCCTCTCCCTTCCTCCTCCCTGCCTCTCCTTCCTCCTGCCTCTCCCTTCCTCCCTCCCTGCTCTCCCTTTCCTCCCTCCCTGCCTCTCCTCCTCCTTGCTCTCCTCTCCCCTCCCTGCCTCTCCTTCTTCCTCCCTGCTCTCCTTCTCTCCCTGCCTCTCCCTCTCCTCCCCCTGCCTCTCCCTTCCTCCCTCCTTCCTCTCCCTTTCTTCCTGCCTCTCCTTCCTCTGCCATCTCCCTTCCTCCCTGCCTCTTCCTCCCTGCCTCCCTGCTCCTCCCTGCCTCTCCCCCTCCCTGCCTCTCCCTTCCTCCCTGCCTCTCCCTTCCTCCCTGCCTCTCCCTTCCTCCCTGCCTCTCCCTTTTCTCCCTGCCTCTCCTTTCCTCCCTGCATCTCCCTTCCTCCCTCTGCTCCCTTCTCCCTGCCTCTCCGCTCCTGCCTCTCCCTTCTTCCCTCCCTGCCTCTCCCTTCTTCCCTCCCTGCCTCTCCCTCTTTCCCTCCTGCTCCTTCCCTTCCTCCCTCCCTGCCTCTCCTTCTTCCTCGCCTGCCTCTCCCTTCTTCCCTCCCTGCCTCTCCCTTCCTCCCTGCCTCTCCCTCCTCCCTTGCCCTTCCTCCCTCCCTGCGCCTCCTCCCTTTTCCTCCCTCCCTGCCCTCTCCTTTCCTCCTCCTCCCTCCCTTCTCCCTCCCTGCCTCCCTTCTTCCTCCTCCCTCTCTCTCTATCCTCTAATCTCCCTCTCCCTCCCTCTCCACTATGCAATTCCTATCCCTCTTCCAATCTCTCTTCTCTCTCCCCATCTATCCCCCGCACGTTTAGTATCCCCTCTCACGCCGAATAAAAAAAATAGTAATAATAATAATTAAAAGAGAAGAGAAAACAGATAAAGATATAAAAAAGAATATAATAAAAATAATATAATAATTAAAAAGACGAGAAAACAGATAAAAATATAAAGAAATAATAAGAAATAATAATAATAAGTGAAAAGACGAGAAAACAGAGATCAAAATCAAACTGCCTCCGAATTCGCGAGTATCTCTTTAACGAGGAGAACACAACGGGCAATGCAATGGTGTTCCAATGTGCGGAATAAACACATAAATTGTCAGGTGAGCTGCTCGTATATTACACGGAGGTCGGGTCTGCGTCGTGTGTGTTGTGTGTGAGTGGTCGGTGTGGTGGTGTTTGTGCGTGTTGTGTGTGTGTGTGTGTGTGTTGGTGTGTGTGCTGTTGTGTGTGTGTTGTGTGTGTGTGTGTGTGTGTGTGGTGTGTGTGTGTGTGTGTGCGTGTTGTGTTGTTGGTGTGTGTGTGGTTTGGTGGTTGTGTGTGTGTGTGGTGTGTGGGTGTGTGTGTGTGTGGTGTGTGGTGTGTGTGGTTGTGTGTGTGCGTGT
>NW_020871624.1:402175-409665 GCF_003789085.1 Penaeus vannamei | reverse complement strand
TCATAGCCATTCTTTTCTTTCTTGTTGTGGCTGTGTTAATTATTTTTCATTCAGCTGATATCTTACTTTAGTGTCAGTACATTTAAATTGTGCTCAATCAAATGACACTTTCAGACTGCAGAATTTCTCCTCCTTGTTATAATTCTGGGCAAAAAGATTGGGTACATATTGTACATATTTCTGACAGTTTGTATGTTTATGTATATAATAGATGCTTAAATCTATATATTACTATAGATATTTATATGTAAGTCTCTATAGATTTCTTTTTATCTTGTTTGTTAGTTTGTCCTGTCTATCGATTCTATTCTCGTTCTTTGTTCTTATTGTCTATCTGTCTGTCAGGCTGTGTTCAATCAATCTTTCTAATTCTCTTTTTATCACTCATTCTCTCTCTCTCTCTAGCTCATATATACATTTATATGTTTGTGCGTCGATTGTATGTTAATTCTCAATACACACACACACACACTACACACACACACACACACATCCTACACACACATACAACACATCCACACATCCTCGCATCACGCACACACCAGCACACACTTCCGCCTCACACGCACACATCTACGATCGTCTCCACACCCAACTACAACTCACTCACACACAGTCCTACACATACCATCACCATACACACACCACACGACACATCTCACACACACACACACATCATACACACACGAGCTCGTCTCTCTCACACACACCACACACACAAACCAAATCCAAACAAACACACACACATCACACAAACACAAACAAACAAACCATCACACACACACACAAGCGCCGCAACGAAACAATAACTACACACACACTCAAAGCACCTGGGCAATACTCTCACCACTTACATCAGATTCCGCAGTTCCACTATCTTCACGTAATATTCTCTCGTTTGCCTCAAGAGCGTCAAATAATCGTCCAACTTTCTCACGACTTCGTTCTATAGGAAAGATCACATGATTCCAAACCTATGTATAAATTTGGTTTACAATTTTTCTTCTTACATTATAGAAATAGGAAAAAATATATATATATTTATAACAAAAGCTTAAATATAAAATCTGGACGAGGAAGAATATCATAAATCACTGTCCGAGGGAAAGGGGAAGGAGGGGAGTAAGGGGGGGGGGAGGAGAAAGAAGGGGGTAAGGGAAGGGAAGAGAGAGAAAGAGAGGAGGATTAGGGGGAAAGGGAGGAGAGAGAGGGGGAGATGGGGAAGGGAGAGAGAGAGAGGGGATTAGAGGGGAAAAGAGGAGAGAGAAGGGGAGAGGGGAAGGGAGGCGAGAGAAGGGAGAGGGGAAGTGAGGAGAGGATGGGGGGAGGGGAAGGCAGGAGAGAGAAGGGGGAGAGGGGAAGGAAGGGGATTTGGGGGAAGGAAGGAGAGGGAGGGGATTAGGGGGAGGGAGAGAGAGTAGGGAAGAAGGGGATTAGAGGGAAGGGAGGAGAGAGAGGGGAGAGGGAATGAGGTAAGAGATTAATGATCGACAGACATTCGATAAATCACTGGCGATAACGCGTTTAGCGGCGGCGGCGCGCGCTCTCACGCAGAAGTCGACGTAGATGAAGACGCTGACGGGAGGTCGACGACGCAGTAAAAAGGAAAATGGGAAACGAGGCGGAAAGAAAACGGAGATGTAAACACTAGTGGCGAGAGCGAGGGAGGAAAACGGCGAAAAAGAGAGAATAAATAGAGGGAGGAAGAAAAAGAGAGAATAAATAGAAGGAGGAAGAAAACGGGAGAAAAAGAGAGAATAAATATGACAAAAAAAAAATGTAACGTGAGAAGGTGAAAGAAAACGATGATAGAGGGAGAGATATATATTGATAAAAGGAAAATGGGAAACGAGGCGGAAAGAAAACGGGATGTAAACACTATGTGGCGAGGAGGAGGGAGGAAGAAAACGGGAGAAAAAGAGAGAATAAATAGAGGGAGAAGAAAAAGCGAGAAAAATATAGAAGGAGGAAAGAAAACGGGCGAAAAAAGAGAGGGTGAATATGACAAAAATGTAAAGTGAGAAGGAGGTGAAAGAAAACGATGAAGAGGGAGAGAATATATGATAAAAGGAAAATGGGAATCGAGGCGGAAAGAAAACGGAGATGTAAACACTAGAGGCGAGGAGGAAAGAGGAAGAAAACGGGCGAAAAAGAGAGAATAAATAGAGGGAGGAAGAAAAAGAGAGAAAAATATAGAAGGAGGAAGAAAACGGGCGAAAAAGAAATTTAGAAAAGAAGAAAACGGGAGAAATGAGAGAATAAATATGACAAAAAAAATGTAAACGTGAGAAGGAGGTGAAAGAACGATGAAGAGGGAGAGAATATGATAAAAGGAAAATGGGAAATCGAGGCGAAAAGAAAACGGAGAATGTAAACACTAGTGGCGAGGAAGTGAGTGCTCGAGGAAGAAAACGGGAATACAAAGAGAGATACTCTACAATATCAGGAGGAAGTCAATCGAGAGAATTATACATATACAGTGCACGCAAGATAACGGGCGAAAAAAGAGGGAATAAATTATGCACAAAAACAAAAAGAAATGTTAAACTGAGAAGGTGAATCAGAACGATGAAGAGGGAGAGAATATATGATAAAATGAACATGGGAATCTGAGGCTGAAAGAAAACGGACGATGAAACACTAGAGGCGAGGCAGGACAAGAGTGAGAAAACGGGCGAAAAGAAGAGAAATAAATAGAGGGAGCGCAAGAAAAAGAGAGGAACAATATAAGAAGGAGGAAAAAACGGGAGAAACTGAGAGAATAAAAAAAAAAAATTAACTCGTGAGAAGGAGGTGAAAGAAACGATTGAAGAGAGAGAGAATTATATGATAAAAGGAAAATGGGAAACGAGGCGGAAAGAAAACGAGATGTAAACACTAGAGACGAGGAGGATGAGGAAGAAAGCGGAGATAAAGAGAGAATAAATATGACAAAAAAAGAATGTAACGTGAGAAGGAGGTGAAAGAAAACGATGAAGAGGGAGAGAATATATGATAAAAGGAAAATGGGAACCGAGGCGGAAAGAAAACGGAGATGTAAACACTAGTGGCGAGGAGGAAAGAGGAAGAAAACGGAGAATAAAGAGAGAATAAATACTAGGAGGAAGAAAACGGAAGAAAAGAGAGAATAAATAGATGGAGGACAGAAACGGGAGAAAATGAGGAATAAATATCACCAAAAAAAATGTAACGTGAGAAGGAGTGAAAGAAAACGATGAAGAGGGAGAGAATTATATGATAAAAAGGAAAATGGGAAACGAGGGCGGAAAGAAAACGGAGATGTAACACTAGTGGCGAGGAGGAAAGAGGAAGAAAAACGGCGCGAAAAAGAGAGAAAAAATAGAAGGAGGAAGAAAACGGGAGAAAAAGAGAGAATAAATATGACAAAAAAAATGTAACGTGAGAAGGAGGTGAAAGAAAACGATGAAGAGGGAAAGAAATATATGATAAAAGGAAAAGGGAATCGAGGCTGAAAGAAAACGGAGATGTAAACATTAGAGGCGAGGAGGAGGGAGGAAGAAAACGGGAGAAAACGAGAGAATAAAATTTAAAAAAGGGTATAAAGGAAACGTTGAGGAGGAGGTGAAAGAAGACGAATGAGGGAGGGGAGAAAACGGGTGAAAAGGGAGAAGAAAAAAATGATAAAAAGGAAAAATATAGGAAACATGAGAAAGGTAATGAAAAAGAAAACGGAGATAAACACTAGAGGGCGAGGAGGAGGGAGAAGAAAACGGGAGAGAGAGAAGAGATATATATATACAAAAGAGAGAAAGTATTGTATAAAGGAAACGTGAGAAGGTGAAAGAAGACGATGTAAACAGAGAGTGGGAAGGAAAGGAAAAAACACGTGGGATAAAAGAGAGAGAAAGAGAAAATAAGAAAAAGGTATACACGAAATCCGAGAAAAAATTATGAAGAAAAAGGTTAAAAAAAAATGTTCCGAGAAAAATATAAGAAAAGGGTATAAAATCCGAGAAAAAATATACGAAAAAAGGAAATATAGAAAAAATCGAGAAAGAAAAACTGTGAGGGAGGGGAGGAAGGGAGGAAAACGAAAGAAAAATAATTAACAATACAAAAGAGGAATAAAGAAAACACGAGATAAATATAAAAAACAAAAATAGAAACAGTATAGCCGTAGATTGGAAACAGAATGGGAGACAGAAGGAAGGGGGAAAGAAAACAAGAGAAAAAGCGAAACAAAATATAACAGAAAATCATGAATAAAGAAACAATAGAAAAAGAATGAAACAAAAAATAATAACAAAGGCGTAACCTGGAATGTGTAGCGTAGATGAAAGAGAATTAAAAAAAAAGATAGTGAAGTATTGCACAAAATAAAACAAATAGAAAACAAAACAAAAAAATGTAAGAGAAACTCATTCATTGGATTTAGTGACGTAGACAAATGAGGGAAAGAAAATGAGAATAAGTAAAAATAACGGGCAAAGAATTAAAATGAAAATAAACGAGAAAAAATCTAAAATAAGAAAATGAATTATCTTTGCAAACAATATATTATTTCTCAAGGTAATAAAGAAGTGATCAAACTAAAAAATATATAAAAAAAAATAAAAAAGATAGGAGAAAAGAAAATAAAAACAGCAAAGAAAAGCCTGAATAACAAACACACAAAGGCCATTGCGAAGTAGAACAAAAAGCACAAACAAAATCGAGAGAGAAAAAAATAACATAGAGAAAGAAAATAATAAGG
Source organism: Penaeus vannamei (assembly GCF_003789085.1). Taxonomy (NCBI): domain Eukaryota; kingdom Metazoa; phylum Arthropoda; class Malacostraca; order Decapoda; family Penaeidae; genus Penaeus; species Penaeus vannamei. The sequence continues at coordinate 404,951 of NW_020871624.1, read as the reverse complement.
CACAATAAATATGCAAACGAAGCCCTTTTATAAGTAAACAATGCAAAAAAAAAAAAAAAAGAAAAAAACAAAGAGAGAGAGAGAGAGAGAGAAAGAGTTTTCAAAATGGTTCACCTTGTTTTCTCTTTCTTTCTTCCTTCTGTCTTTTTCGTTTTCTCTTTCTCAATCAGCGTCTTCCCTCCCTCCTCACCCTATATATTACAGGGGTGGTAAGGAAAGAGAGAGAGATCCTCACATACTTATATTTGGAGAAGGAATGTCAGGAATGAGATACTCAGAAAGACACCTCATAAAGCCTTCTTTTATCTGAAAACTGTGTCATACGTTTCCACTGAATTAAGGGGAAAATAAGTGTAAATCTCGCGTTGCCTGAACGACCAATTTGCATTAGGCTACGGCTGGAGGGCGTGGAGGGGGGGAGGTAGGAGGAACGGGGGGGGGAAGGAGGGGGTGTGAATTGGCCTTTACAAAACAGGTTTAAGGTTTTTCGGAGACGTTTGTGCATAATGCGTGTGTTTGTGTGTGTCTGGTTTGTTTTCGTATCTCTATGTGTGTGGCGTGTTCTGCGTGTGCGTTGGTTGTGGTCCTCTGTGTGTGTAATGTGTGTCTCTGTGTGGTGTTTGCTCTGCGTGTTCGTGTCGTTTGTGTATCATGGCTGTCTCTGTGGCATGGCGTGTGTGTGTTCTATATATCTATAGTGTTTGCTCGTGTGCTGTGTGGTACTTCTATATATACAATGTGCATGGTGTCGCTTGGTTACTGTTCACTCTGGTGTCGTGTGTGTGTATAATATATATATCTATATATATATATATTATATTCTATATATAATCATATATATATCGTTATATATCTGTGTTGTGTGTGTGTGTGTGTGTGTGTGTGTGTGTGTGGGCTGTAGTGTAATGTGTGTTCGTGTGTCGGTGGTTGTGTGTGTGTTGTGTTGTGTGTGCTGTGTGTGTGTGTTTGTGTGTTGTGGATGTTCTTCTGTGTGGTGCGTGTTTGGTGTTATGCTGACGTTGTGTATACATCGTTCTCTGTGTGTGTGTTGTGTGGTTCAGTCTGCGTTTGTGTACCTGTGTGGTGCGGTTGCTGTCACTTCCGCGGTATTTTATGTGCGCTGCTCGTCTCTCGTTATAGTTGCTGCTATCTCTGTGTAGTGTGCTCGTCTCTCTCTTGTCTTGCTGTGTCTGTCGTCTGATCTCTCTGCTGCTCTATTCTCCTCCACGTGCTCACACTCTCTATCCTCCATCACTCCATCCCTCTACTCTCTCTCCTCCTCTCTCTCGTAATCACGCTCTCTTCGACTCAAGTTCGTGCTCGCTCATCCCGAGTGGGTTTCCCAAACCTCCACATATCATTTCTTCATGTCTTTCTTCTCCGCTCCGTTTTTCTTCCTCAACATGAAAATTCTCGAATGGCGGTGTTCATGACGCGTGTTATCTCTTCTGTCTAGATTCCTCACGGTGTTCGCTCATTCTGTTTACTGTTCGTTTATTCTTCTCTCTCTCTCTCTCGTCTCCTCCTTCTCTCTCGTCCTGAGCGCTCCTCTGCTCTAGGTCTGTCTGCTGCGAAATAGCGTGTATCTTCTATGCTGCTGTTCTTGTGGTTGTACACTCGAGTGTGTATCTATGTCTTTGTAGAAAAAAAAAAAATCTACCAGGATAGCCATTTATACTATGCTCAGGTCTTTTTCTTCGTGGCGAGAAAATGGTTAAAATGGAAGAAGGAGAGAGAAAGGGTGGGAAGAAAAAGTGAAGAACGAGAAGTAGAAGAAAATCACGATTAACAGAAGATAATGTAGGTGTTAATTGTAGATTCCAGGTGTTACCGCCTCATTGTTATTGTTGTTATTGCCCGAAGCGCTCCTGTTATGTTGTGGAAATACGTGTACGTTTATGCGTGTTTGTGTGTTAATGAAGTGTGTATTATTGTCTTGTAGAAAAAAAATGTTTTCTACCAGGATAGCCATTATACTATGTTAGTTTTTCGTGGCGAGAAAAAGGGCTTTAAAATGGAAGGAAGGAGAGAGAAAGAGAGAGAGAAAGGGTGTGAGAAAGAGTGGAAGAAGAGAAGTAGAGAAAATCACGATTAACAGGAAGAAATGTAGGTGTTATTCGTAAGATTCCAGGTGTTTGCTCATTGTTATTGTTGTGTATTGCGAGCGCCTCTGTTAGGCGGTTGTGGAAATACGTGTACTCTTATGCGTGTTTGTGTGTTATGAAGTGTGTATTATTTCCTTGTCAAAAAAAATCTACCAGGATAGCCATTATACTATGTTAGTTTTTCGTGGCGAGAAAAAGGGTTAAAATGGAAGGAAGGAGAGAGAAAGGGTGGGAGAAAAAGTGAAAGAAGAGAAGTAGAGAAAATCACGATTAACAGAAGATAATGTAGGTGTTATTGTAGATTCCAGGTGTTACGCTCATTGTTATTGTTGTTATTGCGAGCGCTCCTGTATGTTGTGGAAATACGTGTACTTTTATGCGTGTTTGTGTGTTAATGAAGTGTGTATTATTGTCTTGTAGAAAAAAAAAATGTTTTCTACCAGGATAGCCATTATACTATGTTAGTTTTTCGTGGCGAGAAAAAGGGTTAAAATGGAAGGAAGGAGAGAGAAAGAGAGAGAGAAAGGGTGTGAGAAAGAGTGGAAGAGAGAAGTAGAGAAAATCACGATTAACAGAAGATAATAGGTGAATGAAAGGAGCAAAAGATGAACATAAGACACAAAAGAGAAAGAGAAAACTAGAAATGAAAAGGAAATTAAGAGAAAAAGACA
>NW_020871624.1:389675-392175 GCF_003789085.1 Penaeus vannamei | reverse complement strand
GAGGTTTTTTTTGGGGAGTTTGGGGGAGGGAGGGTTTTTTGGGGGTAGTTTTTTTTGGGAGGGGAGGGTTTTTTGGGTAGTTTTTTGGGGAGGGGGAGGGTTTTTTTGGGGATGATTAATTTGGGGGAGGGTTAGGGTTTTTTTTGGGGGGTAGAGGGGATGTTGTTTTGTGGGAGGAGGGTTTTGGAGGAATGGGTAGGTTTTCAGGTTCTGCGAGTAGTTTATTGCTCTGTTGCTCGTCTTGAATGGATAGTAATTAGAAATTATCATGATTATGATTATGATATGCTAATAACTTTTTCATCATTATCACCATCAGTAGTAGTATCTTATTATCATCATTATCATTGTGGATGTTGTTGTCACTATTATAATTATTGTTCATTACTTTGATTAGACTAATGATAATAATAACAATGATAATGAAACTGATAATGATACCAATAATGATATTGATAGAATAATGACAATGATAATAATAATAACAATAATAATAATAATGAAATATAACAATAATGATAATAATGATAATTATCATGATAATAATGCCCTGTGCCCCTAGTTTCATTACATTTCCACCATCGTTAGCTACAGAGATCAACTCTTGATATTAGTAAATTTCATTAGACTTGTGATGAGATGTTGTTGTCTACCGCTGTGTCTGAGCTAACCAAGTTGTGTGATTTTAAGTGAGTTACGGGATAAGAAAGGATTGTGTGCATTTTAAGGAAGTTTTGACTGTTTTCTGACAACCGTGGGAAATTTTGTCTCCACCTCTTTTGTCTAACTCGTATTCAGCGAAAAAAAAGAAAAGGTAGATAGGTAGACAGGTAGATAGATAGATAGACGAATAGATAGATAATGGTATAGATATGTCATATAAATATACCGGCAATAATATTATAGGTCTACGTAATTTTGGCAGAAGCTCCTGTTAGAAAAGGCAGATAGGTAGACAGGTAGATAGATAGATAGATAGACGAATAGATAGATAATGGTATAGTATATAAAATATTCCGGAGACAATATTATATGTTTACGTAATTTTGGCAGAAGCTCCTGTACGTTGCGTGTTCCTGTCTTGAAAGTTTTGTTATAATCAGAGTTATTGAGTCTAATACCCAAGATTTTTTTTGTTTTTTTGTGATTCGATGATTCGAAGACATGCACAATGATTTTTTGCACCGTTATTTACTAATATTTATGTTGAATATTATGTTGAATAATATCATTTCTGGGTGTCTCAGATTCGCTAATTAAAAGGGGGTCTGTATCGAAGACCATAAAACAAATTCGGGAGATAAAACATAAAACAAATGCAGAAGATAAAATTGCAGACATTCAACAGCAGCCATTGTTCTAATAGCAACAAATTATTGCGAATTAATTCCTTAATTGTATAAGCATTAAGTTTTAGATACATTCCGTGATATTTATATGGCATCCTATTCCGGCTATATATTATACCTTTATTTAGATTGATGAAGCTAAACTACCAAGAATTAGACATTAATTAAATCAAGACAATAGATTAGATGACAAACCCATACAAAAGACCATTTTAAAAGCTTATAATAAGTCGTCTATAATGAACAGTAAAATCACGATATACATCCAGTCCATGACATATATCAGGAAGTTAAATTTTAAGCAATTTATATGTGTAATGTGGCATAGATCCCTTAATTATTTATCTTATTATCCTGTTATTTCACTGACATGTTAAAAACGGCCATGAATTATTAGAAGAAAAGCTCAGGAACCAGGAAAGATAAGAGAAATGATAAGAAAGGAGTAGAAACAAAACGATAATACATATAAACAAAAACAAAAAAGCTAGGAGGAAAGACAGACCCAATGAACCGAAAGAGAACCAAGCAACAGACAAGAATAACTAAGGAATTAAACGATAATACATATAAACAAAAAAAAAAACCAAAAGCTAGGAGGAAAAAGACCCAATAAACCGAAAGAGAACCAAGCAACAGACGAGAATAACTAAGGAATTAAACAACAACAAAATCAAGTCATACCAGTCCAGGATTCACCACCTAATAATAAACCGAAAGAGAACCAAGCAACAGACAAGAATAACTAGGGAATTAAACGATAATACATATACACACAAAAAAATAAGGAATTAAACGATAATACATATAACAAAAAAAAAAAAACACTCCAAAAGCTAGGAGGAAAAAGACAGACCCAATAAACCGAAAGAGAACCAAGCAACAGACAAGAATAACTAAGGAATTAAAACGATAATACATATAAACAAAAAAAAAACATCCCAAAAGCTAGGAGGAAAATAAACCGAAAGAGAACCAAGCAACAGACGAGAATAACTAAAAGAATTAACAACAACAAAAAATTAAGTCATATTAAGTCCAGGATTCACCACCTACATTATGGCCACAAGACGAGCCACACAATTCCGATTCTCCCTGTCTGCATGTCTGTGTTAATTAAAGGTCATACTTATTTACCTGTGTTTTCAGTT
>NW_020871624.1:359099-364185 GCF_003789085.1 Penaeus vannamei | reverse complement strand
GTAGGGAGGAAGGAGGCAGGGCAGGGAGGGAGGGAGGGAGGGAGGAGGAAGGAGGGAAGGAGGGAGCAGGCAGGGAGGGAGGCAGGAGGGAGGCAGGGAAGCAGGGAGGGAGGGAGGAGGGAGGGAGGGAGGCAGGCAGTGAGGCAGAAGGGAGGAGCGAGAGAGCGAGGGGGAGGGAGGGAGGGAGGGAGGGAGGGAGGGAGGAGGGAGGGAGGGAGGGAGGGAGGGAGCGAAGGAGCGAGAGAGGGAGGCAGGGAGGGAGGGAGGGATGAGGGAGACAGGAAGGCAGGGAGGGAAGGAGGCAGGGAGGCAAGTAGGGAGGAGGGAGGGAGGAAGGGAGGGAGGGAGGAAGGGAGCGTGGATTGGAGGGAGGAAGGGAGGAAGGGAGGAAAAGAAAGAGAAAGAGAGAGTGAGTTAGTGAATAAGAGAGAGAAGGAGGGAGAGGGAGAGAGGAAGGAAGGAGGAAAGAGGGAGGAAAGGAAGGAAAAATGGAGTAGGAGAGGGAGGAGGATGGAGGAGACAGGGAAAGAGAGAGGGTGATTGGGAGGAAGGCAGAGGGGAGGGAGGATGGGAGGGAAGGAGGGAGAGAAGGGAGAGGGAGCGAGGGAGGAAAGATGGTGGATAGCAGGTAGGGAAGTAGGATGAGAAAGAGAAAGGGAGGAAAGGAAGGACGCAGGAGGGAGGCAGCATGCAAAGGAAGAAAGATAGAAGAGAGAAAGGGAGTGGGTGAGCGAGTGACCGAATGAGAGTCAGAGAGGATAGAGGGAGTGAAAGAGTGAGGGAGAGAGGGAATGAAGAAAGGGAGGGAGGGAGGAGGGAGAGAGGGAGGAGGGGGAAGAGGATAGTGAAAAGAAAGGATTTAGAGAAAGAGAGGGAAGAGGATAGTGAAAAGAAAGGATTTAGAGGAAGAGAGACAAATGAGGAAAAGGAGAGGAAAGGAGAAAAGGGGAAGGGAGATAGTGGAGAAAGAGAAAGAGAGGTAGACAGATGGACAGGTTAACGTACAGACTGACGGACAGACAGAAGTAGAAACAGATGAGAATACCAAGAACAAACTACAACGAAGCAAAACCAAAGGACAAGGAGCTGACAGCCAAGCGAGTCAAACGACAAACGAGTAAATCGGACATAAGAACAGGTAGAAAACGTGATAATGATCTTGATAACTCTAAATGAATAGCGGATTAGGATATACCATTTAGGTGTGTGTGGTATGGGATGTGCATAGATTTATTATTTAGGTATTTGGTAGTCCAGACTGAGAGTAGACGAGATAACAGAATAAAACATATTATCTAGATGTGCAGGTGTTGATGCGTGGATATCGTTAAGGAGAGTGTGTATAAAACGGTTGATAAGTTCCCACAACACCACCCAATTTCATGAAAAATAACAACTGGCAACTCACCGGGATTCTGGACTACTGTGATTTTTTTTTTTTTTTTTTTTTGAGAGAGAGAGAGATAATAAGAAAATAGAATAGTATAGAGCAATATAAATGATGCATATGAGTAAAAAAAACATGTGCCGACTAAATTATAAGTGTCAGCTGATTATAATAACAATAATAGGTTGCCGAAATAGGAAAGTATAACTAGGTAGGTCCACTTCCACTTAGCTCTTTGAATCCAAAAATGAAACTGGCTTTTTCCCAAGAGTAAACGGTAAGGAACTCTTCTCTATCGTAAATAAAAGAGGGGAATTTTGGTCTACTTCTGGTAAATTTAACAATAGCGAGTAAATTTTACAAAAATGTATCTAGCTATATCTAGCATCTGACAGTACGCTCTCATTGGCTAAACGTGGTGACGTCATCAGTTCCACCCCCTTTTTTACCCGTATAATTTGTGTGACATTTTATGGTTAGTAGTTTTCAGTACATTTCCTTAGAAAATGGTTCAGTAATAATAATAGTATTAAAACTCATTGAAAAAGAAGCCAAGAAAAAAAAATAAAGCTGATATGTAACTAATGTAACGTTTGCAATGAATGAAGCTGATGGGGCGGGGCTTTGCTCAGAAGTTGCCAACTAGTAATTTCATCAAGATGGTTCCCTGGGTTTTGTTTTTCTGAGACTGGATGTGATAGTTTAACATACACACATACATAAAATAACAGGTCAATGATCAGACTTTGAGAGAGAGAGAGAGAGAGAGAGAGAGAGAGAGAGAGAGAGAGAGAGAGAGAGAGAGAGAGAGAGAGAGAGTGAGTAAAATATTTACAGTTTAGTTGCATGAATAAAATGGAAGGTCTTTGTTTTCTTTAATCCCCAAATTCTGAATTCCTTTTGAAAACTTTACATTCCAAGAATATGCAATAACTCATATGCAAAGATACCATAATCATCGTTATTATTACAGAAGTATTTCAATTACACAGCTGTAGTTTCATGAATAAAATGACAGACTCTTAATCATAATCCCAACATCTTTTGAAACGACCAAAAAAGGAAAAAGAGGAAGAAAGATAAAGCAGAAGATAGCACAGACTAGGAAGGGGGGATTATGGAGAGAGAGAAAAAATGCAGGGAGCCTTAGATGGCAACATGTTTACCTGATGGCGCTGATTGGCTGCTTTGTCTTCGGGTTATTTCTCGTTCAGATATAATCTGGCCATTATATGATTGTAAACCAAACCTCTAATGCAAATGAAATACGGTTTAGTGAGCTTGTACAACAAATAGTCGCTATACGTATACTAGAGAAGCTATGAAAAATATTCCTGAAAGATAAAAAGGTATGTATAACAATGAGTGAAATCGGACACCTCCGTCTTCAGCCAATCACAGCCATTCCCTCAAAATGTTGCCGTCTAAGCTGTCTCTACGTCCACTCAGATGCCGTAGAATGTGTTTTAGTATTCAACAAAAGCTGTTGCTGCCGTGGGGCTGTTCAACTAAGCTCTCTCGAATATAATGATCAAGAAAAACAACCACAAAATGAACTGGAAACAAACGAATGTAACGTTTCGAAATTGTCGAGAGCTCCTCGTCAGACAGAAAAATTCAGAAATTCAGAAAACGTCTGATGAACTATTCTTGTCTTCGAAATGATGCGTTGGATTTCAGTTCATCTAGGGTCAGTATTTCTTATATTTTTTCTTTGACAACACGCTGTTCTGTTTGTGTTCATCTTGAAATGGCTTATTAATGCATTACTGGAAATGGTGAAGATTAGCCAGAATTTTATTAAAATTAATTATACTTGTTTAGTTGCGGGCAAATTCTGAAGAGGAAGAGGAAAGGGTTGCAAATCTAAAAAATCATTCGATCATCCTCAAAGGCGCTGAACAATTTCATAAATTTCATTAGACAGGAAAAAGGATTAGTGTTTGGAAGAAAGGAAATGAATAGGCCTATACGGCCTTTAAGATATAAAAAAACAACTCACTCGATTTTTAAGTCTATATGCATTTTGAAAAATTAACTTGATAGGAAATTATGATAATAGAAGAATTATAGGCTAATTCCAACTAAAAAATACACACACACACACACACACACACACACACACACACACACACACACACACACACACACACCACACACACACACACACACACACACACACACACACACACACACAGAGAGAGAGAGAGGAGGCTGCACCATGACCATTCCGAGAGTCCACCTCGGGTTCGATCAGCTGTTTCCCTCCTCCTCCTCCCGTCCCTGGCAGGGCACCAGAGAATCCAAAACTCGGGGCTCAACTCAGAAACAATTTCTTTCGCGTTGAAAAAAATATTATTTTTTCTATTTTTTCCCCGTTTGCTTACAGAGATATAGGTCAGATACGGCCGCATCAATATACCTTTCCTTTTATTGCGGCGGAGCATTAAAATAATAATAATAATAAGGTAAAAGCTCCCGAAAAGAGAGAAGAAAAAAGATGCTAAATTAACATCCACGCGGCTTCAGGCATTTGCTTGCCATGGATATAAGGCGGATCACATGACCACATCCGCGTTGCGTCACACACACCCGCGCTACATCTTCCGCCGAGGTTTGTCTAGAAATAATATCTGGAAGGTAATATCATAAAGAGAAAGGAAAAATAAGGAACACATGAACCGTCTTTACCATTTGCAGGAATATCTTCAACAAGTTACTTCCGTGATGCAGACATAACGCATGCACGCGCGCACATACATGCATGCACACACATACGCACACGCAAACGCACATACACACTCTCATAAACAAACTAACAAACACGCACACACTGGCGTTATTCTCTGGCAAGAAACATTTGCCAGAAAAATCTTTTACTCTTCCGCTATTTTTTTGGGGGGGAGAGGAGAGGGGGAGGGAGAGAACAGACCACACACACACACACACACACACACACACACACACACACACACACACACACACACACCACACGCACGCACGCACGCACTCACACACACACACACACAACACACACACACACACACACACACACGCACGCACGCACATCCACACACACACACACACACACACCACACACACACACACACACCACACCAACACACACACACACGCACGCACGCACTCACCACGGACGCACGCACTCACACACACACACACACACACACACACACACACACACACACACACACACACACACACACACACACGCACGCACGCACGCACTCACGACACACACACACACACACACCACACACACACAACACACGCACGCACGCACGCACACACACACACACACACACACACACGCACGCACGCACGCACTCACGCACACACACACACACATACACACACACACAACACACACACACACACACACACACACACACACACACACACACACACACACACACACACACACACACAATACACACCACACACCACACTAACACACACGCACACACACACACACAACACACACACACACACACACACACACACACACACACACACACACACACACACACACACACACACACACACACACACACACCACAAACCACCACCACCAACNTCTCTGTTGTCCTGTCTGTCTGCTGTCTGTCCGTTTGTCTGTGGCTTTGTTGGCGTTTACTGAGAAAAACTCAATGGAGATAAACATACAACGCGCGCGCACTC
>NW_020871624.1:349099-351599 GCF_003789085.1 Penaeus vannamei | reverse complement strand
GGAGTGAAACGGAGAGGGGGGGGGCGAGTGAACAGGAGGTGGGGCGATTGAAGGGAGGGAGGGGCGAGTGGAAGAGACAAAGGAGGGAGGTGAGAGGGGAAGAGACAGAGGAGAGGGAGAGGCAAGTGAGAGAACAGAAGGTGAAGGGGAGAGGCGAGCGAAGGGAAGCAGGAAGAGAGGAAGACGAGTGAACGGCGAGGCTTGTAAGCGAATGAACGAGAGAGAGAAGGAAAGGGGAAAGACGAGTGAGCGAGCGAGTTGAGCGGCAAGAGCGAGCGAGTGAACGAGAGAAGAGAGGAAGAAGGGGAGGAGAGAGAATAAAAGGAGAGTGAGGGAGGAGGAAGCGACCGAAATACTCAGCAAGATTTCAGTCATTTCAGCTGCTCTTCAGGATGAAAAAGGCGCTCGGCGGGGAGGCCGTGAGTCATGGACGGAGGAAGGAGGAGGGGGAAGAGAGGAGGAGAGGAGAGGAGAAAGGAGGGGGGGAGGAGAAGGAGAGAGGGGAAGAGGAGGGAGAAAAGGAGGGAGAGGAGGAGGAGGAAGGAGGAGAGGAGCAAAGGAGGGGGGAGGTGAGGAAAGAAAGGAGGAGAGAGGAAAGGAGTGGGGGGAAAGGGGGAGGTGAGGAGGCAAAGAATGGAGGAGAAAAGGGAGGAGGGAGGAGGGAAGGGGGGTAGGAGAAGGAAGGAGGGGAAGAGAAAAGGAAGAGGAAAAGCAGAGGTTAGAGGAAGAGGAGAGGACGAGGGCGAGGGAGAGGAGGCGAGGAAGAGAGAAAGAGAGGAGAAAGGAAGACGAGAAGAGGAAAAGGAGTGGTTAGAGGAAGAGGAGATGAGGAGGGCGAGGGAGAGAATAAGGGGAAAGGGGCTAGAGGAAGAGTAGATGAGAAGTGGGAGAGAAGAGGATGGGAGGGAGAGGGGAGAAGAGGAGGAAAGAGGGAGAGAAGAGGAAAGGAGAAATACTCAAGAGGAGAAGAGAGGATAGGAGTGGAAAGAGGAAGAGAAGGAGGAGAGTAATGAAGAAGCGAAGAGGAAGAGGCGGGGAAGAATGAAAAGAGGGAAAGGAGAGACAAGAAGAAAGGAGAAGCAGAGACAGGGATGCAAACAGACAGACGCGGCGCAACAGGAAGGAAGCCCGGCCGCGCACAAACAAAATCCCAAACAAACAAACGGACGCGATCCCTTTCCTGCGCGAATCCCAGCGCAAATATCGCGATCCGTCCACTCACCCCCCCGCCCCCCGCACCCACACCTTACACCCCCACTGAATATCCGCTTCCCCAGCCCCTCTTCACCTCCCCCCCCTTCACCCACACCTTACCCCCTCTACCCCCCCCGCACCACACCTAACCCCCTTTACCCCCCCCCCTCCCGCACCCACACCTTACCAACCCCCACTGAATATCCACTTCCACAGCCCTCTTCACCCCCCCCCCCAGCACACATTCATGCACTCCCCCTCTCCCCTCTCTCCACACACGCCCCATCATCCGTCCCCCTCAGACCCCCCCCCCCCCCCCCCCAGCCCCCAGACCCCCCTCCCCCATGGCCCCCCAGACCCCCCTCCCCCCCCCCCCCCCACCCCGCCCCCAGACCCCCCTCCCCCATCCCCCATGGCCCCCAGACCCCCCCCCCCAGACCCCCTCCCCCCCCCCCCCCTCCCCCACCCCCCCTCCCCCCCACCCCGCCCCAGACCCCCTCTCCCCCCCCCAGACCCCGTCCCCCCCCCCCCCCCCCCCTCCCCCCCTCCCCATGGCCCCAGCGAGAGATGTTCCGAAGCGAGTCCAGCCGCAGAGAGACGACCTGACTTCCCGTTCGCCAGATTGACCTTCCGCTGTTCCTATGTCTGACCTATTTTCTGGGACTGATCTATTATCTGACCTATTTTCTGATCTATTTTCTGACCTATTATCTGACCTATTTTCTGATCTATTTTCTGACCTATTATCTGACCTATTTTCCTATTTTCTGACCTATTTTCTGATTTTCCTATTTTCTGACGTATTTTCTGACCTATTTTCGGTGCGTCTGAGACCAGAAGAAAGCAAAAGAAAGAAAAGAAATTAAAAGAAAAGAAAAAAATGGCTACTTTGGGTGCAAATCTGCTGTTGTTATTGTTATTATTGTTATTACTATTGTCATTATTGCTTTTTTCATTGCTATCATTATCACTGTTATTGTTATTATCATGATCATTGTTATTTTCATTATCATTATTGTTATCAATATTATAATTGTAAGTGGTATTATTATTATTATGATTATGATTACTATTATTACAATCCTCACTATTGTTATCATTATCATTATTGCTGCAATCATTATTATCATTGTTTTTATTATTATCACTATCATTATTATCATTATTATTGTCATTATTATCTGTTTTTAGAATTATCTTTATTGTTATTATCATTACCATCATCATTATCATTATTTTCAGTATTATCATTATCATTATTATCATTATCATTATCATTGTTATCACTATTATTATTATCATCATT
>NW_020871624.1:339099-341599 GCF_003789085.1 Penaeus vannamei | reverse complement strand
CATTATTAAGGCTAAAGTTGCGGTGCTCACATGGTGCTTCCTTCGGCCGGAGCGCGAGTGCGTCCAGGCGGAATGGGGCTGCGTGCGCTCTCGAGGGGGAGTGCGTAGTAGCGCCCAAAGGAGATCGGGTCTCGCCTGTGCGTGTGTGTGTTGTGTGTGTGTGTGTGGATATGTGTGTACGCGTATGTGTGTGGATGTGTGTGTTTGTTTGTTTTGTCTGACTGTCTGTCTGCCTTATATATTTATCTCTCTCTCTGACTATCTGTTTGTCTCTCTCTCTCTCTTCTCCCCTACTCCCCCCTCCCTCCCTCCCTCCCCTCCCCTCCTCTTCCTCTCCTCCCTCCCTCCTCCCTCCCTCCCCTCCTCCCTCCCTCCCTCCCTCCCTCCCTCCCTCCCTCCCTCCTCCTCCCTCCCTCCCTCCTCCTCCTCCTCGCCTCCCTCCCTCCCTCTCCCGGTGCACATAGCAACAGGGCGCCATAAGACCGAGCCATCTTAACCTGGCCGTTTTGCGCACTCCTTTCCCCGCCTGCCATGGGCACGGGGGCGGCCTGGCCAAAGGGACAGCATGGCTCGCTCGTCCTATTTCCCATTAATGCGAAGGAGGTCGTTTGCATAATTCACAATCTATAGGGTGGTTGTGAGTCAACGGAAAGGAACAGCTATTTTTGTTTGTGTGTGTTTGTGCGTGTGTGTGTTCGTGTGGTGTTGTTTGTTTGTTTGTGTGTGTGTATTTGTGTGTGTGTGTTGTTTGTGTGTGCGTGTGTTTGTGTGTGTGTGTGTTTTTCATGTATGTGTTTGTGTGCCTATGTGTGTGTGTTCTCATGTGTGTGTTTGTGTGTGTGTGAGTGTGTGTATGTGCATGAGTGTTTGAGTGAACGTTTCTTGTGCTTTAACACGATATCAAAAAGATAATATTACATGTCTATGACTCTTTAACGTTGTGGAGGAAACAGCTGTTTTATTGCCTCCTGTGTTCGTTTTTTTTTTTCATTTCCTGTTTGTTGCTCTTGTGCTTGAAACTGTCTCTGCCATCTTCCTCATTATTATCATCATTATTACTTTTATTTCTATAATTTTTGTTCTCATTATTATTCATGTTGTTGTTGTTAATGTCTTGTTTTTCTTACAATTGTCACTATTATCATTATTATTGTTATCATTATTATCCTCATATCATTATCATCTTTATTATTACTATTATCATTATAATCATCATAATTATCATTATCATAACTATTATTATTATTGCCATTATCATTATTTTTATTATTATTGCCATTATCATTATTTTTATTATGATTATCGTTGTTATTATTAATATCATTATTATCATTGTTATCGTTATTATTGTTAATTTTACCATTATTATAATTTTTGTTATTATTATTATTATTATCATTATTATTACTATTACAATTATGATTGTTATTATCATTATATTTATCATTATTATCATTATCATTGTTATCAGTGTTACCATCATCATTATCCTTGTTGTTATCATTATTATTATCATTGTCCTTATTCTTATTACTATCTATAGTCATTATCATTATTATCATTATCATCTTTACCATCTTTATTGCTATTATTGCCATTATTATTGTTCATGCTGTTGAGATAGATAGACAGACAAATAAGACACAGACACACACAGACAGGGATAGTGATAGATGGACAGATATGACTATCAGTAAGTAAGCAGTTACATGAGTAAATAAATAAATGAATGAATAGATAAAGCTGGAAAAATATGTAATATAACTTCTTGCGAAATGTACGTGTTCATTCGCATGAGAGAAAAGGGGATATATAGATAGATGGTAAGAGCGACAGATGGATAGATAGACAGGCAGCTAGAGTGAATTAAAAATAGATATCTTCTTCTTATCCCCCATCTTTCTCTCTCCCTTCTTCCCTACCCTCCTTTCCTTTTTCTCTTTCCCCTCCCTCCCTCTCTCCTTCTATTCCTCCCTCCCCCGACCCCCTTCCTTCCCTCCCTCTCCCTTTCCCCCTTCCCCTCCCTCCTTACTTCTCTCCCTGCTTCCCTATCCTCTTCTTCCCCCCTTCCTCCTCCTTTCCGTTAGCTCTCCATCCCGCCCCTCCCTCCCCTTTCCCTCTTTCCCCTCCCACCTCTCTCTCCTTCCCTCCCTCTTTCCTTCCCTTCCCTCCTTCCCCCCTCTTTCCCTCCCTTCCCTCTCTGAGGAACCGAGGGTTAGCTAACCACGCCCCCAACACCGGTGACTCCCGACGCACCTTCAGCGCTACAGACACTTGACCGCGGGTCACGGCCTGACCTGGACGGCTCCTCCGGGAGTCTCCCAGGCGCCCGCTCGTCCCTCTCTCTCCCCTCCGTCCTCTCTCTCCCTCCTCCCCGTCTTCCCTCTCCCTGACAATTACCTCCGGTCGCCATGGCCCGGGGCAGGCCGCCTGGAGCAGGATCAGGCACTTCCTCTGCCAGGCGAGGCACCCGACGGCCCTTTGGCTCTGGCGGGGGGGG
>NW_020871624.1:329099-334099 GCF_003789085.1 Penaeus vannamei | reverse complement strand
CTCGTCTGACTATGTCCGAGGGACACCTTGGGGCTTTGTCGCCTTTTCGCGTGTGTCTGTGTCTGTCTGTCTGCTTGTTTGTGAGTGTGTGTGTGTGTCTGTGTCTCTCCCTCCCCCCCCCCCCTCACTCTGCTTTCCTCCTCTCCCTCCCTTCCTCTCTCATCTTCCTCCCCTCCGTCCCCCCCCCCCCCGGTCTCTCTCTCTCTCCTTCCTCCTTTGCCTCTCCCTCCCCCCTTTCTCTTCTGTATATCAAAAAGAGAAATGGATACACGCGGATAGGGGTGAGAGAGAGAGAGAGAGAGAGAGAGAGAGAGAGAGAGAGAGAGAGAGAGAGAGAGAGAGAGAGAGAGAGGAGAGAGAGGAGAGAGAGAGAGAGATAGGAGAGAGAGAGAGAGAAGTAATAAGTGAGAGAAAGAGAAAGAGAAAGAGAGGAGGTCGAAAACCTCCAAGCGCTTTTCTGCTTTCATGCCTTTGCTGTGAGTGCGAATGTGTCTGTCTGTGTTGTCCACATTGCCTTCAAGTAAGAGAAAGCGATCCTCCTTTTGGGTATTTAGAAGGGGGAGGGAGGGAGGAGGGTGGGGTTGGGAGGGAGTGAGCGAGGCAGGATTGGGAGCGAAGAAGGGAGAGAGGGAGGAAGGAAGGAGGAAAGGGTGGATTGGGAGGGAAGGAGGGAGGAGGGAGGATTAATAGGGAAGAGGGAGTGTGAAGGAGACGAATGGTGGAGGGGAGAGGGAAGAAGGAGAGAGAGAGGAGAGGAGAGAGAGAAGAGAGGGAGAAAGGGAGATGAAGGGGAGGGGGAGATGAGGATAAGCTTGCAAAGCCTGATAAAGGATATTTCTTCCCAAATGAGATTTTTAAGGGCATTTCGAAGCATATTGGAACAAACTATTTTTTATGCTGCTAATGCTGTAGACATTTAGGCTCCTTTTGGCGTCAGAGAACAAACTGACACACACGAGCAGCCCGACACGAACACTTACTGGACAAATAAGCTTCCATCTGATATTTCGTTACCAATTTTGAGGCAAATGCATTAAAAAACATATATAATTGATCACACGAAGGGCGATAAGAGGGCCGTAAAAATGAATAAGTTATTAGAACCTATAAATACCGTCGAATATTTTGTACGATAATGATGCTAAAAAAAAAGAAAAATATATATTGAGTGTACAAAAATGTTTTTGATTTTCTATTCGTAAACTTGTGCTTTCAGTTATTGATTTTGTTTCCTTTATCTGGGTTATTCATCTTTATCATCATCTCCGCCATCGCTATTTTTATCATCATTACCGTTATTGTGACCATAACTGTTATCGAAAAATGGAAATGATAATAATATTATTTCTATTATAATTGTTATCATCATTGTTAGTAATGGTAGGTAAAATAAGTATGGTAGTAATGGTAATGATATAGCAATAGATAATAATAATAAATTATAGTAAACAATAGAAGTAGTAGTTACTATTACAAAACTACTACAACCAATAAAATAACAGTAATAAATAATAATGAGACGAGAGAGAGGAAAAAGAAAGAGAATGAAAAATAGAAAATGTAAAAGAAAATGAAGGAGTAAAAAGAGGAGCTGAAGTAGAAGAAAAGATAAGAAAGTGAAGAGAGGAACTGCGAATTTCTTTCAGAAACGTTTCTCGCACGATCCTCCATGACGTCATCAACCAACCGCCCCCAGTTTATCCTTCTATATCGTCTCATCTCCATTATCACGCGTAGGTAAATGGAATGAAATAATGCAAAAGAAATAACAAAATAGATACATAAAGACGGTCATGTTAAGAACAGCGAAGAAACTGGAGATAAACAATGAATTAAAGCGAAAAAAATAAAAGTTTATACGCAGGTCTTTCGCTCAGTCCCCCCCTCCCCCCTCCCGCCCTCCTCGTCCCACATGCCCAGATATTGCGTCAAGTTAAGACATTACTCATTCCTCATCGCCTGCAACGGATATGGGTACGATGCACGCACGCCCCTCGCCACTCACAGCGACTCCTCCTCATTCCTTACTCACTCTTCGTTAAAACTCCTCATTGAACCATTCAAATAAACTGACAATTCCATCCATGGCTTAACTCATCCTTCTTAAATCCCGTTCTATCCTTATTTACCATCTCATTGGTATTTACTCATCGCTCTTGATCAGTCCTTGTCATCGCTATATGTTCACCAATCACTCATTTTCCTCGCGTGTGAGAGATGAGAAGAATCGACTCAATCAAGTTGGATTCCTGTTGCAGACGCGTTCGAGCAGTTGCCAGGGATTTTATTTGCGTTTGGTATTTGCTGTTTCTATTATCTTTATTGCTATTGTTATTAGTAATGTTATTATTATTATTGTCATTATTATTATTATTATTATTATTATTATTATTATTATTATTATTATTATCATTATTATTATCGTCTAATAGACTTCGCTTTGTTTCGTTGTTATCATTATTGTAATTCAAATTATTTTTAACATTTTCTTAGAAGTTTTCCTTCGTTTCGTTCCATCTTTCTCTCCGTAATAATCCTACTTCGTCAGATGCCGTTGCGTCACTGATTGTATCACGACAGAAAAGTAAAAAGCTGATAGAGAGCAGATTATCGAGTAAATTATAAGAGTTCATAATAGAGTAGAGTAGTTTATAGAGTAGATGGTATAGAGCAGATTATCAAGTAGATTGTAAAGGGCAGATTATAGAATAGAGTAGAGTAGTAAATTAGATTGTAGAATGTAGGTTATTGAGTAGATGATAGAGAGTAGATTATAAAGAGTTGACAATACAAAGAAAATTGTAGGTTACAGAATACAAGTAAAAGACAAAAAAACAAAAAAAGTTATTCTGAGGTCCGTCGAATTCCTAATGACCGCTCTCAGGAACCACGCCCTGCGGTCGGGTGATTTAAAACGCTTCTACGCTGTCCCAACGGCCCTCTAGAGGGGTATGTATGCATGCATGTATGCATGCATGTATGTATGTATGTATGTATATATGTATGTGTATGTATGTATGTATGTATGTATGTATGTATATATGTATGTATGTATGTATGTATGTATCTATATATAAACACACACACACACACACACACACACACACACACACACACACACACACACACACACACACACACACACACACACACACACACACACACACACACACATGCGTGGGCACGCGTGTGACTAAGAAAGGTGTGAGTGGGTTAAACAGATCTACTTCTGACCGTTAAAACAAGAATTATTCTGTAAACTGCCTCCCGCCCTGCCATAGTGTTATATTATTTCACACTTCTCCTTTGAGTGATCATGCAAGATATATTACCAATTTATTAATTACAATTGAATAACTGGTAACATTAAAAGGCCTTGGAATCGGTTTCTCTGTTTACGTGTTGTGTCATGAGTGACGAAATGGTGACGTCATTTCCCTTCTATGGACATATCCCCTGCGTGTTATGAGAGTTATTTCCCCTTGGGCTATCGTTCTCCACGCTTCATAGAGTAATTGATAATAAAAGCATGTAAGTACGAAACAATTTGCGGGAATTATTAGACATTTCTTGTATTTTTGAGGCTACGAGCATAAAGTTATTTACCGGAATTATCCGAACAGGCGGGACAGCGCTCATAAAACATCTTACATTATCATCATTCAGTCCTCTCTTGCTTATCTTACTTATCAGTTTCTGTTATCTCTATTTCGATAAGAGAAACGGAGAAGGGAAATGTTTATATGTCCTTATAGCTTTGGAAATTGTTTCATTTTGGTTTATGCTCGGATTGCGCCGGAGTTGCCAGTTAAGGATTTTCTTCCCGCTGAAGAGTGACGCCACTCCTGCTTCGTTTTTTCCATTTTCATTTGTTGCAGATTATATGATTGTTTTCCTTTTTTGGCGCATAGATGATGTACATTTGTGTTTAAATGGCGTGCATTTTATATTAGTTCCTACACAATAACAAATAAAACACACACACTCAAAAATAGGATCAGAATTTAACGACTTTTCGCCATACATTTTCATCACTATGAATGAGAACAATATCTTTCCCAATGACGAAAAATATAGTATCAAATACGAAAGTGAAAAGGAAAAAGTGAACAAGAGAACGAAGAAGAGGAAGAAGAAGAAGAGATACACACATACCTGTGACGTCATGCATAAAAAGCTCCCGTGAACGTGTCTGAACAGGTCTGAGCGCTGCGCTGTTGCGTCATCGAACCGAAATCATTTTTTGAAAATTGAAATTCCTTCGTGTTGGAGACTCACTGAAACATTAGGGATTATCGAACACGTGACGCAATGAAATGAAAAATGTTATATCGCAAGAAATACTACAAATCGGAAAAATTGTTTTGAATCGCGAGGGAGTAAGATAAGAGAGAGAGAGAAAGAGAATAAGTGAGAGAAAAAAAAAATCAAAATCACTCACAAATCAAAACTCGATTGGTATAGAAAATAGCATAGATTGGCCAAGGAAGTCTGCAATCAGGGTGCGGGCAGATAAAACGTTATTTTGAAAACCATGAAGGCTGGGGATAGAAGAGGGAAGCGGCAGAGGGAGAGAGAGGAAAAATGAGAGAGGGGAAGAGATAGAGACAGAGAAGAGGGAAGGATTGGGAGGGGATGAAAAGAGAGAGGAATCGAGAAAAATGGGAGGAGAGAGAGAGAGAGAGAGAGAGAGAGAGAGAGAGAGAGAGAGAGAGAGAGAGAGAGACCCCAAAGAGAGAGAGCCAAACTGAAACAGCGAGAGAAGTAAAAAGAGAGAGTGGGAGAGAAACGTTTCGAAACGTCGCTGATCACACTGCCATCTGGCGACAGGAAATGGAACCATCGTAGCAGAGGCGGCACTGAGTGGGTGCGGGAAGGGGAGGGGGAGGGGAGAGAGGAGGGCGGGAGGCGACGGGGGAGGAAGGAGGAGGGAGGAGGGAAGAGGAGGATGGGAGGGAGGGGAGGGAGGGGGAGGTAGGAGAGGGAAGGTTGGAGGGAGA
>NW_020871624.1:315320-323781 GCF_003789085.1 Penaeus vannamei | reverse complement strand
GTTAATCTCCGCTCTGACCTTTGCCGCTTGCCCGTTCCTCTGGCTCATTTTCCTAATTTATTTTCCCCCCCCTTTTTTTTGGGGGGGGAGGTATTTTTTCCGTTTTTTTTTTACTTTATTTGGTGTTTTTTTTTTTTTTTTTTTTTTTTTTGAAGAGAGAGAGAGATGTCTAAGTTCACCTCTTCTTTTTTTTTTGGGGGGGGGGGAAGGGGGCTTTTTGTGTTGTGTGTGGAGTGTTTCTAATTTATTTAATTTTAATTTCCTAAATGCTCTCTCCTTTTTTGGGGCGAGGGGGGGGGGGATTCCTGTTTATTCTTCGTTGATTTCTGATTTCGTTTCTCTCTCTCTCTCTCTCTCTCTCTCTCTCTCTCTCTCATCTCTCTCTCTCTTTCTCTCTCGCGTTATCTATTTTTTTATGCCGTTTCTCTCTCATCTATTTCCTATTCTTAAAGAAAAACTTTCTATTTTGCTTCCGAACGTTTTGTTTTTCTCTCGTCAATTTCCTATTTCGTCTTTCGTGCATTATTTTCGTCGTTTTTTTTTCTTTACGTTTCGGTTTTTCTACTGTTTGCTGTTTTTGTTTTTGTTTAAGAAATGTTTGATGCTTAAGCTTTGTTTTTTCTCTAAATTACTTTGTTTGATTCGTTTATTGTCTTCTTTTTTTTTTGTTTTTTTTTTTCTTCATTTATTTTTCTTGCTTTTTGTTTCTTTTTTCATTGATTTTCTTCTTCTTTTTTTTGTTTCTTTTATCATTTGATTTTCTTTCTTTTTTTGGTTTCTTTTCTTCATACATTTTCTCTATTCTGATTGGTTATTTATCATTATCATCATTACATTGTTATTACTATTATCATTATCATTATCAGAATGAGAGAGAGAGAAAGAGATAGGATGATAATAGATAGATGAATAGAGAGAGCGAGAGCGAAAGCGAGAGAAAAGAGAGAGAGAGAGAGAGAGAGAGAGAGAGAGAGAGAGAGAGAAGAGAGAGAGAGAGAGAGAGAGAGAGAGAGAGAGAGAGAGAGAGAGGAGAGAGAGAGAAGAGAGAGATGAGAGAAAGTAAGAAAGAGAGAAAGAAAGAGCGAGAGATAAAAGATAGATAGAAGTGAGAAAGAGTTAGTCGAGAGATAGAGATAAATAAGACAGAAGAGAGAGAATAAAACAAAAGACAAAAGTAGCATAAAATCCAAAAACCTAATAAAGCAATTTACAAAACCAAAGACAACGCCCCCCCCTTAACAAAAACAAGAAAACAAAAACAACAACAACAAAAAAGAAAACGAAAAAAAAGCTCAAAATCTAATCAGATCTCGAACCAATCTAAAAAAAAAAAAAAAAAAAGGAAAGACGCCAAAAGGGTCGTATTTAAACCTCCATCAAAAGTTTAACCGACTCGAAACGGAACAAAGCAAACGTTTCGACTTGAGACCGAAGCCCCGAACAAGCGATTCCGAACACGGCGCGACCGAGAAATTCGTCTCATTAAAATCGAAACGTTTTTTTGGGAGGGGGGAAGGGGGGAGGGAAGGGGGGAAGGAGGGACGGGGGAGAGAGGAAGATGGGAGGGTGGATGAGAAGGAGAGAGGGAGGGTGGAATGGGAATGAAAGGAGGGAAGGAAGGGGAGGGAGGTAAGGGGGGAGGAGGGAAGATGGGAGGAGGAAGGGAGGCGGAGGGAGGGAGGGAGGGAGGAGGGAGAGAGGGAAGGAGGGAGGAGGGAGGGAGAGAGAGAGATGGAGACGGCGATAAATAGATGGAGATAGCGATAAATAGATGGATAGAGAAAGAGAGATAAAATGTCGATATATTAAGTGAAAACCAGAAAGAAAAGAACAGACGAAACAAAGAGAAAGAAAAAAAGAGAAAAAAAAAACAAAAAAAAAACAAAAGAAAACACCCATAAAGAGAAATAAACCAAAGAAAGAGAGAGAAAGATGGAAAGAGAAAGAGGTCGAAGCGGACGAGAATGATTAGGGGAGAGAGAAAGGGAGATTAATTTTGTCGGATGCTGCTTGGCACAGGGAGATTAAATGTGCAAGAGATGCTGGGAGGCGGTAGTGTGGCTGCCTGTCTATTTATCTGAGTTTTTGGCATGTTTGTTTAATTATCTGTCTCTGTCTCTTTCTGTTTTTTTTTTGTCTATTTATGTTTTATTCGTGTATTCTGTTTCTTTCTGTATTTTTTTTATTTATATTTTATTCGTGTAATATCTGTCTCTTTCTGATTTTTTTTTATTTTATATTTCATTTATGTATTTATCTTTTCTTTGCTTATCTCTGTTTTCTGTATTTTTATTTGTGTATTTCTGTTTTTTATTTATCTTTTATTCGTGTATACCTGTCTCTTTCTGTTTTTTTATATATCTTTTATTTATGTATTTATCTTCTTCTTTGCTTATCTCTCTGTTTTGTATTGTATTTCTATTGTATCTTTATTTGTAAATCTATCTATCTATCTATCTATTTGTAAGCTAAATCTTTCTATCTATAATCATCTACATCTATCTATTTACTTATATCAGTCTATGTTTATTTATCTATCTATATGTATACATACATAATTATATGTATCTATTTGTCTATATCTCTCTATCTTCCTGTCTATATCTATCTATATTTATCCAGATCTATCTATCCTATGTCTAAATCTATCCTTCTCTCTCTCTCTCTCTCTCTCTCTCTCTCTCTCTCCTCTCTCTCTTCTCTCTCTCTCTTTCTTTCCTCTCTCTCTCTCTCTCTCTCTCTCTCTCTCTCTCCTCTCTCTCTCTCTCTCTCTCTCTCTCTCTCTCTCTCTCTCTCTCTCTCTCTTCTCTCTCTCTCTCTCTCTCTCTCTCTCTCTTCTCTCTCCTCTCCTTCTCTTCTCTCTCTCTTCTTCTCTGTCTCTCTCTCTCTCTCTCTCTCTCTCTCATCTCTCTCTCCTCTCTTCTCTCTCTTCTCTCTCTCTCTCTCTCTCTCTCTCTCTCTCTCCTCTCTCCTCTCTCTCCTCTCTCTTCTCTCTCTCTCTCTCTCTCCTCTCTCTCTCCTCTCTCTCTCTCTCTCTTTCCTCTCTGCTCTCTCTCTCTCTCTCTCTCTCTCTCTCTTCTCCTCTCTCTCTCTCTCTCTCTTCTCTCTCTATCTCTCTCTCTCTGTTTTCTTCTCTCTCTCTCCTCGTTCCTCTCTCTCTCTCTTCTCGCTTCTCGTCTCCTCTCTCTCTCTCGAGCCTCTCTCCTCTCTCTCTCGTATCGTCTTCTATCTCCCTTATCTCTCTCCTCGCACTGGTCTTCTCTCATTCCGGACACTGGCGCCTCTCATCTTCCTCATTCCTCCTCTCCTCTCTCTTCTCTCTTCTCTCTTCGCCGTTTCTCTCTCTCGTTCTATCGTCTCTGTATTCCTCCTTTTCCGTTCTTCCCCTCCTTCCCTTTCTCTCTCATCAGCTCTCCTCTGTCTCTCATCATTTCCTCTCTCTCTCTCTCATTTTTCTCTCTTTCTCTCTCCGTCTCTTCTCTCTCATCTCTCTCTCTCTCTCTCTCTCTCTCTCTCTTCTCCCTCCTCCAACTCTCTCTCGTCTTACGCACCCCAGGTGTATGCATCTCTCTCCCGGTCTCTCTCTCTCTCTCGGTCGCATTCCTCTCTCGTCCAGACTCCAGCGGTTTCTCTCTCCTCTCTCTCTCTCTCTCTCTGTCTTCTCTCTTCTCTCTCTCTCTCTCTCTCTCTCTCTCTATCTCCTCCTCTCTCTCCTCGTCTCTCTCTCCTCCTCTCTCTCTCTCTCCTCTCTCTTCTCTTCCTCTCTCCTCTCTCTCTCTCTCTTCTCTCTCTCTCTCTCCACTTCCTCTCTCTCTCCTCCTCTCTCTCTCTCGTCTCTCTCTCCTCTCTTCTCTCTCTCTCTCTCTCTCCTCTCTCTACCTCTCACCTCTCTTCTCTCTCTCTCTCTCCTCTCTGCTCTCTCTCTCTCTCCTCTCTCTCTCTCTCTCTCTCTCTCTCTCTCTCTCTCTCTCTCTCTCTGTCTATCTCCAATTCCACGATGTGACACACTGATCTAAGTTCAGCGTATCAATAATTCTGTATCATGAGTATATAGCGAAGAAATGCCTAAAAAAAAATGTTAATAGATTCTTCCTTTTGTAGAGTAGGCATTTGTGGACACGGGTTTAGAGACATTTGATTTAACACAAATACACAGATACACATACATACTTCTTTTTATGTTTTATTTTTTTTTTTATTTATTATGTATTTATTTTTTTTTACTTATTGGTTCTTTGAGCGCCACGTTAGATATAATGTATTTTGTGGAGGTTTTTAAACAGACGCTCACATACACAAACAGATCACGCGCGCGAGCACAATCACACACACACAACAAACAACACACACGCACACCACATCACCACACACACGTGCCCAAGTGGTAATTTACATTTAAGAATCTAACGAGGTTTGTCTAAATATGAACTTATTTATTTATCTTTTTATTTATATTTTCCTTTTTTAAGAATAAAGAGATTTGAGTATTGAAGAAAGAGGAAAAGAGAAGAATGAGTAGGGGGAAGAGGTGGGGGAGAATGGGGAAGAGGAGGAGGAAAAGAAGGAGGAAGAAGAGGAGGGGAGGAAGAGGAAAAAAAAGAGATGAAGAAGACAAGAAAATATGAAGATGAGGAAAAGGAAGAAAAAGAGGACGACGAAAAGAGGAAGAAAAGGAGGAAGAGGAGGAGGAGGAGGAGGAAAAAAGAGAAACAAAAACAAAAGGAAGAGAAGGAAGAATAGGAAGAGGAGAAGAAAGAGGAAGAGGAAGATAAAGAGGAAGAGGAAGAAGAAGAGGAAGAGTAGGAGGAAGAATAAGAGGAAGAGGAGGAGGAAGAAAAGAAAAAGGGAGGGGGAGAGCAAAAGGAAGAGGAAGACGAAAATAAAGAATAAGAGAAGGGAGTGTGAGAAGACGAAGAAAAAGGAGAGAAGGAGAAAGAGAAATTCAGAATGCGAAGACGAAGAGACAAATGGAAGAATCAAAATAAAGATAAGGAGACAAGGAGAAAGAAAACGAAGAAACAAGTAAATAAGATAATTAGAATAAAGATATGGAAAAAAATGATAGTGATGATAATAAGAAGACAAATAAAAGTCAATGTATTTCAAAAGACAAATAAAAATCAATGTATTTCAAGAACGTCAAAGTGATTGACGGTCATACCAGAGTCACGTGACTAGTGACGTCACTCCAGAATGCCGTTACGGGAAGGGAGTGACGTCATTCCAGTGGCGTTACAGGACCCCCCCCCCTCCTCCCACCTCTCCCTTCCCTTCCCCCCTTCCTCTAACCCTCTCTTCCCTTCCCCCTCTCCCTCCCCTCATCCTTCCCTCCTCCTCTCGTCGCACCCTCCCTCCTCTCATCTCTCTCCTCTCCTCTCCTCTCCTCTCCCCTCTCCTCTAAACCATCTCTCTTCCCTCTTCCTTATCAACTCTCCACCCTCTCTCTTCCCTACCCCTCTCGCCTCACCTTTCCTTCCCTCCCCCCCTTCCACTCACCCTCTCCCTTCCCTCTCCCCTCCTCTTAACCCTTCCCTTCCCTTCCCCCCTCTTCCCACCCCTCCCCCCCTCCCTTCTCCTCTCACCCTCTCCCTTCCCTTCCCCCTCTCCCACCCTCTCCCCTCTCCCTTTCCCCCCCTTCCTCCCCCCCTTTTTCCTTCCCTTCCTTCTCCCCTCCCCCCTCCCCCCCTTCCCCTCCTCTTCCCCCCCGACAGCGCCCCATAGCGGTTTGTGACGCGCGGGTTGACGTCATCCCACCGCGGGGAACAGCCATTCCCGAATCTGAATTCCCAATCACGAGGAATTCCTTATGCAGATGCTGGAACGACCTCGGTCCCAATTAAACGAATCTGTTATAGGCGATGCGAGTATTAGCGGGGGAGGTGGGGGGTTAAAGGGAGGAGGGGGTTAGGGGGTGATGGGAGGGGTGTGGAGGGAGGCTCTCTTCTCTCTTTCTCTCTTTCGTTTTCTCTTTCGCTCGTTTTTTCTTTCTTTCTTTCTCTCTCTTGCTTTCTCTTTCTCTCTTTTGCGCTCTCTCTCTCTCTCTCTCTCGCTCTCTCTCTCTCTCTCTCTCTCTCGCTTTCGCTCTCTCTTTCCTCCCCCTCCTCTTCTCTCTCTCTCTCTCACTTGCTCTTTCCTTTTTCTCTCGTTTTCTTTTTAGGTGTCTCTGTTGCTCACTCTTTCGCTATTGTCGTGTTTGTTTTCTCTCCTGAATTCTTTTTCGGTCTCTCTCATTCGCTTTTTTCTCGTTATCTCTTGGGCTCTCTCTTTCCACTCCCCTCTCTCTTGCTTTCTTTCTTTTATTTCCTTTCTCTCTATATTCTCTCGCTTTTTCTCGTTTTTCTCTCTCAGTCTTTCTTTTTTTTTTTTCTTTTGTTGTAGTTGTTTTGTTTCAGGCTCTCTCTTTGCTCTCTTTTTCGTTGTCTGTCATTCGCATTTGTTGCTTTTCTTTCAGTTCTCTTTTAACACTCTTTCCGTTTACTTCACCTTCTTTTCGTTCTCCCATTTTATTCTTTCTCTCTTTGTTTTTCTTTTTCTCCTTTTCTGTTCATTCTTTTTTTCGCTCTTCAGTCCTCCCAGATACTTTCTGCTCGGACGTTTTATATATATTTTTTTTTTTTCCCCCCTGTTGCTCTCTCTGACTTCCCGCCATATCTCTCTTTATGCATTTCTATCTTTTTTCTATCTCTTTTCCTCCCTTTCTCTTCTCCTCTCTCTCTCCCTCTCTCTCTTCTCTCTCCTCTCTCTTCCTCTCCTCTTTCTCCACGTCCCTTTCTCTCTTCCTTCTCCTGTCACACTCACTCCCCCTCCCCACCTTTCTCCCCCTCTCCTACCCCCCCCCCCTTTCTCTCTCTCTCTCTCTCCTCTCGCAACTTTTTCCTTCCTAAAACCAAACTCAAAACCAAAAACAAAAGCGACTCGACAAACGGGCCAACGTGACATTCAACCCCTTATTGGAGTGTTGGATCCTAAACACTCTTTGAAATAAGACAATTCGATTCCTCTTTCTCTTGCTCAGGCCGCTTAAGGTCGGAACGAAAGTTTTCTTTTCTTTCTCTCTGTATCTGTGTCTATTCGTCTTTGTATCTCTGTCTTTTGTCTGTTTGTGTGCATGTGTTTATCTTTGTCTGTCAGCATATATATATATATCTGTGGGTGTGTTTACTTGTCTGTCTGTCGGCTCTCTCGCTCTCTTTCTTCTCTCTTCTTTCTCTCCTCTCTCTCCTCTCTCTCTCTCTCTCTCTCTCTCTCTCTCTCTCTCTCTCTCTCTCTCTCTCTCTCTCTCTCTCTCTCTCTCCTCTCTCTCTCTCTCTCTCTCTCTCTCTCTCTCTCTCTCTCTCTCTCTCTCTCTCTCTCTCTCTCTCTCTCTTCTATATATATATATATATATATATATATATATATATATATATATATATCCTTGTTTCTCTCTCTTTCACTCTTTCTCCAAACTTTCTCTTTCTGTCTATCAATCAATTCCTCTTTTTGCTCCGTCCCCCTTTCCTTCACTTTCCCAGTCGTCTTCCAATTACGCCCATTGGCCATAAAAGGACCCCCCCCCGCCCACCCGCCCACAGAACCCCCCCCCCATAAAAAGGAACACGCCCACTTTCCCCTCTCCCCTCCCCCCCTCAAAATAACTTTCCTTTCCAATCCTCTCTTTCGTCTTCCCTCTCCGCCTCTTCCCTTCTTCCCCCGTCTCCCTCCTTTCTAACCCCTCCTCTCTTCCTCTCCATCTCCTATTCTCTTTGCCTCCTTCCACCCCCTCCTTCTTCATCCACCTCTCTCCTTTCCACTATACTTTTCTCTCGTTTGCCCCATCCCCTTTCCCTCCCCCTCCTCTCCTATATCCCTTAACCCCCCCCCCCATCCACCTTCTTTCCTCTTCCCTCCCCCCTCCCCTTTACCTCCTTCTTCCCCCCACCCTCTCCTTTCCCCTCCATCCACCAACCTTCCCTTCCCTTCCCCCCCATCCACCTTCTTACCCTACCCTCGCATCCCTCCCCCTCCCCTCCCTTCACCTCGCTCCCTCCCCCTCTTTTTCCTTAACCTCTCCTTTCCCTTCTCTCCACCCAACCTTCCTCCTCTTCCCTTTCCCCCTCCTCTCTTCCTCCCCCTCTCCCTTTACCACCCTCCTTCTTCCCCCACCCCTCCTCTCCCTCCTCTACCCCTTTCCCCCTTGCCCCTCCTTCCTCCCTTCATACCTCCCCCTCTCCTTCCCCTTCCTCCACCCCCCTTCCTTGCCCTCCTCCATCCCTCATCCACCCAACCTTTCCCCCTTGCCCTACCCCTTTCCCCCTCCATCCACCCAACCTTCCTTCCCCTCCCCTCCGTCCCTCCCCCCTCCATCCACCCAACCTTCCTTGCTCCTCCTTCCCATCCACGTCCCTCCCCTCTCCATCCATCCCCTTCCCCCCTCCATCCACCCAACCTTTCCTGCCCCTCCTCCATCATCCCCCTCCCC
>NW_020871624.1:282820-292820 GCF_003789085.1 Penaeus vannamei | reverse complement strand
AACAGAGAGAGAGAGAGATAGAGAGAGAGTTAGATAGATAGATAGATAGAGTAGAGAGAGAGAGAGAGAGAGGAGAGAGAGAGAGAGAGAGAGAGAGGAGAGAGAGAGAGAGAGAGAGAGAGAGAGAGAGAGAGAGAGAATGTTAACACGTCATAACAAGCCCCAATGAACACACAAAAAAAGAGATAGACAGATGAGAAAGAGAACCACAAATATATAAACCTAACAAATAACAAATAGATTTCCAATAACAGTCAACCTGAACAAAACTGTGGCAACATTGGAACAAATCGAACGCCCGGTTTTGCATGGCAGACTCAAACTGCATGAGGTTTGATCATTAATGCATGACCACATCCGAATAGCTGTGTTTTTTTTTATTGTTACGAATAACAATACAACTTTTCAAACTCACTGGCAGAAAATATACGCAAAGCAGAGAGACAGAAAAATGTTGCAGAAAAGGGCATTCTTTCTTGATTCTCGGATATGAAATCGAAGAAAGAGAGAGAGAGAGAGAGAGAGAGAGAGAGAGAGAGAGAGAGAGAGAGAGAGGAGAGAGAGGAGAGAGAGAGAGAGAGAGAGAGAGAGAGAGAGAGAGAGAGAGAGAGAGATAGAGAGAGATAGTAGAGAGAGAGATAGAGATAGATAAGATAGAGATAGATAGAATAGATAGATAGATAGATAGATAGATAGATAGATAGATAGAGAGAGAGAGAAGAGAGGAGAGAGAGAGAGAGGAGAGAGAGAGAGAGAGAGAGAGAGAGAGAGAGGAATAATAGAATAGAATAGAATAGAATAGAATAGAATAAGAAATAGAAATAGAAAAGAGGGAGAGAGAAGAAAAGAGAAGAGGGAAGAGAAGAGAGAGAGAGAGGAAGAGAGAGAGAGAGAAAGAGAGAGAGAAGAGAGAGAGAGAGAGAGAGAGGAGAGAGAGAGAGAGAGAGAGGAGAGAGAGAGAGAGAGAGAGAGAGAGAGAAGAGAGAGAGAGAGAATATAATATAATATAACTTAATAATAATATAATAATAGATATAGATATAAGAATAATATAAATATAATAGATAAATAGAATGAATAAAATAGAAAAAGAAGAGAAGAAAAGAAGAGAGGGAAAATGGAAAGAGGGAGAAAAAGAGAGAGAAGGAAGAGACAAAAGAGAGAGGAGAGACCAAGAAAGGAGATGCGACGAAATTTTGGGTAAAGGAGGTAATTATCATTAAAAGAAAGAAACAACATTCTTGCATTATGTTTAAAACAAATCTTTTAAAAAATCGAACCAGAGATTCATTCTCTCAGGTCCTCCTCCGTCACACCTTTTCCTCCCCCTTTTTTTCTGCTCTCGTCTTCTTTTTTTCTTTCTCGTTATTTCTCTCCCCGGCTTCTCTCTCTCTCTCCATCTGCTATCTTTTTTCTCTTCTCTCTCTCGTCTTCTAATCTCTCCTTCTCTCGATCTTCTCTCTCGTCTCTTCTTCTCTCTCCATTCTCTCTCTATCTCTGTCTCTCTCTCTCTCTCCTCTTTGCGCCTCTCTCTCTCTCTTATTGTGTGTCCCTTACCTTTGACTTTTGGTTTGCTGTATCCTTTCTCTCTTCTCTCTCTTTCATTTACCTCTTCTCTCTCCCCTTGTTTCGTTCGCGGCGCTTTTCCCCTCCCCCCCCCTCTTCATTAACCCATCTCTCTCCACTCCTTCAACTCTTTTCCCTCCTCNGATTCGATCCCTCGCCCCAATCGCAATGAAAAAAATCGTTATGTTATTTGCATTTTCCCATCTTTCAAGAAGCCACCCCTCCAGTTTATCCTGAATTTTTTGTTGATTTGTCTCCCTGCTCGCCATATAAAACCGAGTGCCCACGGAGTGACGTGGAAAACTCGCTATCTTACTCATGTATGAGTAGTAGGGTATGTCTATGGTATGCTAGTAAGCGCCCAGTTTGCTGACTTCTGATGGGTCTTACGGTGGCTTAGAGCGGCCGTCTTGCATCACGGTGCATTGCGGCGAGGGATCGAATCCGATCCGAGAGGTATGAATGTTCACTATATTATATTTCTCTTCTCTCTGAGCTTTCTCATTCCTCTTTCTTTAGAGTGTATGTAACCATATCTGTGGTGTGGGTCACACTGATAGATGGTAGATAAATAGTGTCACGTGCGGAGTATGTGTGTTACATGGATAATGTAAATATGTTAGTGTGTATAGATAGTGTGTGTGTGTGGTGTCTGTGCCAATGTGGATTGTATAGTGTTCGTGAGTGTGGTATGTGTGCGTTCTGTGTGTTGGTGTGTGTGCATATGGCATTATTGTATAGAGAGAGAGAGATAGATAGATAGAACACACATATGAATGTACATCCCCCAATGACATACTTTATGCTCTCGGTTTATCGTTTTCCCTCCGTAAATCACACAGCGCCGTGCCTTTACCATCACCCATCCTCCGTGATAAAGCCTCGTAAGGATGAGAAAAGGATTTCACAGATGAAAGGCAGCCAACCCGTTCAGATTTTCGTGTGGCTGAAATCCCCGGTTTTGTGTCGTCTTTCCGCACGGTTACGCCGGTACTGAGCAGAGTATTACAGCTTGGGAACTGTTTTGGGAATACACGTGGTTTTGGATGCTGGTTGGGTCGGGTGATTTTGATCTTGGGGCTGTTTATTTTAGGTCGCGATGGGGTGGGGGGGGGTTGATGAGATAGATGGATAGATAGATGGATAGATAGATAGAGAGAGAGGGAAAGAGTGAGAGAAGAGAGGGAGGGAGAGAGATGGGAGGAGAGAGAGAGAGAAGAGAGAGAGAGAGAGAAGGATGAGGAGACTGAAATGAAGAGACGAGAGAGGAGAAAGGAGGAGGAAGAGAGAAGAGAGAGCGAGAGAGTGAGAGAGGGTGACAGACATGAAGAGGAGGGGAACGAGAGAGGAGAGGGAGGGAGAGGAGGAGAGTGAGAGAGAAAGAGGGGGAGGGAGAGAGGAAAGAGAGAGAGAGAAGGAGGAGGGAGAAGAGAGGGAGAGCAAGGAGGAGGAGAGAGAGAAGAAAGAGAGGAAGAGAGGAGAGAGGTGGGAGGGAGAGTGTGTGAGAGAGAGGGAGGAGGAGAGGAGAGAGAAGAAAGAGAGAGAACAGGGGAGAGGGAGAGGAATGCTAGATGGGAGAGAGTGAGGAGAGAAAATGGAAACGAGGGGGCAATCTAGGTTAGCGTGGGAAGGAGTTGCATGAGATAGAGATAGATAGGAGAGACGGAGAGAGAGGAGGAGAGAGAATAGGTGGTAGTGCGCGGACAAGAAAATAGATCCTAGGGGTGGGGGTGCATTGAGAGATTTAGATGAGGGGAGAGAAGAGAGAGGAGAAGAGAGGGAGAGAAGAAGAGATAGAGAGAGGGAGAGAGATGGGGAGAGGGGAAAATGAAGAGTAAGGGAAAGAGCGAGATATGATGGGGAAGGAGAGAAGTGAGGAGAAGTGCTAGAGGGGATTTGAGAAAGATATAAGAAAGAGAGGGAAAGGAGGAGAGAGACAGATAAGGGAAAGAGAGAGAAGAGAGAGAGAAGAGAAGAAGAGAGATAAGAAGAGAGAAAGAGAAAGAGAGAGAGAGAGAGATAAAGAAAGAGAGAAAAAGAGAGAGCCCATGTCTTAAAGCTCATCAAACTGCTATAAATCTAATTAAAGCTGTAAACGAGAAGGATGGAATCAACTTACGTATAATAAGTTAGTATTGGGAGAAATAATAGATTAATTAATATGAAAATGGTAGTACATTCATTTCATTACATTTTTTAGACTGCTGTGCGTATCATTTAGCAAAGAGATGTATCGGATCGTATTTCAATCATCAATTTGAAAATCTGAGAACGATAATTTTTTTTTTTTTTTTTTTTTGTATGTCCTTATTTGCTTCAAAAGTTACAAGTTATAAGATTTTTATTTGTTTATTTATCTATTATATTTATTTTAGTTTAGTTAGTGTTAGGATTATTCTCCCTTATTTTTCCTAATATTTTAATTCGCTCTTTTGTGTTTTCTTCTCCTTTTTATTGTTTTCTCTTCATTTCTTTTTATTCTGTTCGTCTTCCCTTCCTTCATATTTTTTTTTCTTCTTCCCTCTATCTTTTTACTCTATCTTTCGTTGCTTCTTCTTTTCTTTCTTTTTTTCTCTCATTCTCTCCTCTCTCTCTCTCTCTCTCTCTCTCTCTTCTCTCTCTCTCTCTCTCTCTCTCTCTCTCTCTCTCTCTCTCTCTCTCTCCTCTCTCTCTCTCTCTCTCTCTCTCTCTCTCTCTCTCTCTCTCTCTCTCTCTCTCTCTCTTCTCTCTCTCTCTCTCTCTCTCTCTCTCTCTCTCTCTCTCTTCTCTCTCTCTCTCTTCCTTTGTTGTCCGGCTTCCCTTCCTAATTAAAGTATTATTTTTTCCTCATACTAATTCACTCTCTTTTTCCTTCATATTTTATTCACCTTTTGTTCCATTCCTTCTTTTTTCTTTCCTTTCTATTCTCTTTCTCTCCCTTCCTTTGAACTCTGAACGTGATGGAAGTCATTAATTTACTAGAATTTTTCCTTTTGTATCCCAATTCCTTCTTTCTTTTCTCCTCCTCCTTGTCCTATTTTCTTCCTCTCCTTCTCTCTCTCTCCTCTCTTTCTCTCTCTCTCTCTCTCTCTCTTCTCTCTCTCTCTCTCTCTCTCTCCTCTCTCTCTCTCTCTCTCTCTCTCTCTCTCTCTCTCTCTCTCTCTCTTACCTCTCTCTTTCTCTCTCTCTCTCTCTCTCTCTCTCTTACCTCTCTCTTTCTCTCTCTCTCTCTCTCTTCTTCACTAAAATGTTTCCTCTTTATACTAATGATACTTAAAAAGTAACTAATTAACTATCATTTTTTCGTTTTATTCCTATTTATTCTTTTCTTCTCTTCTCTTTCTTTCCTTTTCTTCGTATTTTTTACCATTCAAGATATTGTTATTTCTTATTCTTAATACTTTGAAGGTTACTTTTTTTTCTTTTTTTTTTTACTTTTTCGTCCTTATTCGTTTTTTTCTTTCTCCTCCTCCTTCTCCTTCTTTTTCTTCTTCTTTTTCTTTTTTTTTTTTGCGTTATTCTTTACTAAAATAGTATTTCTTCTTACTCTTAACACAGTGCAATTAATTATTCTGCTTTCATTTTTCTCCTTTTATTCTTAATATCTTCTCCTCATCCTTCTTTCCTCAATTTTCCTACTCTTTTTTTATTATTTTTTCACTTTTTTTCTCATTCCTTTCTTTCCTTGTTTTCTCTCTTCTTCTCTCTCTCTCTCTCTCCTCTCTCTCTCTCTCTCTCTCTCTCTCTCTCTCTCTCTCTCTATCTCTCTCTCTCTCTCTCTCTCTCTCTCTCTCTCTCTCTCTCTCTCTCTCTCTCTCTCTCTCTTATCTCCGCCTACCCTTCTTTTCAAAGGAAAAACACCCTTCCGTACCTCTGTCTCTTCCCCTTTGTTTCGGATGTTCTATAGACGCAGGAATTTCTGTTCAATAAGGGTTAGATTACTTTGCTCTACCACTTGGAATTCTATCTTGCTGGAATGGGAGTTGTAAATGGTATGACTTGGAATTCTGGTACAGATGGAATATATATTCAGTAATTGTTTAATTTCTTTGTTCTAACACTTGGAATTCTGTTTTGTAGGAATGGGAATGGGCGGTAGGAATTTATATTTCAACTTACATATATTTGTTATAAAGCTTGGAATTCTGTTCTGTAGAAACGGGAATTCTAATTTGCATAACTAGGAATTTCAGAGCAGGTATTAATCCCCTTTCAGTAAGATCACGAATTCTATGGGACTGGAATTGCTGTTGCATAAAATCAGGAATTTTGTCTTGTAGGAATTCAGAAGAGAAAGACGTTTGTTGGAACAGGAATTCGTTTCTATAAATGAGAGTAGGATTTCTATACTGTATATGGAGAGGAGCAAGTAGGGAATGCCTATAATTCTATTTACTGTAGGAATGCTATGATAGTAGGAATGCTGTTCTATAAGAGCAGGAATTCTATTTATTAGGAATGCTATTGATAGTAGGAATGCTGTCTATAAGAGCAGGAATTCTATTTATTGTAGGAATGCTTTGATAGTAGGAATGCTGGTCTATTATTCTATTTATTGTAGGAATGCTAGGTAGGAATGCTGGTAAGAGCAGGAATTCTATTTATTGTAGGAATGCTATTGATAGTAGGAATGCTGTTCTATAAGAGCAGGAATTTATTTATTGTAGGAATGCTATTGATAGTAGGAATGCTGTTCTGTAAGAGCAGGAATTCTATTTATTTTAGGAATTCTATTGATATAGGAATGCTATAAGTCTATAGCTATTGTAGGAGGATCATAAGAGCAGAATTCTATTTATTGTAGGAATTCTATTGATAGTAGGAATGCTGTTCTATAAGAGCAGGAATTCTATTTATTGTAGGAATGCTATTGATAGTAGGAATGCTGGTCTATAAGAGCAGGAATTCTATTTATTGTAGGAATGCTATTGATAGTAGGAATGCTGTCTATAAGAGCAGGAATTCTATTTATTGTAGGAATGCTATTGATAGTAGGAATGCTGTTCTATAAGAGCAGGAATTCTATTTATTGTAGGAATGCTATTGATAGTAGGAATGCTGTTCTGTAAGAGCAGGAATTCCTATTGATAGTAGAATGCTGGTCTATAAGAGCATTTCTATTTACTGTAGGAATGCTATTGATAGTAGGAATGCTGTTCTATAAGAGCAGGAATTCTATTTATTGTAGGAATTCTATTGATAGTAGGAATGCTGGTCTATAAGAGCAGGAATTCTATTTATTGTAGGAATGCTATTGATAGTAGGAATGCTGTTGTATAAGAGCAGAATTTATTTATTGTGGGAATGCTATTGATAGTAGGAATGCTGTTCTATAAGAGCAGGAATTTATTTATTGTAGGAATTCTATTGATAGTAGGAATGCTGTATAGAGCAGGAATTCTATTTATTGTAGGAATGCTATTGATAGTAGGAATGCTGTTGTAAAGGCAGGGAATTCTATTTTTGTAGGAATGTATTGATAGTAGGAATGCTGTTCTATAAGAGCAGGAATTTTTATTGTTAGGAATGCTATTGATAGTAGGAATGCTGTTTGTATAAGAGCAGGAATTCTATTTATTGTAGGAATGCTATTGATAGTAGGAATGCTGTTCTATAAGAGCAGGAATTCTATTTATTGTAGGAATGCTATTGATAGTAGGAATGCTGTTCTATAAGAGCAGGAATTCTATTTAAATGCTATGATAGTAGGAATGCTGTTGTATAAGAGCAGGAATTCTATTTACTATTGATAGTAGGAATGCTGTTCTATAAGAGCAGGAATTCTATTTACTGTAGGAATGCTATGATAGTAAGAGCAGGAATTATTATTGTAGGAATGCTATTGATAGTAGGAATGCTGGTTGTAAGAGCAGGAATTTATTTATTGTAGGAATTCTATTGATAGTAGGAATGCTGTTCTATAAGAGCAGGAATTCTATTTATTGCTATGATGTAGGAATGCTGTTATAAGAGCAGGAATTCTATTTATTGTAGGAATGCTATTGATAGTAGGAATGCTGTTCTGTAAGAGCAGGAATTTATTTATTGTAGGAATGCTATTGATAGTAGGAATGCTGTTCTATAAGAGCAGGAATTCTATTTACTGTAGGAATGCTATTGATAGTAGGAATGCTGTTCTATAAGAGCAGGAATTTATTTATGTAGGAATGCTATTGATAGTAGGAATGCTGTTCTATAAGAGCAGGAATCTATTTATTGTAGGAATGCTATTGATAGTAGGAATGCTGGTCTGTAAGAGCAGGAACTATTTATTGTAGGAATGCTATTGATAGTAGGAATGCTGTTCTATAAGAGCAGGAATTCTATTTATTGTAGGAATGCTATTGATAGTAGGAATGCTGTCTGTAAGAGCAGGAATTCTATTTACTGTAGGAATGCTATTGATAGTAGGAATGCTGGTCTGTAAGAGCAGGAATTCTATTTATTGTAGGAATGCTATTGATAGTAGGAATGCTGTTCTATAAGAGCAGGAATTTATTTATTGTAGGAATGCTATTGATAGTAGGAATGCTGTTCTATAAGAGCAGGAATTCTATTTATTGGGGAATGCTATTGATAGTAGGAATCCTGGTCTGTAAAAGCAGGAATTTATTTGTTGTAGGAATGCTGTTCTATAAGGCAGGAATTCTATTTACTGTAGGAATGATAGTAGGAATGCTGGTCTGTAAGAGCAGGAATCCTATTTATTGTAGGAATGCTATTGATAGTAGGAATGCTGTTCTATAAGAGCAGGAATTCTATTTACTGTAGGAATGCTATTGATAGTAGGAATGCTGGTCTGTAAGAGCAGGAATTCTATTTATTGTAGGAATTCTATTGATAGTAGGAATGCTGGTCTATGGGAGCAAGAATTCTATTTCATTTTCACAGAAGTTAAAACACCATAAAGAACAGGAATTTTAATCTGTAAAACCAGGAATTGCATAAATGTAATAATTCTAGTAATTCCATCATTTAGGAATAGGAATTATCTTGCGGAAACTTACACTTTGAAAATTCTTTCATCTCTAAAAACCTATTTGAAAGTTAATTCTGTCCTTCGTCACTTACCGGTCAATTGGCCATAAATTCGCGAAACAAGGGAGAGAAATGAATAAAGATAATGAGACAATGAATAGAAATGGAATGAAAAAGAAAGAAAAAAAATCGCGTAAAATAAGGAGAGAAATGGAATAAAAGATAATGAGACAATGAAATTAGAAATGGAATGAAAAAGAAAGAAAAAAATCGCGTAAACAAGGAGAGAAATGGAATAAAGATAATGAACAATAAATAGAAATGGAATGAAAAAGAAAAAAAAAAATCGCGTAAATAAGGAGAGAAATGAAATAAAGATAATGAGACAATAGAACGGAATGAAAACGAAAGAAAAAAAAAAAATCGCGTAAATAAGAAGAGAAATGGAATAAAGATAATAAGATAGAATAAACATAAACAGAATGAAAAAGAAAGAAAAAAATCGCGTAAACAAGGAGAGAAATGGAATAAAGATAATGAAGACAATAAATGAAATGGAATGAAAAAGAAAGAAAAAAAAATCGCTAAACAAGGGAGAAATGGAATAAAGATAATGAGACAGAAATAAACATGGAATACAGACGGAAAAATAAAGAAAAAAGTCGCGAAACAAGGAAAGAAATAATAATAGACAATGAGACACAATAAACAGAAGCAGAATGGAAAAGAAAGAAAAAAAATCGCGAAACAAGGAGAGAAATGGAATCAAGATAATGATAGAATAAAAAGAAACAGAATGAAAAAAGAAAGAAAAAGGATCTCGAAAACAAGGAGATAAATGGAATAAAGATAATGAGACAGAATAAACAGAAACAGAATGAAAAAGAAAGAAAAAATCGGGCAGGAAACATGGAGAGAAATGAATAAAGATAATGAGATAGAATGAACAGAATGAAAAAAGAGAGAAAATCTCGAAAACTAGGAGAGAAATGGAATAAAGATTAATGAGACAGAATAAACAGAAACAGAGTGAAAAAGAAAGAAAAAAAAATCGCAAAACAAAGGGAGAAATAGAATAAAGATAATGAGATAGAATAAAAACAATAGAATGAAAAAGAGAGAAAAAATCTCGAAAAACTAGGAGAGAAATGGAATAAAAAAGATAATGAGACAGAATAAACAGAAACAAAAGGAAAAAGAAAGAAAAAAAAAATTCTCGAAAACAAAAGAGAGAAATGGAATAAAGATAATAAGACAGAATGAAAAAGAAAGGAAAAAAATCGCGAAAATCAAAGAGAGAAAATAGAATAAAGTTAATGAGATAGAATAAACAAATAGAATGAAAAAGAAAGAAAAAATCTCGAAAACTAGGATAGGAAATGGAATAAAGATAATGAGACAGAATAAACAGAAACAGAATGAAGCAGAAAGAAAAAACCCCAAAAACAAAGAGAGAAATGAAATAAAGATAATGAGA
>NW_020871624.1:265320-267820 GCF_003789085.1 Penaeus vannamei | reverse complement strand
GCTCGTCACCCATTATCAGAGTACTTACCACAGTCGGCTAATTTGGTAAAACTGAATTACGTTTCCGTGCACTTCTTGGTGTTGACAGACATTTTGTTTGATGATGCCCACTCTGACACTTGGTTGAGGGCGTCTTGTAACGAGATGTTGCTTTGCTCTCGTTTGTGATTGTGTTTCATGTCGTCCACATGTTTGTAGATCTTCACGTGCGGAATATTATCCTCATTTACCATTATCAGGAACAATACTAGGGCGAGGACAGTTCCTTGAGGGGCACCGCAGTGAAGATCAGTTTCATCTGATGTTTTGTTGTTTGCACGAGTCCTCTGGGAGCCCCATTTCTCCCAGCCCTCGTGAAAACCCAGGGAAATCATATTCTTGATTAAGGTGGTGTGATCGATATCAAATACTTTCCGCAGGTCGATGGGGACGGCGGTGACCTCAAGTCGCTTGTCTAAATTTGAAGTGATGTAATTGTTCAGGTCAACTAGGTAGTGGACACTGGAGCTACACTTGATGTTTCCGAATTGGCGATGATCTAATCTGAGGATGAATGCTTTCCACAATTCCTTAGCAATTATTCTCTCGAGTATTTTGCACGGAATAGGTGTTAGTGATGTAGGCCTAGGGTCATCGAGAGAATCTGGTGGATTTGTTTTGGGAATTGAGACTTTAATTGTAAGCTTCTGTAGACCAGGTACCACGTCCTCAGTGATAGAGCTATTAAAGATGTCGGATATGGAGTGGCGAGCACGGGAGCGAATTCTTGTAGTAATTTTAGTGGGGTGTCATCAGGGCCAGATTTTCTTTTTCTTTTTTTTGTTAACCTTTTAAATGCTGATACACGTCGTATTCGCTTACAATTGCTTGTAGAGGGCGCGAGGGTAAGTAAGCTGGCAGTTCTGTTGTTTGTAGTGGTGGGAGTAGCTTGTTAATGTTAGCTAAGTGACAGTTGATGATGTTAGTAGCGATTTCTGACGAGTCGGCAATTCCGCTGATGTGAGATAGGTAACTGTCACTTCTTTTGTCACCGATTATATTCCTAATGTGGCTTTACCATGATTTGTGATTTGCTTCGCTGATTTTATAAATAAATCTGCTTATGATAATTTTTCTTAGTCGATTTTATCTCTCGTCTCACCTTATTTGCTAAGTACTTTGTTGCATCGATGTTTGTTATTTTGTAGGCTTTTTGTCTTGCCAGGATAAGGTCTTTGATCCTGTTGGTGACCCCATGGTTTATCCTGATGTTGAGTGGATGCTTTTTTTAAGGGGAAGCAGTTGTCAACTTGATTCCAGACTGATTAATAGAATTTTATAGTTGGCCTTTAGCATTCGGGTCGGGCGTTGAACACGTCTTTAGAGTAATGGTTGCAATGATGATGATTGTTATTGTTGTTATTAATTTTATCTCCGCCATGATCATCATTACGATTATAATTGTTTTTAATAATGTTAATATTAGCAGTATTGTCATTATTATTATTATTATTATCATTATTATTGTTGATGATAAACTTATTATTGTAATCATGATCATTATTATTATTATTATCGTTATTATTATCGTTGTTATTCTGATTAGTATCGATGCCATTATTATCATTGGTAATAGTAGTAGTAGTAGCATTGTAATTGTTATTATTATTATTATTATTTTCATTTTCATTCATTATTGCTATAATTGTTTTTTGTTGTTGTTATTTACTATTATTATTATTATTATTATTATGGTTATTACTATTATTATTTTGATTATCATTCTTATTATTCTTATTTTTATTATCATTATTATCATTATTATTATCTTTATTATGATAGTAGTTATAATAAGGATAATAATGGTATTAATGAAAATGATGATAATAATGATAATGATAATTCGTTAGTGTTATTATTATTATTATTGTTATTATTATATTCATAAAGATGATAATAATAATAATTATAATAGTAATAATAATAATAACAATAATAATAGTAATAGTACTACTACTACTAATAATGATAATAATAATGATAACATTAACATGATAATGATGATGATAATAATAACCATAATAATTGTATTATTAATGATGATAGTAGAAGTAGTAGTTGTAGTAATGATAAAATAATGATGATTTAAATAATGATAGCAATAATGATAGTAATAACAATCAAAACAATATTAATGATAGTCATAATCACAATAATAATGATAATAATAATAATAGCAACAATAATAATGATAACGATAATAAAATTTACAATAATGAAAATAATGACGATAATAATGAAAATATTAAATACAAAAATACCGATGGGAATAATAATGATAATACTATTAGCAATGATGATTATAATGACAATAAAAAATATAAGATTGATACATAAATTATGAAATGACACTTCCATTTATCTCACAAAGAAATCTTTCTATTGTCATTTCTGGTCTGCTGGTCACGTCAGACACTTCTCTCTGATCTGGCAAATGAAACCTCTATATTGCCTTGGAAAC
>NW_020871624.1:222820-260320 GCF_003789085.1 Penaeus vannamei | reverse complement strand
AAGTCTAATATGATCTTTATTGTACTTTTTACACAATTATATTCTTAGAAA
Organism: Penaeus vannamei; assembly: GCF_003789085.1. Taxonomy (NCBI): domain Eukaryota; kingdom Metazoa; phylum Arthropoda; class Malacostraca; order Decapoda; family Penaeidae; genus Penaeus; species Penaeus vannamei. The sequence goes on along the minus strand of NW_020871624.1, from coordinate 260,269 downwards.
TATGGTTTGTGTTATTTCGTTTTTTCTTTAGTATTCCGTTATTCGAAACATGACTTAATACACTTGGATAAATGAAAATAGATAAATGAATAAGTTATTCGAAGCATATCTCCCAGTAATATTCATTTCACATCAATACTATAACAAAATAATATTTCCTATACTTTGAAATCGCACACTTGAAAAAAAAGTCTAATATGATCTTTATTGTGGTTTCAGGAAAATTTCTTTGTAGAAAGCGAAACATATGTTATACAATTGTACTTTCTATACTATTCTATTCTTAGAAATATGGTTTGTGTTATTTCGGTTTTTTCTTTAGTATTCCGTTTTTCGAAACATGATTTAATACACTTCGATAAATGAAAATAAATAAATGAATTAGTTATTCGAAGCCTATTTCGAAATGCTTCATCAAGTTCTTTTTTTTCCTGCAATATCTTATTCCATTATTTTTTTATTAACACACCTCAGTAAGTTTGTTGTTTTTTTCTTCAGTTTCCCATTATTCCAAACATGATTCGTCACGTTTCCATGTATATTTTTTTTCTTTCATTATTCCATTTATTCCATACGCGATTCATCACGTTTAAGTAAGTTTCTCAACTAAAGTGCATTATTTTAAACATGATTTTTTTATTATTATTATATTCCATTATTCGAAACGTGAATCGACATGTTTTAGTGTTTTTTTCTTTTCTTTTCTTTTCTTTTCTTTCTTTCTTTCTTTCTTTCTTTCTTTCTCTTTCTTTCTTTCTTTTCTTTTCTTTCTTTCTTTCTTTCTTTCTTTCTTCTTTCTCTTTCTTTCTCTCTTTCTTTCTTTCTTTTCTTTCTTTCTTTCTTTCTTTCTTTCTTTCTTCTTTCTTTCTTTCTTTCTTTCTTTCTCTCTTTCTTTCTTTCTCTTTTTCTTTCTTTCTCTTTTTCTTTCTTTCTTTCTTTCTTTCTTTCTTTCTTTCTTTTCTTCTTTCTTTCTTTCTTTCTTTCTTTCTTCTTTCTCTCTTCTTCTTTCTTCTTTTCTTTTCTTTCTTTCTCTCTTCTTTCTCTCTCTCTCTCTCTCTCTCTCTCTCTCTCTCTCTCTCTCTCTCTCTCTCTCTCTCTCTCTCTCTCTCTCTCTCTCTCTCTCTCTCTCTCTCTCTTTCTTTCTTTCTTTTCTTTTTTTACAATATTCCTTTATTTCAAAAACAAGAATCATCTTTTTTTCGGAATTCATTACTCGAAATATAACACATGTATCACTAAGTAATTCCATTATTTAAAACCTGAATCGATAGGCTTCACTAAGTTGCTTTTATATAAAACGTAAAACAGTTTTTTTTCCTACAATATTCCACTATAAAAAGTAAGACTGGATCCACGTGTCACTTTTAATTTAATTTGATTTAATTTAATTCATTTTGTCATTTTATTATTTAATACATAAATCAACATTTTTTTTCCTCATGTCCGTTTTTAACTCCAAGACGAAGTGAAGTTTTCGGTCGTCTTATTATCTAAAGACGATGATGATGATGATGATGATGTTCATGTTCATCATGTTCATGTTCATGTTCATGTTCATGTTCATGTTCATGTTCATGTTCATGTTCATGTTCATGTTCATGTTCATGTTCATGTTCATGTTCATGATGATGATGATGATGATGATGATGATGATGATGATGATTGATGATTGATGATGATGATGATGATAATAATGATGATTGATGATGTTTGATGTTTGATGATGTTAATTGATGATGTATGATGGATGATTGATGATGGTGATGATTGATTGATGATGATATGATTGGTGATTGATGATGATGATGATGATGATTGATGGAATGATGATGATTGATGTTGATTGAGATGGTGATGGTGATGATGATGATTGATGTTGATTGATGATTGATTTGATGTTTTGATGATGAATGGTGATTGGTTTGATGATTTGATGATGATCGATGAATGGATGATTTGATGATGATGATGATGATCATGATTTGATGATGATGTTGTTGATGATGATGATGATGATCGATTATGTGTTCAGGTGAATGGATGGTGATGGTGATGATGATGATATGATGATGATGAATGTGATGTTGATGTTGATGTTGGATGGGTGATGTGATGATGATGATTGATGATGNTTGGTTCGACTTGTTCTGGCTTGCTTCGGTTTGCTTTGACCTGTTTTGGCTTGTGCTTTGGCTTGCTCTTTGGTTTGGTTTAATTGCTTTGGCTTGCTATGATTTGACTTGGCTGAACTTGCTTTTGACTAGACTGGACTTGGCTTGCTTTTTCTGGGCTTCGCTTGGCTTGGCTTGCGTTGCCTTGTCTTGCTTTGCTTTGCACTGTTTTTTTTTTTTTTTTGCCTCATATTATCTTGCTTTGTCTTTTCTTTCTTTCCCTTTTATTACCCTTAATTTTGTCTTTCTAGTTTAGCCTCCCTTTTCCTTGCTATTTCTTGCTCTTCCTTAGCTTCCCTCTCCTTTACTATTTTCTTATCTCTTCCTTCCTCCTGTTCCCTCTCTCCCCTCCTTTCCATTCACGTCCTGACTCTTCCCGTATCATCCTTCCCTCTTCCTGTTTTATTTCCTCCTTCACCCTATTACTCCCTACCCCTTCTCCTATCTTCCTTCCTCCTCCTTCTCTTCTCCCTTTCTCTCCCTCCCTTTCCCCCCAACCCCTCATACCTTTTAACCGTCTCCTCTCCCTATCCCTTCTCCTCTCTTCCTTCCATCGCCTTCCCTTCTCCCTTTTCTCTCCCTCCCTTCCCCCCTTCGCCTCCTCTCCCTTCCCTTCTCCTCTCTCCCTCCCTTCCCCTCATCCCCTCATACCTTTTAACCCCTACCTCCCCTCCTTCGCCTTCTCTCCTTTCCCCTTCTCAACTATTCCTTCCTCCTCCTTCCCTTCTCCCCTTCTCTCCCTCCCTCCGCCCCCCCACCCCTCATACCTTTTAACCCCCTTACCTCCCCTTCTTCTCCTTCTCTCCTTTCTCCTCTCAACTATTCCTTCCTCCTCCTTCCCTTCTCTCCCTCCCTTCCGCCCCCCCATCCCCTCATACCATTTAACCCCCCCCTCCCATTCCCCCCCTTCGCCTCCTCTCCCCTCCTCTTCTCCTCTCTTCCTTCCTCCTCCTTCCCTTCTCCCTTCCTCTCCCTCCCTCTCTCCCTCCTCCCCCATCCCCTCATACCTTTTTAACCCCCCCTCTCCATCCCCCTTCCCTTCGCCTCCCCCCCTTCCCATTCCCCTCATCCCCTCATACCTTTATAACCCCCCCTCCCCTTCGCCTCCCTCCCTTCCCTCCCCATCCCCTTCCCCCTCCCCTTCCCCCCCACCCCCCTTCCCCACCCCACCCCACCCCCACACACCCCCAACCCCGCGAGTTACACGCAGTTAATCCTTTGCAAAATAATCCTCTTGTGTAAGTCAAGTCGCCAGCGCTGCCACGAACTCCTTAACCAACGACACACCTCTTACACCGCCGCCTCTGCACAACGCACTGCATTTTGCTGCAACTATACCGGAGCCTTGCACTTTCGACCCGCTACTGCTGCTACTGCTGGTGGTGCTGTATTTGCTTCTGCTATTATTTACTGCGACCCGCTACTGCTGCTACTGCTGCTGGTGCTGCTGTATTTGCTGATGCTATTACTTACTAGTTTTATAAGTGTTGTTGTTGTCTTTGCTGATGCTATTGCTATTACTTTATTGCTGTTAGTCTTTACTGCTGCTATTTACTATTACTTTTATAAGTGTTGTTGTTGGCTTTACTGATGCTATTGCTACTACTTTTATTGCTGTTGTCTTTACTGCTACTATTACTATTGCTTTTATAAGTGTTGTTGTTGTTGGCTTTGCTGCTGCTATTACTACTACTGTTGTTGCTGTTGGCTTTGCTGCTACTATTACTACTACTTTTATGAGTGCTGTTGTTGTCTTTACTGCTACTATTACTTACTACTTTTATAAGTGCTGTTGCTGTCTTTACTGCTACTATTACTACTACTTTTATTGCTGTTGTGCTGTTGTCTTTACTGCTACTATTGCTACTACTTTTATAAGTGCTGTTGTCTTTATTGCTACTATTGCTACTACTTTCATTTGTGCTGCTGCTACTCTTACTGCTATCACTACTACTCTAATTACTGCTAATATCACTACTACTATTATTATTACTTCTACTATAGCTACTGCTGCTATTATTACTACCACTACTACTACTATTACTATTATTACTACTACCATCTCTGCAACTACTACTACTACTACTACTAATTCTATTCCTTCTCCTCGTCCTACTGTTCCTACCGTCACCACTACTACATCCACTATTACTACTACAACAACTACTACTACCCTTACTCCCACTGTTTCCACAACCACACCTACTACCTCTACTCCCACTGTTTCTACTATAACAACTACCTCTACTCCCACCGTTTCTACAACAACAATTACTACCTCTACCCCCACTGTTTCTACAATAACAACTCCTACATCTACTACCACTGTTTCTACAACTACTGCCTCTACCCCCAGTCTCTACAACAACTACTACTACCGCTACCCCCACTGTTTCTTCTACAACTACAACCCTCCTCCACTGTTTCTACAACTACTACCCCTCCTCCCACCCGTTTCTACAACCACAAACTACTACCCCTACCCCCACTGTTTTCTTCTACAACAACTTACCCCTCCTCCCACTGTTTCTACAACTACTACCCTACTCCCACTGCTTCTACAACAACCACTACTACCCCTCCTCCCACTGTTTCTACAACAACACCGCTATTACTACTCCCACTGTTTCTACAACAACAACCCCTACTCCCACTGCTTCTACAACAACCACTTCTACCCCTGTTCCACTGTTTCTAAAACCACAACTACTACCTCTACTCCTACTGTTTCTTCTACAACAACTACTACCTCTACTCCCAGTTCTACAACAACTACCTCTACCCCCACTGTTTCTACAACTACAACCCCTGCTCCCACTGTTTCTACAACAACTACTACAACCCCTACTCCCACTGTTTCTACAACAACACCGCTACCACTACCGCCGCATATGGTATTATTGTTATGTGTAATTTTGCTCCACAAGCATTGTATAATATCTATGTTCACAGCACCCTATTGCATTGCGTAAACACCTTATATGTAAAGAGAATACCCATTGTAATTAATGGAATAAAATATTTGAATTTGAATTTGAATTTGCTACAACTCCTACAACTCGTCAACATCGGCGCCCCAACTGCCCTTTCGACACCCCATTGCCCAATCCGTCAACAAAACAACAACAACAACAACGACAACAACAACGACGACGACATCAAAACAACAAAAACAAAACAACGACGACGACGACGACAACCACAACAATAACAGCAACAACAACGACAACAACAACAACAATGACAACAACATCGACGACGACAGCAACAGCAACAACAACAGCGACAAAAACAACAACAACGACGACAACATCAACAACAACAACGACGACAGCAACAACAATAACAAACAACAACAACGAAAACAAAAACAACGACGACAACAAAACAACAATAACAACAACGACAACAACAGCAACACAAAAACAACATCGACGACAACAAAAACAACAACAATGACAACAACAACAACGACGACAACAACAACAAAAACAAAACAACAACGACAACAACAACAACAACGATAACAACAACAACAACAAGAATCGACAACAACGACAAAAAACATCGACGACGACAACAACAACAATAACAAAACAACAACAACGAAAAACAAAACAACAATAACAACAACGACAACAACGACAACAAAAAAAAAACAACAACAACAATAACAACAACAACAACAACAACAAAACAACAACTACGACAACAAACAACAACAACAATCGACAACAAAAAACAACAACAAAACAACAACAGTAACAACAACAACAAAACAACAACAACAAAAACAACAACAACAACAACAAAAACAACCAAAACAACAATAACAACAACAAAAACAACAAAACAACAACAAAACAACAACAAAACAAAACAACAACATCGACAACAACAACAACAACAAAAACAAACAACAACAACAACAACCAATCAGACCCACATCAAATTAACGAAGCCGATCCCTTCCAATCTCACCCGAAACACGATTGACAAACCAACACACTTTAACACCATGGGCTGCAGTACGCGTTAGGGGGGAGGGGGGAATGAGGAGGAGGGAGAGGGGGGAAGGGGGAGGGAGGAATGGGAGGGAGAGGGGAGGTATAGGGTGTGAGAGGGGAGGCAGGCGTGGTGAGAGGGAGGAATGAGGAGGGAGAGGGAAGTATGGGGGTGAAAGGGAGGTATATGAATGAGGAGGGAGAGGGAGGGGGAGGGGAGGAGGAGGGGAGGGGAGGAATGAGGAGGAGGGAGAGGGGAGGGTGAGAGGGGGGGGGGTGTGAGAGGGAGATAGGGGTAAGGGGGAGGAGAGGAATGACGAGGGAGAGGGGGGTGAGAGGGGAGGTATAGGGGTGTGAGAGGGGGGAAGGGGGGTGAGAGGGAAGGTATAGGGGTGAGAGGGAGGTATGGGGGGTGAGAGGGGGGGAGGAATGAGGAGGGAGAGGAGGGTGTGGTGCACACGAGCCGCTCACTCCCTCTCTCCGGTGCACACGAGCCGCTCACTCCCTCTCTCCGGTGCACACGAGCCGCTCACTCCCGAGTGCACATTCAATACGTACATACACGACGGCGTAACATTCCAACATCCAAAACAGCGTGGAAGGAGAGCGAATAAAGGGGGTTTGTGTCCACATTCGCTCGACATTCAAAACGTACACATGGGAGAGCATAATAATAATAATAATAATAATAATAATAATATAATAATAATAATAAGCATAGTAATAATAGTTGGTGTTGGGGGATGGTTGAAATTCAGTCAACATTCAACACGTATGCACAGTAGAGTATAAGAAGGTGGGGGAAGGTGGGGAGGTGGGGAGGTGGGGAGGTGGGAGAGGTGGGGAGGTGGGAGGTGGGAGAGGTGGGAGGTGGAGAGGGGGGAGAGGTGGGGAGGTGGGGAGGTGGGAGGTGGGGAGGTGGGAGAAGGTGGGGGAGGTGGGAGGTTTTGGGGGAGGTGGGGAGGTGGAGGTGGAGAGGTGGAGAGGTGGGGGTGGGAGGTGGAGAGGTGGGGAGGTGGAGAGGGGGGAGGTGGGGAGGTGGGAGGTGGGGAGGGGGTGGGGGTGTTCTCCAATAGATTCGTCAATATTCAAAAATCCACTCATTACATTCAACATCCACACCCGCCCTCTTCAGCATCCACATTCATCCACCTCCTAGCATCCACACCCAAACCAGTCTCAACCTATCCGCCTGTACTGTTATCTACACAAAATTCTCTTCAACACCCACATCTAACCCTCTCCAGCATCCACATCCACTCATCCTATCCACACCCGACCCACCTCAACACCCACATCCACCCAGCCTCACCACCATACCTAATCCATCTTAATACCTACATCCTCGCAACCTTATCCACATCCACTCGCTTTCCAGCTATCCACACCCCACCCACCTCAACACCCACACCCACACCCTCCCAACAATCCACATCCACTCCCTTCCAACCACCCACATCCACCTAGCCTCACCATCCACATCCACCCAACCACCCACATCCACCACCCAACGCCACCTCAACACCACATCACCCCCTCCCAAACCACCCACAACCACCCACCTCAACACCCACACCCAACCACCACACCCTCCCAACACCCACAACCACACCCTCAAACCACCCACATCCACACCCTCCCAACCACCCACATCCACCTAGCCTCACCACACCCACACCCACCTCAACACACCACACCCTCCCAACACCCCACATCACCCAGCCTAACCACCCCACATCCACACCCAACCCAGCCTCAAACACCCACCCACCCACCCACACCCTCCAAACAATTCACACCACTCCCCCTCCCAACCCACCCACACCCACAACCCTAACCACCCCAACACCACTACCTCCCAACCACCACAACCAACCCACCCCAACCCACCCACACCCACACCCGCCACTCTCCCAACCACCCACATCCACTCCCTCCCAACCACCCACATCCACAACCCAACCCACTCACCATTCCACATTCCACACCCTCCCAACCATCACAATCCACATCCACCATCCACATCCCCATCCACAACCCAACCCAGCCTCAACCCACCCACCCACCCACCTCACCCCATCTCAAACACCCGCCTATCCGCACCATATCCGCCTACACCCCCACCCGCCACCACAATGGGCCGAGGGAACAGACACCCGCGCCCGCCCCAACCGTCCCGCCATTGCAGTGGTCAGTTGGGGTGTTGCATCATTGCGAAATATTTGCTCCTATTCACGTTTTATTTATTTTATTTTTTTTGCATTTTTTTATTATCTATTTTTATTCACGTTTGCATTTCAATACCTGGTTGTTTGCTTGCTTGTTCGTGCAGTTCGGTTTGTGTTTGATATTTGTTTACGTTTTGGCAACAAAAAAAATTAGATATTGTTATTCAATTATGTTTTGTTGTGTTTAAATATTTGTTTACGTTTTGGAACAAAATATTTTTTTTTAGATATTGTTATTCAATTATGTTTTGTTGTTTGAATATTTGTTTAGGTTTTGGAACAAATATTTTTTTTTTTAGATATTGTATTCAATTATGTTTTTGTGTATAAATATTTGTTTACGTTTTGGAACAATTTTTTTTTTTAGATATTGTTATTCAATTATGCTTTGTTGTGTTTAAATATTTTTTACGTTTTGGAACAAAATTTTTTTTAGATATTGTTTCAATTATGTTTTGTTGTGTTTAAATATTTGTTTACGTTTTGGAACAATTTTTTTTTTAGATATTGTTATTTAATTATGTTTTGTTGTGTTTAAATATTTGTTTTGGTTTTGGAACAATTTTTTTTTTTTTTTTTAGATATTGTTATTCAATTATGTTTTGTTGTTTGAATATTTGTTTACGTTTTGGAACAAAATTTTTTTTTTTTAGATATTGTTATTCAATTATGTTTTGTTGTGTTTAAATATTTGTTTACGTTTTGGAACAATTTTTTTTTTTTTAGATATTGTTATTCAATTATGTTTTGTTGTGTTTAAATATTTGTTTACGTTTTGGAACAAAAAATATCTATTTAGATATTGTTATTCAATTATGTTTTGTTGTGTTTAAATATTTGTTTACGTTTTGGAACAAATATTTTTTTTTTAGATATATTCAATTAGTTTAATATTTGTTTTTTTGGAACAATTTTTTTTTTTTTAGATATTGTTATTCAATTATGTTTTGTTGTGTTTAAATATTTGTTTACGTTTTGAACATTTTTTTTTTAGATATTGTTATTCAATTATGTTTTGTTGTGTTTAAATATGTTACGTTTTGGAACATTTTTTTTAGATATTGTTATTCAATTATGTTTTGTTGTGTTTAAATATTTGTTTACGTTTTGGGAAAACAAAGTCGTTTTTTTTTTTTTTTTTTTTTTTTTAGATATTGTATTCAATTATTGTTTTGTATGTCTAAATATGTGTTACGTTTTGGAAAAATCTTTTTTTTTTTTTTTAGATATTTGTTATTCAATTATGTTTTGTTGGGTTTAAATATTTGTTTACGTTTTGGGAAACAAAAGTCGTTTCTTTTTTTTTTTTTTTCTTTTTTTTCTTTGTTTAGATATACCATTCAATTGTTTTGTTGTATGTCTAAATATGTGTTTACGTTTTGGAAAAATCGTTTTTTTGTTTTAGATATTGTTATTCAATTATTTTTTTATGTTTAAATATGTACATAGGATTTGGAAAAAATCGATTTTTTCTTATTGTTTTTTAGATTTTGTTATTCAATTGTTTTGATGTATGTTTAAACATTTATTTCGATACCTTATATTTAGTTATTAATCTACATTTTGTTGTGTTTCAATTCTTCTTTATCTCTAAACATTTTCTTTTATTCCCTTCTCTATTTCGGACTACTTCTTTTATTTTTATTTTTTTCACTCGATTTCCTTAATTATTCATCTCCGTTATATATTTCTCTCGTTGTTCTATTCATCTATTCGGTTATTCATTTACGTTACATGGTTATCGGCCGGTTTGTTATTATTGCGCGAGGTCCAAAACAATGTACATTCAATATACGGACATGCCTATATACACTGAAATAAATGCATATCCATCATTCTAGATATGCCTATATATATATATATATATATATATATATATATATATATATATATATATATATATATATATACTATATATACATATATATATATACATATATATATATACATATCCATTTATTCTTATGTATATGTATATATTACTGATAGAGAGAGAAATATCCATTTATTCTTGTGTATATGTATATATTACTGATAGAGAGAGAAATATGCATTTATTCTTATGTATATCTTTCATTTTTATGTATATGTATATATAACTTATATAGAGAGAAATATGCATTTATTTTCATGTATATTCTTATGTGTATTTATTCTTATGTATATGTAATATTACTGATAGAGAGAGAAACATGCAATTTTTTATGTATATCTTTCATTTTTATGTATATGTATATATAACTTATATAGAGACAAAATATACATTTATTTCATGTATATTCTTATGTATATTTTTATGTATATATATATTACTGATAGAGAGAGAAGTGCATTTATTTCATGTATATTTCATGTATATTTTTATGTATATACGAATATTCACTGGGTCAGACCTCGCACAATTTTGAAAAACCGGCCGTATATATCGAATATATTTGTTTTAATCAATTTCGCTATTCTAATAATTTGTTTGGTTATCAACTTACTCTGTGCTTCCTTTGCGGGAAAAAAATATATATTTCCTGCATTTTTTCGGTATATTTAATAGCGCATTTTATTTTCAGTTATATGCTTATGCTTATTTACTTTGGAAAGATTTGATATATATTTCGTATTTATTTATCTATTCGGGTTTTTTGTTATTTCTCTCTTCTCTCTTTCTCTTCCTCTCTCTCTCTCTCTCTCTCTCTCTCTCTCTCTCTCTCTCTCTCTCTCTCTCTCTCTCTCTCTCTCTCTCTCCTCAATCTCTCTCTCTCTCTCTCCTCTCTCTCTCTCTCTCTCTCTCTCTCTCTCTCTCTCTCTCTCTCTCTCTCTCTCATCTCTCTCCCCTCTCTCTCTCTCTTCTATCTCTCTCTCCCTCTATCTCTCTCTCTATCTCTCTCTCCCTCTATCTCTCTCTCTCTAATCTCTCTCTCCCTCTCTCTCTCCCTCTATCTCTCTCTCCCTCTATCTCTCTCTCCCTCTATCTCTCTCTCTCTCTCTCTCTCTCTCTCTCTCTCCTCTCTCTCTCTCTCCTTCTCTCTCTCTCCCTCTCTCTCTCTCCCTCTCTCTCTCTCTCCTCTCTCTCTCTCTCTCTCTCTCTCTCTCTCTCTCTCTCTCTCTCTCTCTCTCTCTCTCTCTCTCTCTCTCTCTCTCTCGTCTCTCTCTCTGCCCCTCTTTCTCTTCTCTTCTCTCTCTCTCTCTTCCTCTTTCTCTCTCTCCTCTCTCTCTCTCTCTCTCTCTCTCTCATCTCTCTCTCTCTCTCTCTCTCTCTCTCTCTCTCTCTCTCTCTCTTCTCATTTATCTGGTTGCTTATTTTCGGCCGTTTTATATTTGCATTCTTACTTACTTCTATCTCTATGCACCCATCCTTCTACTTATTTCTCTCTACCTATTTATCCACTCGCTAATCCATCTTCTACCCATCTATCTACTTCCATATTTACTTATTTACAATTAATTTAATCCATTCATGAACTCGGCTCTTTACTCATGCATTTTACTTACCTGCTTAACCATTAATCCCGTTATCCATTTAATAATTCATCCCTTCAATCAAGTATTTACGACGTAAGTATTTACTCACTTACAAAATTAACGTACTTACAAATATTTACTTGGAGTTCAAGAGGATGACTGCTTACCTGCGGGAGAGAAGGAGAAAGGGTATTAATGAGGGAGAATTTTACCTGTGTTGTGGGGGTGTTAAAAATGGGTGTTGGGGAGGGTGTTACAGTGGTGTTAAATACGTGTTGTAAGGGATGCTATAAGGGTGTTAAAAAAGGGTGTTACAGGGTGTGTCAAAAGGGGTGTTCCAATGGTGTTAAAAAAGGAGTGTTGCCAATGGTGTATAAAAAGGTGTTACAGAATGTGTCAAAAGAGGTGTTGCAATAAATGTAAAAAAAGGGTGTTACAGGGTGTGTCAAAAGGGCTGCTGCAATAATGTAAAAAAAAAAAAGGTATTACAGAAAGTGTTACAATGGTGTTAAACGGTGTTTATAAAGTAGCAAAAAAGGGTCTTACTTACAAGGCGTGTTAAGGGTGTTAAAATGGGTATTACAATGAATGTTATAAGAATGCTAACAATCGCGTTAAGAAAAGTGTCACAAGGGATTTTATAAGTGTTAAATGGGGTTATATAAAGTGGCGTTAAAAAAAAAACTTTTACATGCGATGTTACAAAGGGTGTTACACAGGCTACCAAACGTGTAAAAGAGGCATTACGAGGGTTTTTAACAGGGTGTGTTCGGTGTGTTACAGAGGGTGTTACACAGGCTAGGCGTTGTACCGGGTGTGGTCAAAAGGGCTGCTGCAATAATGTAAAAAAAACGGTGTTACAGGGTGTGTCAAAAGGGGTGTTGCAATAATGTAAAAAAAAAAAGGGTGTTACAGGGTGTGCAAAAGGTGTTGCAATAATGTAAAAAAAAAAACGGTTGTTACAGGGTGTGTCAAAAGGGCTGCTGCAATAATGTAAAAAAGGGTATTACAGAAAGTGTTACGATGGTGTTAAACGGTGTTATAAAGTAGCAAAAAGGGTCTTACTTACAAGGCGTGTTAAAGGGTGTTAAGATGGGTATTACAAGGGATGTTATAAAGGGTGCTACAACTGCGTTAAGAAAGGTGTCACGAGGGATTTTATAAGTGTTAAATAAAGTGTTATAAAGTGTGTTAAGAAGTGTTACAATGACGTTAAAAAAAAACTATTACATGCGATGTTACAGAGGATGTTACACAGGCTACCAAACGTGTTAAAAGAGGCATTACAAGGGATTTTAAACCGGTGTGTTACAAAGGGTGTTACACAGGCTACCAAACGTGTTAAAAAGGGCATTACAAGGCATTTTAAACCGGTGTGTTATAAAGGGTGTTACACAGGCTACCAAACGTGTTAAAAAAGGCATTACAAGGGATTTTAAACCGCGGGTGTTACAGAGGGTGTTTACAACAGGCTACCAAACGTGTTAAAAGAGGCATTACGAGGGAATTTAAAGTTACAAAGGGTGTTTACAAGCCAACGTTTAAAGAACCCGGGTTGGTGTTTACAGAGGGTGTTACACAGGCTACCAAACGTGTTAAAAGAGGTATTACGAGGGATTTTAAACCGGTGTGTTACTAAGGGTGTTACACAGGCTACCAAACGTGTTAAAGAAGGTATTACGAGGGATTTTAAACCGGTGTGTTACAGAGGGTGTTACACAGGCTACCAAACGTGTTAAAAGAGGCATTACGAGGGATTTTAAACCGGTGTGTTACAGAGGGTGTTACAACAGCTACCAAACGTGTTTAAAAAAAGCCATTACAAGGGATTTTTAAACCGGTAAATCGATGAGACTCCAGTAAAAGTCACTAGATGTGACTATCCACTTCCACATTAGGTGAAAGACCTAGATACTCGCAGTGTGTTACAAAGGGTGTTTACACAGGCTACCAAACTGTTTAAAGAAGGTATTACGAGGGATTTTTAAACCGGTGGTGTTACAAGGGTGGTTACAACAGGGCTACCAAACGTGTTAAAAGAGGCATTACAAGGAATTTTAAACCGGTGTGTTACAGAGGGTGTTACACAGGCTACCAAACGTGTTAAAGAGGGCATTACGAGGGATTTTAAACCGGTGTGTTACAGAGGGTGTTACACAGGCTACCAAACGTGTTAAAAAAGCCATTACAAGGGATTTTAAACCGGTGTGTTACAAAGGGTGTTACACAGGCTACCAAACGTGTTAAAGAAGGTATTACGAGGGATTTTAAACCGGTGTTTACAGGAGGGTGTTACACAGGCTACCAAACGGTGTTAAAAAGAGGCATTACAAGGATTTTAAACCGGTGGGTGTTACTAAGGTGTTACACAGGCTACCAAACGTTTTAAAAGAGGTATTACAAACCGGTGTGTTACAGAGGGTGTTACACAGGCTACCAAACGTGTTAAAAGAGGTATTACAATGGATTTTAAACCGGTGTGTTACAGAGGGTGTTACACAGGCTACCAAACGTGTTAAAAAAGGGCCTACAAGGATTTAAGGTGTTACAAGGTGTACACAGGGACTTTTAAGCATTACAAGGATTTTAAACCGTGTGTTACAGAGGGTGTTACACAGGCTACCAAACGTGGTTAAAAAGAGGTATTACAATGGATTTTAAACGCGTGTGTTACAGAGGGTGTTACACAGGCTTACCAAAACGTGTTAAAAGAGGCTTACAAGGGATTTTAAACCGGTGTGTTAAAAGGGTGTTAACAGGCTACCAACGTGTTAAAAGAGGTATTACAAGGATTTTAAAACCGGTGTTTTACAGAGGGTGTTACACAGGCTACCAACGTGTTAAAAGTATTACAATGGGATTTTAAACCGGTGTGTACAGAGGTGCTTACACAGGGCTACCAAACGTGTTTAAAAAGGGTATTACGAGGGATTTTAACCCGTGTGTTACAAAGGGTGTTACACAGGCTACCAAACGTGTTAAAAAGGTATTACGAGGGTTTTTAAACCGGTGTGTTACAGAGGGTGTTACACAGGCTACCAAACGTGTTTAAAAGGTATTACGGAGGGATTTAACCCGTGGTACAAAGGGTGTTACACAGGCTACCAAACGTGTTAAAGAAGGTATTACAAGGGATTTTAAACCGGTGTGTTAATAAGGGTGTTACACAGGCTACCAAACGTGTTAAAAGAGGCATTACAAGGGATTTTAAACCGGTGTGTTACAGAGGGTGTTACACAGGCTACCAAACGTGTTAAAAGAGGCATTGCGAGGGATTTTAACCCGTGTGTTACTAAGGGTGTTACACAGGCTACCAAACGTGTTAAAAAAGGCATAACAAGGGATTTTAAACCGGTGTGTTACTAAGGGTGTTACACGTGCTACCAAACGTGTTAAAAGAGGTATTACGAGGGATTTTAAACCGGTGTGTTACAGAGGGTGTTACACAGGCTACCAAACGTGTTAAAAAAGGTATTACAAGGGATTTTAAACCGGTGTGTTACTAAGGGTGTTACACGTGCTATCAAACGTGTTAAAAGAGGCATTACGAGGGATTTTAACCCGTGTGTTACAAAGGGTGTTACACAGGCTACCAAACGTGTTAAAAAGGTATTACAAGGGATTTTAATTGTGCTAAATAAATAAAAAAATAAATAAATAAATAAATTGTGCTACAAGACTACTACAAGGAGTGTTATAAACCGTGTTATACGAATAACACGCCATTACAAGTACGACTCGTGTTACAGCCTGCATTTCTCACAAGCGTGACGCGGTGTTAGTACTCGAGGAACAGCGAAATGAGTGTGACGGTTAAGAGTGTGACAGAGTTGCGAGTGCGACAGGATGTGAGTGTGTAAGTGTGACTGGCGTGGGCATGTCACCCTCATGTCGGATCTTCTCTCTCTCTCTCTGGCTTTGTCTTTGGCTTTGTCTGTGTCTGTGTCTCTGTCTCTGTCTCTGTCTCTGTCTCTCTGTCTCTGTCTCTGTCTCTCTGTCTCTGTCTCTGTCTCTGTCTGTCTCTGTCTCTGTCTCTGTCTCTGTCTCTGTCTCTCTGTCTCTGTCTCTGTCTCTGTCTCTGTCTCTGTCTCTGTCTCTGTCTCTCTCTCTCTCTATCTATCTATCTATCTCTATCTATCTATCCCTCTCTCTCCTCTCTCTCTTCTCTCTCTCCCTCTCTCCCTCTCTCTCTCTCTCTCTCTTCTCCTCTCTCTACCTCTCCCTCTCTCTCTCTCTCTCCTCTCTTCTCTCTTCTCTCTCTCTCTCTCTCTATCCGCTCTCACCCTCCCCTGCTGGGGCTTTGTTTTCTCATGCGCTGTCACGCTTTCTCTCTCTCTCCTCTCACACATTCTTTCTCATTCCCTCACTCTTCATTCTTCTTTCTTTGATTTCTTGCTCTCTCTCCTCTTCTCTCTCTCTCTCTCTCTCTCTCTCTCTCTCTCCTCTCTTTCTCTCTCTCTCTCTGCTCTTCTCTCTCTCTCTCTTCTTTTCTCTCTTCTCTCTCTTCCATTCGTTCAAAACCCTCATCCTAGGCCTATCGTTTGCCTGAGACACTTTGTATATATAAACATGGATAATGATACGAGCATACGGTGTGTGTGTGTGTGTGTAGAGATAGAGAGAGAGAGAGAGAAGGGAGTGAGGAGGGAGAAGGGAGGAGGGGAATGAGTGAGTGAGGAGTGAGTGAGAGTGAGTGAGTGAGAGATGACAAGTGAGTGAGTGAGTGAGTGAGTGAGTGAGTGATGAGTGAGTGAGTGAGTGAGTGAAGTGGTGAGTGAGTGATGAATGAGAGAGAGAGAGATGAAGAGAGAAGATGAGAGAGAGAGAGAGGAGAGAGAGAGAGAGAGAGAGAGAGAGAGAGAGACGAGAGAGAGGAGAGGAGGATTGAGTCAATGAGTAACGGAAGTGAGTACGTGAGTGAGCCTGCGTGCGTGCGTGCGTGCGTGCGTGAGTTGACAGAATCCCACCCCCTCTAAACACACCCAATGCACACAGCAATCGCGAAAGACAGACAGACAGACAGACAGACAAAGAAGACAGACAACAGGCAGACAGACAGACAGACAGGACAGAACAGACAGACAGACAAACAGACAACAAACAAACAGCATACAAACAAACAGACAGACAAAACAAAACAAACAGACAGACAGACACAGACACAAACAAAACAGACAGACAGACATTCAAAAGTTGCGGCTCTATCAATGACGTCACGACCCCAGGACGACGACCCCCCCCCCCCCACGACGACGACGACCCCGCTACGAAGCCCCGTATTACACGCGACCCCAAAGAACAACACAAAACGACCGCAGCAACACGATACGACCACACAAGAGGACGGATACACGACCCGTTATAACGACCACAAATATTTATAAAGACCACCACAAGAGACGGAATAACGACCCCTATTATAACACCACAAAAATTTATAAAGACCACACACGAGACGGATACACCGACCCCTTTGTATACGACCACAACAACACGATACGACCACCACAAGAGACTACACACGACCACACGACCCAAAAATTTATAACGAACCACACAAAAAAACAACAAACAACAGACTAACGACTTGAATTACGAAGCACAACAGGACGCCCAAGGAAACGAATCTTTCCCACTCAAAGAACGACCCCTTCCTCCCCCCCTCACCCCACCACCCCCACTTCAATACGACCTCGTACAACAGACTTGCCCCCCCCCCCCCTTCCCCACTTCTAATAACCGCTCTTAACGGAGCCTTTAACGACTCTCTCCCCCCCCTTCCCCCTCCCAATCACCCTTAATAAACCCCCTTCCCCAACTACCCTTAACGACTCCCTCCATGACCACCCTTACCTTCCCTCCCCAACTCCCCAACATCTATCCCCCCCTCTTTCTTCCCCACCCCTACCCCCTCTCTTTTCTCCCAACCCCCTAACCCCTCCTTTTCCTCCCAACCTCTCTCCCCATTCTCTCCAAACCCTCTACCCTCTCCCTTTCCTCCCCACCCTACCCCTCTCCCTTCCCCCAGCCCTACCCCCTCCCTTTCCTCCCCACCCCTACCCCCCTCTTTCCTCCCCAACCCCATACCTCCCTCCCTTTCCTCCCTCCCCCCTTACCCCTTACCTTCCCCCCTCCCTCCCCCCTCCCTTTCCTACCCTACCCCCTCCCTCCCCCCACCCCCTACCCCCTCCCTTTCCCCCCACCTCCAACCCCTACCCCCTTCCTTTCCTACCCACCCCAATCCCCTCCCTACCCCCTTCCTTTCCTCCCCAACCTTCCCTCCCCCTCCCCACCCCCTCAACTTAACAACCTCCCACCTCCCACCCCCCACCCCATCTCTCTTCCCCCCCCTCCAGGGGTCACGTGGACAACCCCCACCCCACCCCCCCCCCCGGACCCAACACACAGCCTCAGCACACATCATGAAAACGGCCTATGGATCTACGTATTAATCTCCACATAGGCCTACACGCTACCACCACCGGCTTCTCTCTCTCTCTCTCTCTCTCTCTAATCAAGCGAGTTTGTTCTCTGTTTTGTTCTCTAATTAATTCGCCTAATTGCCCTCTTTCTTATTCATTTTCTATTTCTCTATTGCCCTCTTTCTTCTTTCTTTTTCTTATGGCTTACTTTTATTGTCCTATTTTTCCTTTTTTTTCTTTTGTTGTTTGCTTTCATGCCTTTTCTTTGATTTTTTTATTTTTTCCTTTTTTTTCTTTCTTTTTTTCTGTTGCTTGCCTTCATGTCCTTTTCCTTGATTTTTTTTATTTTTTTATACTTTTTCTTTTCCTATTCTTTTTCTTTCTTTTTTCCTTCTTTTTATTTTCTCTTATTTGTATGAATAATCATTAATACTTAATACTATCAATTATTTCATTAACATCTTTATTATCATTATCATTATATTCAATATTATTATCACTTTTATTATCATTACTATATCCATTATTATTAATCATCATCATTATTACATCATTATCCTTTTCTCTTCTTGTCTTTCTGTTTATTGTCATTTGTTGTTGTTGATTTTATTATCTTATATAATTTTTATTATTTTTATTATTTTCATTATTTTTTATTATTATAATCATTGTTAAACGCTGCAGTTAACTTTCATTATCATAATCGCTGTTATGATTTAATAATCTTTCAAAATTAATCAATACGATGATGATGGCGATAATAATAACGATAATGATATTTTAGAACATTGTTGATGATAATGATGATTATGATGATGATGATGATGATGATGAGGATGATGATTGATGATGATGATTATGATGATGATGATGATGATGATGATGATGATGATGATTGATGATGACGATGATGATGATGATGAATGATGATGATGATTGATGATGATGATGATGATGATGATGATGATGATGATGATGATGATGATGATGATGAATGATGGTGATGATGGCGATAAAAATAATAATAAATAATAATAAAATAAATAATAACAACAACAACAACAGCAACAACAACAAAAGACATTCAACAACACCATAAAGCAGAAGAAAAAAAAAGCAAGTGCAGTAACACAAACAATTATAATATGAATGGCCCTCTTAAATAATACAGAATGGTTTACTTAAAAGAAATTTGACCCCGCTCCCTTAACGGTACTTAAAATTTCTGACCCTGAGTGAACAAAAATAGCAAGACTAATTTCTATTTTCTTTTTTTTTTTTTAAGTATCCCAAAAGAGGAACATTTAAGGAAATATTATTTTTTGGGCAGTTTCTTGTTCTTGGCTTCTTTGTTGGGGTATTTAAAAAGAAAAAAAAATCAGTTGATGTTGTTGTTTGTTTTTGTTTTTTTTTGCCACGTGTTTCACTTCCTGTTGATGGTGCTCTATTTCTTCTTTCTTTCTTTCTGTCTCCGTCTCTTCTTCTCTCTCTTCCCTCACTATCTCTTCTGTGTCCTCACTCACTCTCTCTCTCTCTCTCTCTCTCTCTCTTCTCTCTCCTCTCTCTCTCTCTCTCTCTCTCTCTCTCTCTCTCTCTCTCTCTCTCTCTCTCTCTCTCTTCTCTCTCTCTCTCTCTCTCTCTCTCTCTCTCTCTCTCTCTCTCTCTCTCTCTCTCTCTCCTCTCTCGCTCGCTCTCTCTCCCATTCCCACTGCATTTCCCATTCCCTCTCCCTCTCCTACTCTCCTTCCCTCTCCCACTCTCATTCCCTCTCACTCTCCCACTCTCATTCCCTCTCCTCCCTCTCCCTCACTCTTCCCACTCTCCTCCCTCTCCCATCCCTCTCCCTCTCCCACTCTCCTCCTCTCCCTCTCCCACTCCCACCCTCCTTCCCATTCCCCTCCCTCCCTCTCCCATTACGTCATCCCCATTCCCATTCCTACGTAAATTCCCATTCCCATCATTCTAACAACCTTCTCCATCACAAACAAAAACAAACCAACGTACCCCCCACCCCCACCCAAAAAAAAAACACCAGACCCCCCCCCCCACCCACCCACTTCCACAGACTCTTCAATAGGCCTATATCGAAAAAAAATGTCATTTTCCCAATAAGTAACCCAGCCTAGTCCTACGCCGATCGGATCAAAAAAGGAAATGGAAGACGGTAGATAAAAAGGGTGGTAAGAAGACGATGATAATTGTAGAGGAACAGGGAACAAGAACGATAATTTGATATTTATCATCGTAATTGCTTTTATCGTTGCCATTACTATCATAATCATCACAACGATTATTTTCATCATTATTTGTTTTATTACTAGTACTGTCATCATCATTTGTATAATTACTATTACTTCCATCATCATCATTATTATCATTACCATTCTTTAATTATCATAATCACTATCATCATCATTATCATTCTTTAATTATCATTATCACCATTACCATCATCATTAATAATATTCATCATCATCATCACCATTATCATAATTCATTATCACCTCATCATTTACATCATCAGAAATAATCATCAGCATTACCATCATACCATCATCTTAAAGCACCATGACCACCACCATTACCATCACCACCACACCATTAACACCCCTAATATCCCTAATCACCAATCTCCAGTCATTAAACTCCATTTTTAAAAAATCACCCTCATCAATAACACGAATAAAATTGAAAATTCTCTCACGCATATTTGCCGAGACTCGCCATTTCTCACTGTCCTCAAAACTCAATGAATTCGTAAAATTATCCATTCATTAATCCATCATCGAGTTTATTTATCCATCTATTAATCTATTAATTTATCCATCTATTAATCCACCTTCGAGTTTATTAATTCATTAAATTTATCCATTCATTAATCCACCTTCGAGTTTATTATATCAAATTTACCATTCATTAATCCACCTTCGAGATTTATAAATTTATCCATTCATTAATCCCAATCGAGTTTATTAATTATTAAATTTATCCATTCATTAATCCACCTTCGAGTTTATTAATTTATTAAATTTATCCATTCATTAATCCACCTTCGAGTTTATTAATTTATTAAATTTATCCATTCATTAATCCACACTTCGAGTTTATTAATTTTTATTAAAATTTTCCATTCATTAAATCCCATTCGAGTTTATTAATTTATTAAATTTATCCATTCATTAATCACCTTCGAGTTATTAATTTATTAAATTTATCCATTCATTAATCCACCTTCGAGTATTAATTTATAAATTTATCCATTCATTAATCCACCTTCGAGTTTATTAATTTATTAAATTTATCCATTCATTAATCCACCTTCGAGTTTATTAATTTATTAAATTTATCCATTCATTAATCCATCATCGAGTTTATTAATTTATTAAATTTATCCATTCATTAATCCACCTTCGAGTTTATTAATTTATCCATTCATTAATCATCATCGGATCAATTTATTTAATTTATTCAAATTCAAGCTTAATAGTGAATAGTAATAATTTGATATTGGACTATTCAGTTGGTGCAGTGGGTTACAATGTATGCAATAATGTGTGTGTGTGTGTGTGTGTGTGTGTGGTGTTGTGTGTGTGTGTGTGTGTGTGTGTGTGTGTGTGTGTGTTGTGTACATATATATTGTTTTGATAAGATGAAATAGATATAACAACAAATCCGGATTCAATAGAAATCGAATTAATTGTAAAGAATGTAATGATAAACTAACAATAGTAATAATAATAATAGTGAAAATAGTATAGTATAATAATAATAATATAATAATAATAATAATAATAATATAATAATAAAATAAAACAATAATAATAATAATAATAATAACAATAATGATGATATAATAAGAAAAAATATTAATAATAACAACGAATAATAATAATAATAATAATAATAATAATAATAATAATAATAATAATAATAATAATAATAATAATAATAACAACATTAATAATAACAACAAGAGCAACAACACAATAAGCAGAGTCAAAGAGCCACGGCAATCACGACGCGACCAACCCCGCCGCCGCGTCCCGCCACCTCCCCAAGCCGGCGCTCCCGCTTGACGAGACCTGATTCGCCGAGGACCGCGCTCCGAACTCGCGAAACCTGCATCGAGATGACTTTCAAACGACCAGTGAGTCATGCGGAGATGTCTCATGACTCGCCGCATAGCTCCATGCAGGCAGGACGGGCGCGGCGTGCAAACTAACCTCGCTGCCGGACCCTCGGAAATGCACTCTATGCATGCATTGGTGAGAGAGAGAGAGAGAGAAGGTGAATGGAGAGAGAGAGAGAGAGAGAGAGAGAGAGAGAGAGAGAGAGAGAGAGAGAGAGAGAGAGGAAGAGGAGAGAGAGAGAAGGAGGAGAGAGAGAGAGAGAGAGAGAGAGAGAGAGAGAGAGAGAGAGAGAGAGAGAGAGCCAGCGCTACCGGGAGAGCTCGGGGTCTATGCAACGAATTTGGTTATTGCAAAAAGTGTTTTCAAGAGGTGGTGGAGGTGGGGGGAGGATGAAGAGGGGAGAGGAAGGGAGGAAGGGAGGGAAAGAAGGAAGGAAAGGGTGAGGAGGGAGGAGGGAAGGAAGGGAGGGGAAACAGGGAAGGAAGGGTGAGAGGAGGAGGGATGGAAAGAAGATTTAGAAAGATCTAGTTTTAATCCCATTTGTTGCGATGGATATTCTTTGCTGTGACACCTGTCTGTTTTTATTTCGATTCTTTCTCTCTCTCTGTGCAAGGAATGGCACGGGTGACCATCCACTGGCAGCGCGCGGGACTGAACACAGGTCAGTAACATTGCGAGACCAAAACGGTAACCGCTGCACACACAGCACAGAAGGAGAGAAGGAGGGGGGGAGGGAAGGAGAAAAAGGAAGAAGGGAAGGGAATGAAGGTGAGGACGAGGACGAGGGGTATAGGGGGTAGGAATACACAAGAGAGAGGAAAGAAGAAAAAGAGAGACAAAGACAGCAGAAAGACAAATATACACTCAAAAAGACAAACAGACAGAGACAGAGAGAGAAAGACCCCCAAGAGAAGTGCATCCCCCCCCCCCCCGAGTTCCTCAACCCAATTCCTCCATTGAACCCTCAGTTATTGACACGATCAATAACCTTTTGTAAGCAGACGCTGCTCCATCTACTTAACGGCAGCGCAATATGGCGGCCACGTGCGACTGCCTCCGAATCAGACAGGCCTATCTCCCTTTGCACGACTCCCTGCAACAGAACCCTCGTTAAGGACGACCCTCGCAATCGCTAGTTGGAGCAGGTGGTCTCGAATTACCCAGCTAGCGAAGTGGCTATTAACAGCTCGGACCTGGTGGTGGTATTGCATATGTTTTTTTTTTTTTAACGCGACCTGGCTGGTAACGAGGTGCGTCGTAGTGCAAGTTTGCTTTGAGTAATGTTGCAAGTGTGGCTGCAGGCCAACATGACGACCACTGACAGACATCGAGTGCAAATGAAGACCATTTATTTGCAAGTGACGAATAGACTCATCCGAGTTAACGATGATCGAATCCCATAAAAGAGGCTATTAATATCGCGTGTTCTTAATGAAAATCTACCGCCGATGCCATACTTTCACCCCGAGTCCAATCAACGCCAAAAAAGAGAGAAAAAAAAAATCTGCAAAAATAATATCAAATAAAAACACCAAACGCATTATCACCCCCCAGTTCGACATACTAATTGTTCTATTAAGGCAATGTCAATACAGTTTCAATGGCGCTATCACGCTGTTATCGTCATCATTATCGCAGTACCAACGACCAACAACTTCATATACGTACATGCAATAGAATCCTTCTTCACAATCAACAAAATAATCTATATAAAAATATCAAATCCTATTAAGGATTGTCTACTTTACAGCTTACATATCATTACCATAATTACTATTAATACTAATTATGAATAACATTATCCACTGTCAACTACATCCAGTCTTAATTAAGAAGTACCAGCACTTGGCCAACCTCGATATCAATTCAATCCACATACCGGATGTAAGATTATATTCATGATCCCTCACTTACCATGCGCGGGATATCAGCCGGTACTTATCTCAAGAATTTATATCATCTGTTCACATGAATATGGAGTTGAAAGTACGGGCAGATTTTTTTTCTCTCTCTTTTTTCTGTTTTTGGATGGAAGAGGTGCCAGAAAGTTAATGAATTTAAGGTGTTCGTAATTATTTGAATTTGAATTCTTTCCGTTTTTTTTCTCACGATTTGGCGCCAATTTTACCCACTACCTGTTAACCATTTGAGTGTTGCCATCAGGAGGGATTATTTATTGTTTTACAAACAAATGGTTAAAAAGAGCTGATGAATGATTGTACTAATGTTTGCTATGATTTACGCTCGCATAAAACGCATGATATATAACTCCCATAATGAATTTAGTACGGGAACAAAAATATACATCCATAATTTTGTCATGGAACTATTTTACTCTCAACATGTTTATTTTGATATTTATTTACGCCTCTGTCCAAATTAGTACATAGGTTTATCGTCACTATCCCTAGGAACTAAATTTAAGCCACCGTTTCTCTCACCATCACTGACACCCCCCCACCCCCCCCTCAACCCGACCCCCTACCCCCCCCCCCACCCTCACAGCACCAAGCATGCACAGTGGGAGTCGATGAGTCATAGCGAGGGGTGGGGGGAGGAGAGGGAGGGGAGGGAGGGGGGGGGAGGAACGGTGGGGAGGGGGGAGGGAAGAGTCGGAGGGAGCGTGGGGAGAGGAGGAGGGGGAGGGGAAGAGGAGGAGCGAAAGGGGGGTGATGTGGGAGAGGAGGAGGGGAGGGGGAGAGGAGGGAGAAGGGGGTGATGGAGGGGGGGATGGGAGGTGACGAAGGGGGTGGGGAAGGAGAGAAGGGGGGGGAGGAGGGGACGAAGAGGGTGGGGAAGGAGAGGAAGAGGAGGAGGAGGAGGCAGGAAAGGGAACAGAGGAAGGAGAGCGAAGGAGAGAAGGGTAGGGGAAGAGGAAGGAGGGGGCTAAGGGAAGGTAGTGGGGGGGGGGAAAATCTCCCTCTTTCTCGCTCTTAAACCTGTTACTTTTAACTGAATTACCTCGGGCTTTCTTCGTCTCCTGACACGTGTTCTGTGGCCGGGAGGAAGGAAAAAGAGAGAGGAGAGAGGAGGAAGAAAAGATAGGAG
This sequence comes from Penaeus vannamei, assembly GCF_003789085.1. Taxonomy (NCBI): domain Eukaryota; kingdom Metazoa; phylum Arthropoda; class Malacostraca; order Decapoda; family Penaeidae; genus Penaeus; species Penaeus vannamei. The sequence goes on along the minus strand of NW_020871624.1, from coordinate 234,810 downwards.
AGGGAAAAGAAGGAGGAGAGGGAGAGAAAACAAATAAAGAGGAGATAGAGGGAATAAAGGTGGGAGGAAGAGAAGGAGAAGGAAGGAAGAAGAGGAGAGAGGAGGAAGAAAGAGATAGGAGAGGGAAAAGAAGGAAGGAGAGGGAAGAAAAAAATAATAAGAGGAGATAGAGGGAATTAAAGGTGGAGGGAGAGAAGGAGGAAGGAAGGAAGGAGAGGAAGGAAGAAGAGGAGAGAGGAGGAAGAAAAGATAGGAGAAGGAAAAGAAGGAAGGAGGAAAGGGAGAGAAAACAAATAAAGAGGAATAGAGGGAATTAAGGTGGAGGGAGGGAGGGAGAGAAAGAAGTAAAGAGGAGAGAGGAGGAAGAAAAGATAGGAGAGGGAAAAGAAGGAAGGAGAGGGAGAGAAAACAAATAAAGAGGAGATAGAGGGAATTAAAGGTGGAGGGAGGGAAGGAAGGAGAGGAAGGGAAAGGAGAGGAGAGAGGAGAAAAGATAGGAGAGGGAAAAGAAGGAAGGAGGAGAGGGAGAGAAAACAAATAAAGAGGAAATAGAGGGAATTAAAGGTGGAGGGAGAGAAGGAAGGAGAGGAAAGAAGTAAAGAGGAGAGAGGAGGAAGAAAAGATAGGAGAGGGAAAAGAAGGAAGGAGAGGGAGAGAAAACAAAGAGGAGATAGAGGGAATTAAAGGTGGAGGGAGGAAGGAAGGAGAGGAAAAAGTAAAGAGGAGAGAGGAGGAGAAAGATAGGAGAGGGAAAAGAAAGGAAGGAGAGGGAGAGAAAACAAATAAAGAGAGATAGAGGGAATTAAAAGGTGGGGAGGAAGGAGGACGGAAGGAAGGAGAGGAAAGAAAGTAAAGAGAGGAGAGGAAGAAAGAAGATGAGAGGGATAGAAAAAGAAGGAAAGGGAGAGAAAACAAATAAAGAGGAGATAGAGGGAATTAAAGGTGGAGGGAGAGAAGGAGGACGGAAGGAAGGAGAGGAAAGAAGTAAAGAGGAGAGGAGAAGAGATAGGAGAGGGAAAAGAAGGAAGGAAGGAGAGAGAAAACAAATATAGAGGAAATAGGGGGAATTAAAGGTGGAGGGAGAGAAAAGAAATAAAGAAAAGATAGAAGAAGGAAGGAGAGAAGGGCGAGGGAGACAGAAGAAATAAAGAGAAGATAGAAGGAAGGAAAGAAGGAGAGAGAAGAAAGAGGAGACGGAGGAAAGGGGTAAAGGGATAGGGAAAAGAAAGGGGGAGAAAGAAGGGCAGAAACACAGACAAAGACAGACAGATGTCTAGTCATTCGGACATACGACGTTGGAGGGTATGTAGACGTGTATGCAGTACATATACATATATATACATATATACATATAATATATATATATATAGGATAGATAGATAGATATATTAGAGGTAGATAGAAGAGAGAGAGAGAGAGAGAGAGAGAGAGAGAGAGAGAGAGAGAGAGAGAGAAGAGAGAGAGAGAGAGAGAGAGAGAGAGAAGAGAGAGAGAGAGAGAGAGAGACAGAGAATTCAGACAGACAGAGACAGAGAAAGAAAGAAAGAGAGAGAGAGAGAACAAGACCAAGACAGCCGAGCGACAGAGACCCGAGAGAAGAGACAGGTATGTGCACCACCGACGCAAAAACGAGTTGGAGAGAGAGTCCAGCAGTATTTGGGTGACCTCCCTCTTTCCAGTGACCTTGCCTGACCACCCCCCCTCCCTCCCCTCCCTCACCCCCCTCTCCGTCTCCCCCCCTCCCTCACCCTCCTTACCCTCTCGCTCCCTATTCTTCTCTCTGAACCCCCCTCCCTCTCTCGCACCCCCCCCCCTCTCCCTCACCCTCACCCCCCTCCCTCCACGCCACTCCCTCTCCCTCACCCCCCCCCCACTGCTCCTACCTCCCTCCCCTCCCACTCCCTCACCCCCACCCCTCCCTCCCACCCCACCCCTCTCCCACCCCCATCCCTCACCCCACTCTCTCTCCTCCCATGGTTGTCTCATTCCAGTGACCTTGCCTGACCCCCCTCCCCTCTCCCTCAACCCACTCCCTCCCCCACCCCACCCCACCCTCCCTCTCCCTCTCCCTCACCCACCCCCCCCTCCTCTCTCTCTCTCCCATGGTTGTCTCATCATTCTTACTGATCTCTGTAAGCATTCGGGTGTCCTTTTGCCCAGCCGCTTGCCCCCCTTCCCCCCCCCCGCTTTCACAATCTCTTTTTTTCGATGTCTGTCTATTTGTCTGGCTTATCTATTTTCTTTTTTCTCTTTTCTTTTTCTCTTGTCTTGTCTTCTTCTCTTCTCTTGTCCTCCATCTCCATCTCCCTGTGTATGCGTGTGTGTGTGTGTGGTGTGTGTGTGTGTGTGTGTGTGTGTGTGTGTGTGTGTGTGTGTGTGTTTGTGTGTGTGTGTGTGTGTGCGTGTGCACACACGCACACACACACACACATACATACATACATCATATATATATAATATATATATATATATATATATATATTATATATATATATGATATATATATATACTATATATAATAATATATATATATATATATTATTTATATATATATATATATATATATATATATATATATATATATATATATATATATATATATATATATATATATATTATATACTATATAGGCGTAATATAATGCAAAATAGTGACAGCAGATACACGCCATAAAACAACAAACCTATTTCATTTTAACCTCTGTCAGTCACTCTTCGACCCCTCCCCCTGATCCCCAACCTCCCCCCACAACATCTTATCAGCCCCGCCTCTCAACTCCCCCCCCCCCCACGAACACACACCATCACCCAAGAACAACTCCTATGCAATGAATCAGTGTCGACGCACTTTTTTTTATTTATTTGTTTTTTTTTTTGGGGGGGAACATCGGGCGAAAAATCGAGCTTCATATCCGCAACTCCCCTTACCCCCTTCAATCCACATACCGCCCCTTCCACTCCATACCCACCTCCAACCCCTATATCCCCTCCACTCCCATACCCCCCTGCAACCCCATACCCGCCCTTCCACTCCTCATACCACCTCCAACCCCTATATCCCTCCAACCTATATACCCTCCACTACCCTATAACCCTCTCCAAACCCCTACCCCTCCAACCCCCTACCGCCCCTCCAACCCCCCATACCCCCGCCCACCAACTCTGTCCCCCCCACACACAACACCCCCCGTCACACCTCCGTACCCCCTCCCACCCAGCAATCCCATAACGCCTCACCCCCACCCCCACGCCCCCAAAAAAACAAAAAAAACGAAAAAAAAAGAAAAAAAAAAAAATAAAACAAAAAAAAAACGAAAAAAAAATAAAAAAAGAAAAAAAGAAAAAACGAAAAAAAGAAAAAAACGAAAAAACGAACGAAAGAAAAAAGAAAAAAAAGAAAAAACACGAACATAAACGCAGGCTCCAGTTCTAAACGACAGCTCAGCGTGGGTCTCATTTATCAGTCGTGGTCGGCGCAGACCTTTAAAATTAGTGAGGGATCGTGGGGGATGGGGGGGAAGGAGGGGGAGGGGGGAGGAGGGGGTAAGGGATTGGGGAGGGGGGAGGAGGAGGAGGGAGAGGAGGAAGGGGGAGAGGAAGGGAGGAAGAGGGGAGGCAGGAGGGAGGACAGAGGGAGAGGGAATGCGGAGGGGTGGGGGTTTTAGGAAAGAGATGAGGAGAAGGGAGGGGCGAGGGGAGGGGGGGAGGGGGATTAGGAACAGGGGAGGAGAAGGGGGAGAGGGGTGGGGACGGGAGATTAGGAGGGAAGGGGGGGGAGGAGGATTAGGAAGGGATGGGGAGAGAGTAAGGAGAAATGAGAGGGGGTTAATGGAAGGGGGATGGGGAAGGGAGGGCGAAGAAGGTAGTTGGGGTGAAGGAGAGTGGTTAGGGGAAAGGGATGGGGAGTAGAAGGAGTGGGGAGGGGAAGGGGGGGAGCTATTTAGAAGGGAGAAGGGAAGGGTTAAGAAAGGGGATGGGAGAGTGGGGAAGAGAGGAAGGGGTTAGAGGGTTGGGGATGGGAAGGGGGGTGTCAAGAGGGAAAGGGAAGGAGGGTGGGGAAAAGGGAGGGGAGGGGGTAGAGGGGGTGAAGGGTTGGGCGATGGAGGCTAGGAGAACTGAGGAAGGGGTGGGAGGGAGTTTGGGGAGATGGGGAAAGGGGCAGCGGGGAAGGAAGAGTGTTGGGGAGAGGACTGGAAGGAGGGAGAGAGGGTGAGAAGGAGATAAGGAGAGGAGAAGAAAAGTGGGAGAGGAGGGAGAGAAGGAAGTGAGGGAAAGAGGAGAGAAGGGAGAGAAAGGAGGACATAAGAGAGAGGAGGGAGAGGAGAGAAAGTGGGAGAGGGATGGAGAGGAGAGAAAGAGGGAGAAAAGGAGAAAGGAGAGGAAAAACTTGGAGGGAAGGAGAATAACCAAAAGGTTGGGGAATCGGGGAAAAGGGAGAGGGGAAGGTAGGGGGTGGGGAGAGTAAGGCCTATTAGAGGGTAAGGGGAGGTTGGGGAAGCTAAGGGGGTCTAAGAGGTCGATAAAGGGGGTTTTTGGGTAGGACGTGTGTGTGTGTGTGTGTGTGTGTGTGTGTGTGTGGTGTTTGTGTGTGTGTGTGTGTGTGTGTGTGTTGTGTGGTGTGTGTGTGTGTGTGTGTTGTGTGTGGTGTTTATCATTATTATTTTTTCAGAGAGAGAGAGAGAGAGAGAGAAGAAGACAGACAGAACAGAAGCCAGAAGAGACAGAGAGAGAGAGAGAGAGAGAGAGAGAGAGAGAGAGAGAGAGAGAGAGAGAGAGAGAGAGAGAGAGAGAAGAAAAGAGAGAAAGAAAAGAGAAAGAGAGACAGACAGACAGAGAAACAAACAGACAGAAAGACAAACAGACAGTGACAGACCGACACAGTATCGAACAACAAAATGAAAAAAAATATACACACAAAAAAAAAAAAATCATAAAGAATAAAAGCGAAAGAGACCCGACAGGAATGCGCAACACCCGAGTCTATTTTTTTTTTTCTTTTTTTTTTTTTTTTACGAAGAAGAAGCTACCTGGATCGCTTAGCGGCTTGTGACAGCGAGATATGATCCCTCTCTCTCTCTCCTCTTCCCCTCTCCTCTCCCTCTCCTCCCCCCCCCCCAGCCGCCATTTCAGCTGCTCCCACACGAATACAAATATAGCGAAGCCGAAGAAACATGTGAAACCGAATGATTCCCTGAATATTAATGAGTATAAGATGACGTTCTAATTAGTTTTAACCCCGCTACTCCGAGCTTCTCTATCGCTTGACGTTCTCCTTAGTTTTAACCCCGACTTCCGAGCTTCTCTATCGCTTGATCTTTCGTTTTTAACCCCGCTACTTCCGAGCTTCTCTAGACTCTCTTAGTTTTAACCCCGCTACTCCGAGCTCATGCTTGACGTTCTAATTAGTTTTTAACCCCGCTACTCCGAGCTTCTCTATCGCTTGACGTTCTCTTAGTTTTAAACCCGCTACTCCCTAGCTTCTCTATCGCTTGACGTTCTCCTTCGTTTTAACCCCGCTACTCCGAGCTTCTCTATCGCTTGACGTTCTAATTCGTTTTAACCCCGCTACTCCGAGCTTCTCTATCGCTTGACGTTCTAATTAGTTTTAACCCCGCTACTCCGAGCTTCTCTATCGCTTGACGTTCTATTAGTTTACCCCGCTACTCTCCGAGCATTCTCTTGAAGCCCAGCGAAGCCGTATCTCCTTAGTTTTAACCCCGCTACTCCGAGCTTCTCTATCGCTTTTAGCCCAGTGACCCCTCGAGCCTGCGCGCTCCTCTCTGCGCACACTTGCAATAAATTCGGTTCATTAGTGATGGACATGGTGGAGTGTGGTTATTACTTTTCTTTTGATGGGCTTACGGGAAAATATAATGTGTGTTTCTTTCAGTTTTATTCCTTTTTTTTTTTTTCCCCAGTTTCTTCCAGTTTAGTTTTTTATTCCTTTTTTTCTTTGTCGTGTTGTCTGCTTGTTTATCCGTCTGTCTCTCTTGTGTTCGTCTGTCTGTCTGACTGACTGGTTGTCTTTCTATTTGTCTACATTTGTGTCCCTGTCTATCTCTATCACCATCTTCTATCTCTTCTGTTTGTCTTGTTTGGTTTGTCTGACTGACCTGACTGACTGACTGAACTGACTGACTGACTGATGACTGGGGCCTGACTAACTGACTGAACTGCCTGATCTTGCTCTGCCTACCTGTCTGCCTACCTGTCTGTCTGCCTGCCTGCCTGCTGCCTGCCTGCCTGCCCACCTTCACTCCTCTCCTCCCTCCTTTCCATCTCTCTCGCCCCTGCCCTCCTTCTTCCTCCCTTTACCCTCTCCCTTCCCTTCCCCATCTACCTCCTGCTACCCTGCTCTCATTCTCCTTCCCCTCTACCCTCTCTTCCCCCTCCTTCATTCTCCTCTCCCTTCTCCCTCCCTTCTCCTCCCTTTCCCTCTCCTCTCCCCTCATCCCTCCCTTCGCCCTTCCCCTCTCCCTCCTCTTCCCCCTCTCCCTCCCCTTCCCCTCTACCGTCCTCTAGCCTCCTCTCCGCCTCTCCTTCCCCTTCCCTTCCCCTCTCCCTCTCCCTACCTCCCTTCCCTCTACCATCCTTTACCCTTCCTTTACCTTCCTCTACCTCCTCTTCCTTCCTTCTCCGCCTCCTCCCTTTCCTTCCCTCTTCTCCCTCTCCCTCTCCTTCCCCCTCTACCTCCCTTCTCCACCCTCACTCTCCCTTTGTTTCCTTCCCCCTTTCCCGTCCCTTCCGCCCTCTCTCTCCCTTCCTTCCCCATCTCCCTTCCTCCCCTACCCCTTCCCCCTCCCCTCTCCCTCACTGCCCCTTCCCTCTCTCACTTCTATTCCGCTCTCCCCTCTCTCTTCCCCCTCTCCCTTCCTTCCCCTCTCCCCTCTCCTTCCTTCACCTCTCCCTACCTGCCCCTTTTCCCTCTCTCCCACTTTCCCCCTCCCCTTCCTCCCCCTTTCCTTCCTTCGCCACCCTCTCTCCCTCTACCATGTCCTTTCCCCCTCTCCCTTGCTTCCTCCCCCCCTCTCCCTCGCTCTTCATCCCTCTCCCTCCCCCTCCCTCCTCTTCCCCCTCTTTCCTCTCCTTCCTTCCCCTTTCCCCTTTGCCTCCCCGCTTCCCCTCTCCTCTCCCTACCTCCTCTCCCTTTTCCCCTCTCCCTTCCTCCTCTCCCTCCTCTCCCTTCTCCCTTCTCTCCCTCTCCTTCTCCCTCTCACTTCTCCTTCCCTTTCGCCCCTCTCCTCTCCTTTCCACCCCTTCCCCCTTCCCTTCCCCCGTCTCGCCCTTTCCGCCCTCCCCTTCCCCTCCCCTCCTTACCTCCTCCCCTCTCCCTTCTCTTCCTTCGCCCCCTCTCCCTCTTCCTCCTCTCCCTCTCTCCCTCTCTCCCTCACCAGCCAATCGCAATAATCCACCCACCATCACGGTAATATCATCAAACACACCAGGAATGCGCTGCCGTATTCGCGTGCCCGTTCGCGGTGGCGGGCAATAAATAAACAAATAACACATCTATATTCCCCTCCTGCGTCGTCACCTCCTTCCCCTTCCCCTCCATCTCCCCTCTCCCTTCCCTCCCCTCCCTCTACCTCTGTCTTTCCCCTCTCTTCTGTTCTTTCCGCTTCTCCTCCCTCTCCGCTCTGTCTTTATTCCTCTGTCTTCCCCTCCTCTGTCTTGTCCTATCTTCCTTCCATTCCTTCTCCCTCTGTCCTTTCCCTCTCTCACTACCCCTCCTTCTCCTCTTGACTTTCCCTAATCTCTGTCTTCCCCTCCCTCGCCTCCCCCTCCCCTCCTTCCCTCCCCTCCCTCCCCCCTCCCTGCCCTCCTCCTACCCTCCCTCCCTCCCTCCCCCCTTCTCTGTCTTTTCCCTCCCTCCTTCCCTCCTTCTCTTCTGACTTTCCTCTCCTCTGTCTTTTCCCTCTCTCCCTCCGCTCTCTCTCCTCTGTCTTTCCTCGTCCTTCGCATGCCGAAGTCCTCCCTCACCCTCCCTCTCAACTCTGTCTTTTCCCTCTCTCCCTCCCTCTCATCCCTTGCCCTTTTCCTCTATCTTTCCCTTTTTCGCGGTCCAATGCCTTTTCTTTGTTTTTCCCGCTCTCGTCTCTTCCCTCCCCCTTCCTCCTATCCCAACCCCTTCCCCACCCAACCCTCCCTCCCTCTCCCCCTCTTCCCCCTACCCCTAGCCCACATCCCTTATCCAAAACCCTCCCACCATCTCCCCCCACCCTCACCGCCACCACCTCACCTCCCCTACCCCACATCCTTACCACAACGCTCCCTCACTACCCTCCCCCTCTTTCCCCCATTTTCCCACCCCCATACCCCTAGCCCCACCGTCCCTTATCCACCCCCAACCCTCACCCCCCCATCCCATCTCACCCCTACCCAAAACACCCCCACCCCCAATGCCCCACCCCACCTCCACCCCATCTCGTCCCCACCACTCCCCCCTTCACTTACAACCCCTTTCCCCACCCACCACCACCTCACCCTCACCACCTACACCCCCACCCACCCCACCCCCCCTCACCCTCATCCCCTCCGCACAAAGCATAAACCCGCCCCCCATCCAGAAACGCGCATTCCTCACCCTACACAAGGTGGCGTGAACTTCAGACGACGTGTAAACAAGAAAGTGAAAACGGGAGGGACTGCGGCCGCCGTTCTTGGAGGTTTGTGGTGTGGCGTCGTGTAATAACAATAATTGGGAGTAATAAACAATAATTATAATGATAATAATAATAATAATGATGATGCATGATGAATGATTGGAATGATGATTGATGATAATATATGATATTATGGTAATAATTACTTATAATCATCATCATCGTCATAATCATACATAATCATAATAACGATAAATGATAATGATAATAATGAATAATATAAGAACAATTAATAATGATAATGATATACTGATCAATAAATACCTAATGATAATCATAATCAATCATAATAATAAAATGATATAAATAATAACTATAATAATAGATAATAATATATAATAATAATAATAAAATATAATAATAATAATATGATAAACGATAAATAATAATGATAATGCATATGATAATGATTGATAAATAATAATGATATAATATAATAATCATCAATCAATCATAATAACGATATGATAATGATAATATATAATAATAATAATATATATAATAATAATATAATAATAATAATAATAATAATAATTAATAATGATAATGATAATATTGAATCATTGATAATCGATAATCAATCATATTAATGATAATAATAATGATAATGATAATTATGATAATAATGATGATGATATAATAAATAATAATAATAAATAATGGTGATAAAGGCTGCTGCTGATGGATGATGATTGTGATGAATGTTAATTAATAACTTAGAAACAAAACGAATGGTAAGTTTAATGACATTAAATCCTCTTTTCCGCTTCAGAATAATAATGAAAAATATCTGACGATTTATGAACACGGTGAATGGGGAAAGAACAAGAAGAGAAAGTGATAAGAAGGAAGAGGAGAAAGAGGAGGAGGGCGGGGAGAAGGAGGAGGAGGAGGAGTGAGGCAGGTGAGAAGGGGGGAGGAGGAGGAGGAGCGAGGAGGAGGGAGGAGGAGGAGGAAGGAGGAGGGGAGGAGAAGAAGAAGAAGAAAGAAGAAGAACGAAGAAGAAGAAGAAGAAGAAGACAGAAAAAAAAAAAAAAAAAAAAGAAGAAGAGAGAAGGAGAGGAAGAAGAAGAAGAAGAAAAAAAAAAAGAGAAGAAAGAAAGGACGACGATGACGGAAGACGAAGAATACATAAAATCGAGGACGAAGAACTGTGAGCAGAAGAAAAAACAAAAAGAGAAGAGGAGATTAGACGGAAGATTTAACGAAAAAAAACAACCAATTGCGGTGATTGATCCCAACACGTATATCTCGAATTGCTTAGAAGTTTATTCTTAAAATTCTCCACAACAAATTAAGGAAGAGAAGAAAGGCGGCAGGGGAGGGGAAGGGTCAAGTGAGGAAGAGGAGGGCAGAGGAAAAGGGAAGGGGAGGTAAAAAGAAGGAGAGATTGAGAGAGAGAGAGAGAGAGAGAGAGAGAGAGAGAGAGGAGAAGCTAGAGAAGAGAGAGACGACGGAGAAGAGAGAGAGAGAGAGACGAAGGAATGGAGAGACTTCTGTTTGGTTTATTGAGACAAAAGTTAAGATTACATTCTCAAAGGATGAAGGTAACTTAGGTTATGAGGAGGGAGAGAGGGAGAGGAGAGAGAGAGAGAGAGAGGAGGACGGAGAGAGAGAGAGAGAGAGAGAGAGAGAGAGAGAAGAAAAGAGAGAGGGAGACGGAGACAAAGACAGAGACAGCCAACTGAGAGAGAGAGAGAGAGAGAGAGACAGAGAGACAAGACAAGAGAGAGACAGAGACAAGATCAGACAGACACACAGACAAGCAGACAGACAGAGAGCTTTACCAAGCAACGCGCTCTGCCACTCGCGACCACCAACAAGAACACTCGATACTGGTCGAGAGGCTTGGGCCTGCTGTTACTTAATGATAGCAAATGCGTATGCCAAGGGGCCGCTGTGGGCCCCTACGGCTGGAATATTGATTTGGGTTGCACGTCCTCTCTCTCTCTCTCTCCTCCTCTCTCCTCTTNATGATTGATGATGATGATGATTGATGATGATGATGATGATGTTTGATGGATGATGATTGATTGATTGATGATGATGATGATTGTTGATTGATGATTTGATGCATGATGATGATTGATGATGAATGATGATGATGATGAATGATTTGATGATGGTGATGATGATGATTGATGATAATGATTTGATGATTGTTGATGATGATGATCGATGATGATGATGATGAATTGACTGATTGATTGATGATGATGATGATAGTTGATGATGACTGATGATGATGAATGATGATGAAATAATAATAAATAATAATGATAATGATAATGATATAATGATAATAATAATGATAATGATAACATAATGCATATTGATGATGATGATTAATGAATATAATAATAATAATAATAATAATAATAATAATAATAATAATAATAATTAATAATAATTAATAATAATAATAATAATAATAATAAAAATGATAATAATAATATTATTATAATAGTGTGATAAGGTGCTGTCTGCTGCTGCTGCTGGATGATTGATGTGATTGATGTTAATAAATAACTTAGAAACAAAACAATGGTAGTTTAATGAAATTTAAATTCTCTTTCCGCTTTCAGAATAATAAATGAAAAAATATTCTGAGATTTTATGACCACGGTGAATGCGGGAAAGACAAGGAGAAGAGAAAAGAATTAAGAAGGAAGCAGGAGAAAGAGGAGGAGGAGCGGGAGAGGAGAAAAGAAGAAGAACGAGAAGAAGAAGAAGAAGGAAGAGGAGAAAAAGAAGGACGAACGATGACTGGAAAGACGAAGAATAATAAAATACGAGGACGAAGACTTGTGAGCAGAATGGAAAAACAAACGAGAAAGAGGAGATAGACGGAGATAACGAAAAAAAAAAAACACCAAATTGCGGTGATGACCAACACGATATTCGAATTGTTAGGAGAAGTTTATTCGCTTAATTGCTTACAAATTAAGGAAGAGAGAGAGAGGAGGGGAGGGGAAGGGACAATGAGGGACGAGTGAGGAGAGAAAAGGGAGGGAGTAAAAAAAGAAGTGAGAGGAGAGAGAGAGGAGGAGAGAGAGAGAGAGATAGAGAGAGAGGAGAGAGAGAGAGAGAGAGAGGAGAGAGAGAGAGAGGAGAGAGACAGACAGACTAGAGAGAAGACAGAGACAGACAGAACACAGAAGGACACACACCACACACACACACACACAGACAGACAGAGAGCTTTACAGGCCAAGCGCTCTCGCACTCGACCCCAAGAAGAACACTGCAGGTCGAGAGGCTGGGCTGCTGTTATTATGATAGCAATGGCGATATGCCAAGGGGACCGCTGTGGCCTACGCTGGAATAT
>NW_020871624.1:200320-205320 GCF_003789085.1 Penaeus vannamei | reverse complement strand
GAGAGAGAGAGAGAGAGAGAGAGAGAAAGAATAATAATGAGAGAGAAAAAAAGAGATAGAGAGAGAAAGATGCAAAATGCAAAAATTCATAAACATGCAAAAATGATGTGTTTATCCATCTTACACACACACACACACACACGTACAAACACACACACACACACACACGTACAAACACACACACACACACACACACAAACACACAACACACACATACACACACACAAACACACACACACGCACAAACACACATCCGACCATCCCTCAACACTAAAACAGTTGCCAAAGCGCTAAAGCATTTAACCACAGTAAAAGCCACTGTGTAATGCAATAAGGGTGATTTTCGTGTGTGTGCTTAGCGAGTGTGAAGTGTTCATGGAAGCCCTGACAAGTGTGCAAAAAAGCATTGGATTCGCTCTATATATGTGTCTACAAGCGTGTGTCTCTCTCTATTTTAGCGTGAGGTGGTCTGAACATCTTAAAAATCCTGTTATTTGAGTGTCTGTTTTGCCGGTGGAATGATAATTGAAGTGCATCTTGGAAAACTGACATGACTGAGATTAGATAGCAAGGGTCGTATTATACGCGTCACTTATATTGTTATTATTTTTTCACCCTTTAGCTATTTCTCACTTTTTTGGGTCTTTCTTTAGTGCGGTATTTGAATGGCTATATATACCTAGATGCTTCTGATCTTTATAAATCTAATAACTAAAAAAAAGAAAAGAAAAGAAAAGAAAAATGTATTTTGAACTGGTATGATAATCTATATTTGAATCAAATTGTAGAGATTTATAACATTCGTCTATAATGTTGGAATATATCAAAACTCGGAACTTGAGCTAAAAGACTACAAGTTCCTTACAAAAAGTGAGAAAAGCTTACGAGTAAAAACACAAAAAAAGGTAAAAAAAAAAAAAGAAAAAAAAAATCCGTGTTTAATACGACCTTGAGAGGTGCTTTTAACCGGAGCCATAGTGTGACAGACCGCACGGGAAGTGACTGTGGGGTTATGGCCACTTTGGGGGGGGGGGGGGGAGGGACTCACTCTTGACTGGTGGAGGCTGCCACAGCGCCATCTATGGTGTGGACCTGTAGGGCATCGGGCAAATGAGACACGGGGGCAATATAGCACACAAACTACGGCGGGAGTTGTTGCGTGGTTTGGCGTCTGAACAGCTGATTTCACGTCAACTTCAGAGAGGGGGGGGGTCTTATTGAGAGGGGGGAGGGGAGGGGGGGTGTAGATACTGGTACGAACTACAGGGGATTCAATGTTCATATTATCATATATACACAGATATATTTTAAATATTTGTTTTCATGATGGTTTTGTTTTAAACAATTTGAAAAGATAATAGATAATAGTAAAGATAATAGATTTTAAAACTCATGGTATACGATTTAGCTATTTACACAGAATTTTGAAATGAAAATATGAAATTTTGACTTTAGAACTTAGTCTACTTTTACCTGTTTCAGTCATTGATGGGCATCATTGCATTTCAAAAGAGTGAGAGAAAAACAAAAACAAAATTTAAATAAAATATATATAAATTCTACACATGCTTTGATCAAAGTGAAGGTATATTACACTCCACATAATTTCAGGAAAAGAATAACTTATCTAAAATGAAAGTTTATTTTTAAAAAATAGTAAATAGATCAATAAATAAATGAATGCATAACTAAATATAGTTGAAAACAATAAAATCAAATATCACACATACATTAAAAAGCAACACATATATGTAAACGTAAAGATTGTGTTCTTTTTACAAAAAAAAAAAAAAAAAAAAAAAAAAAAAAAAAAAAAAAAAAAAAAAAAAAAAAAGCTTGGCAACTTGATATTACCCAGTTTACATGAGTTGAATTTTTTATTTTTCTTGAGACTAAGATATGATAAAGATGTTAATGATAGTGGTAATAATGATAAGACAGTTATATCAATAATAATCAATGCCATGATTAGTAGTGCTGCTAATAATGGCAATGATCTAATACTAACGACAAGATGAATGATGAAAATGATGATAATAATAACGGGTATAATGTAATGATAATGTTAATGATAATGGTAATACACAAGATAATAATAATGATAATGATAATGATAGCAATATTAATAACAACAACAATGATAATAATAACAATAATAACAATATTGATACCAACGACAACAATAATATTGATAATAATAATAATAACGAAAATGGCAATAATGACATCAATACTGATAACAACAATAATGATAACATTAATATAACAGTAATAACCGTAACTCTAATAACTGTTATAAACAGATTAATTATCAATATAGTAATGATAGCAAGTAAGATTATGATCACAACACCAACAACAAAAATAACAATTAGGAACACAGGAACAAGAAGAACATAATACACTGCAGTAATAAAAAGAACAACAAATAATCTATCCAATCAATCTCTCTATCTATCCATCTCCATCTATCTCAACATTTATCTATTTATCTATCCATCTCCATCCATCTTTCTATCCCTATCCAACCAACCAACCATTCTATCCATCTTCATCTATCTATCTATCTATCCATCTCTATATATCTAATAATCTATCTGTTTATCTATCTATCCATTTCCATCTATCTGAACATCTATCTGTTTATCTATCTATCCATCTCCATCTCTCTAAACATCTATCTGTTTATCTATCTATCCATCTCCATCTATCTAAACATCTATCTGTTTATCTATCTATCCATCTCCATTTATCTAAACATCTATCTGTCCATCTCCATCTATCTAAACATCTATATGTTTATCTATCTATCCATCTCCATCTATCTAAACATCTATCTGTTTATCCATCTATCCATCTCCATCTATCTAAACATCTATCTGTCCATCTCCATCTCTCTAAACATCTATATGTTTATCTATCTATCCATCTCCATCTATCTATTTATCTATCTGTTTATCTATCTATCCATCTCCATCTATCTATCTATCCATCTCCATCTATCTATCTATCTATCTATCCATCTCCATCTATCTATCTATCCCTCTATTTATCAATCTATCTATCACACACACATAAGCTTCCTATGGGCATTATCACGGCCTTATCTCCACGGCCCTCGAAGCCGATAACACAGCCAGAGAGACAAAGGCTTCACTGATAAGGCCGATTGGGCAAATAACCTCGGATTATGTCGATTGGATGGGGGGGTGGGGTGTCTTTGAGTGGGGGGTGGAGGGGGTGGGGAGGTGGGGGTAGGGGAGGGTAGGGGTGTGGGAGGGGTGGAGGAGTGGGGGTGGGGGTGGGGGGGTAGGGAGGGGTGGGGGTAGGGGTGGAGGAGTGGGGGTGTGGGAGGGGGAGGGGTTGGAGAAGGGGTGAGTGGGGGTGGGGGGGATTGGTGATTTGCTTGTGGGATTCGGGGTTATTGGGGGCGTTTGTGTGTGTGTGTTATTGTGTTTATGTGTGTGCGTGCGTGCCTGTCCATGTGTCCGTGTATGTACGTATCTACACGTACGCATGTATGCATACTCACACACGCATATATCCCCGTACATCCACACACACACCAACACACACACACACACAAATACAATACGTATACCTACACCCCTATATAACGAACCACAAACACAAATACGTATACCTACACCCCGATATAACGAACCACATACACACAAATAGGCCTACATCTAAATCCTCTCTCTGCCCAGCCTCTGACGCAATGTCCCTGCCTATAACGACCAGATACCGAACGAATCCCTTTGACAGACCGAGCTATAACGACCATCTTGTGTTTATCTCTCGTTCCTCTTGAGTGGTCTTTACGCCCGCGAGTGCGCCTTGACCTTGCCTAAGACGAATGACGTCATAGATCTAATACTGATAATTGTTATTGTTATTATTATTTTTATTATAATAATAATAATAATTATTATTATTATCATTATTATCATTATCATCCTCATTATTATCATTATTACCATTATTATCATTATGATTATTATTATTATTATCATTATCATCTCATTATTATTACCATTATTATTATTATTACTATTATTTTCATTATTATTATTATTATTACTATTATTATCATTATATTATCATACATTACTATTTTCATCATTTATTATTATCATCATTATCATTATCATTATCATCATCATCATCATCATCACCATCATTACCATTATTTTCATTATTATAATTATCATTAAAGAGATGGAGCTTGGTTGGTAACAGGGAGGCGACAGGATGAGTAAAAGGATAAACAGATGAATTAATGGATAAATGAGTAAGTGAAAGGGTCAGTGATTGAATGAGGGAAGGAATGAATGATTGAATAGGTATGGAAATGAATAAAAAAAAAGGAATGGAAGAATGAATGAAGAGGTGTGGGGATGAATGGGTATTGGAATGGATGAATGGACGAGTGAGTAAGGGAATGAATAAATGTGGTGGATGGAAGAATGAATGAATAGGTACGAAGATGGATGAGTGAAGGGAATGAATAAATGTGGTGGATGGAAGGATGAATGAATAAGTATGAAGATGGATGAGTGAAGGGATAAACAGATGAATGAATGGAAGAATGAGGAAATGAATGGATGAATAATTGAATGAGGAGAGGAATGAATGAATGAATGGGTAAAGAAAGTGAATGGATTAATAAGGAAGAGAATAAATAATGAATGAATGGGTATGGAAATGAATAAGGATTAAATGAATACATGAAATGATGAATGAATCAACAGGTAATAAAATGAATAAGAAAAAAATATGAATAAAAGGCTGAATGAAGATGAATGAACATTTTGTATATCATATATATATACCATGAATAAACTTTACAATACTTTGAATAAACTTTATAATACTTCATTTTTTTACAAATCTGAAATCTGAAATCTGATATTCAAAATAAACAAATACATAAAAGAAAAGAAAAAGGATTTATCTGAATGATATTACTCGTGTTGCCCATGACCCAAAATCAAAAT
>NW_020871624.1:173626-196126 GCF_003789085.1 Penaeus vannamei | reverse complement strand
TGGTGATACACTCAGGAGGTTTATCATTGAAACAGGAACCAATTGCAATTTTATCCTTTATAATGTAAATGGAGAATGTTTCCTGATCTATTTCGATGAAGCGCCATGAGGTATGGAGGTAATGACTAGTCCCGTGCAGACAATATGCCATTTGAATAAGTGTGATCTTACAAAGTCACTTTATTTACATCTAAAATTTACATTCAGCAGAAGTCGCTTAGGGTGGAGGGTTGTTTGCTAAATTGGATACCAAAGGTTTACACAGAAAGTAAACACTGGATGAGATCTAATGACATCAGACTGCAAATGTTAGAAATTTTTGTCCAGTAAAGACAATGCAATGAATGAGAGTTATCAAATGAAGTTAGCTTAATACTGAAAGTTACTTTTTGCTGCAACCTTCATATGGTTAACCAGTCAAATTTTATAATGATCAGAGATTTAGTATTTGTCTCTGTTTAAGTGTAAGAGTAACTTCAAAATTTGTCTCTGCTAATTGATTGTTTGTTAATTTTGGTATTGATTGATTCCTCTCCCCCTCTAATACACTAATAGATAATACACTAATTCCTCTAATAAAGGAATTATACCATGGAACCCTCAGCCCTCTCAATCCCCCACATTCCTGACCCCTGATAGCAGAGGAGGGCATGAAAGGTACTAGGGAAATTGCTGGGTAAGCTAACATTAATATCATATCACAAAAAAGATACCTCACTATACTGCTGAATGCAGGGGGTTGCACCCTTGTGACCCTGCTCAAAGGGGACTTTCTGCACTCCACTCCTGCCCAGGAAAAACAAAGAGTCATCCACATCAATCAGGCAGGAGAGCATCAGACAGACTCAGCATAGGGTGCTCCAACATGTCAGTCGTATGCTCTCTCCTGCCGTGAATATGTTGAGGATTCTTTGTCTTCCATTGCAGGGGTTGGGGAAAGTAGCTTGCCAGGAGTGGGGGTGGCAAAGGGGGCACAGCTCCCTATATTATTCCTATTTTATCCTGCAAATCCCCTGGTACCTTACACGTTTTCTAATCCCAATTCCACATCATAAAATGTATTCAGTAATCTAAGTTGCTGTGACTGGGCATGACTGA
Organism: Penaeus vannamei; assembly: GCF_003789085.1. Taxonomy (NCBI): domain Eukaryota; kingdom Metazoa; phylum Arthropoda; class Malacostraca; order Decapoda; family Penaeidae; genus Penaeus; species Penaeus vannamei. Next base: position 195,028 of record NW_020871624.1, on the reverse strand, counting down.
AGGGAATATTGATGGGTTCTATACATCCCAACACCTATGGAGACATTACTTGACCTTGGTATGCACAGCAAGATAGCTGAAACTTAAGGGCACTGAGTGGAATTAGCCAATGAGCAGCACTTTTTGTAGACTTTTTCCCTTATTTTTGGCGTTTATTGTTTGTCTGGATGATATATTTCTTGTACTGACATCTGCAGCTTTCTGACCTCCTTAGTGCATCCATACTGTAAAGATTGACTGTAAAGGTCTGTGTTCTCAGAAAAAAACAATAAACTTTGAATTAGCAGAATTTTTAAGAATAGATTGTGGAATATTTTGTAAAGTACTTATAACCATTTACACTAGTATGCCGGAAGACTCTTGTTACTTCATGGTAAAACCCCCTTGACATCTTCACTTCATGCCTACTCAAGTTGTGTACAATTGTTTATGGCGTAGCCGAGAACATAGAGAGTAGGGTTATTTTATATTTCCTTTGCTTCAAAATCTTTTCCTTGAGCATCTAATGCAAGCACCCTGCCACATTAGATATGACACTGGGGGTTCCTGTTGTGTTGGGTTAGCAATCAGAAAATGCAATTTGAAAATCTGGGTCAAGTGTAGTCTTTCATGGACGATCGAGCAAAGATATTGATGTGTGAGCATTCTTTATGTGGTATCAGAGAGTGATAGAAAAAATATTTATTAAATAATAGAGAAGGAAAAAAAAAAAAGCTCTTGGAATAGAAAAGTATTTGTGTTTTGAACAACCTGTTGATGACACCACAGTGTTTGAGGATACAATATCATGTTACATGGTTAAATAAATTATTTTCGTGATTAGTAAGTTTTACTTTCTAAAATTTATGCTTAGTGTTACAATTTTAACAGTCACAGTGATATGATTAATCCAGTGACACTGGGATGGTAAGAATACATGCCATTTCCATTATGTTTTTGTTTATTAATTGTTTACACTGAGGTGGCTCCATTTGCTTAATCACTAAGAAGTTAATTATTATTCCTTCCTATCTCATCTGTTTACCCTTTTCCTTAATATTTACAAGATTCTTTTTTTTTTTTAGTGTTTGTTTAATAACATTATAATAATCATAATGTCAATAATAATGATATCATTAACATTAGAAACTACTAGTTGACGTCTTGGTGTCAGAACTCTTGTGAACCATCTGTGCAAGCAAGATCCATAAACCAAAACTTCACAACATGTAACAGCAACATTGATCCAAGAAAAGATATAAACTATTTTTTTGTGAAAGTGTAGGAAATATTTTTGCTTGTCATTGCTGATTTTTGTATTCCTCAAACCCTCTTTCTCTCCCTTTCCAAGTTTTATGCAAATTGACACCATATAAGGAAAAATGATACTTTGTTTATGAATGTTAATTTTTGTATTGATATTTCTTTTAGTTTGTATATGTGAGGTGTATTGTACAGAAAGAGAATTATAACTATTATATCTCTCTCAGAATATGCCTTCAAGGCCATCAACCAGGGTGGACAGACTTCAGTAGCCTGCAAAGGCGAGGACACTGCCGTTTGTGTAACCAGAAGAAGGTCCCAGTAAGTGTTCTCCATTTTTAAAGAAATATTTGCTATATATAAATATATTTTTTTTTCTTTGTATATCTTTGTTGATTTTACTATAATTTTTCTGAGGGCTCGTTCCTTATTTCACCATCAAAAAATATAATTAGTTTGTGTGCTTGAATCAGACTTTTCAAAAATTTTGGCTTAGTTTTGTTGAATTCATTTTTTTGCCATATTAAAGAAATATGTCCTTAGATGTAGATACATACTTATTTGTGTAAAAAAAATTACTTTTTTAGGATGAAATTAATTAAAGTAATATAGTGCACTTACATTTCTATTTCTTCCAGGATAAGCTGATTGACCCAATTACAGTGACCCACATGTACCAGCTGACTGACAACTTGGGTTGCGTCATGACTGGCATGCAGCGTGAGTATCCTCTGTATAGCTTTTGTTTGCACTGATCATGTTGATATCAAGGGAGGAGAGTTTATGATGATAAAGAATGTCAGATATTGAATTTAGGAAAACAGGAAAAGTGTGATGTTATTTTATTATGTAGTTTACTAGTTATTATTTTTAGATTATGAAATAAACAAACCATTTGATTTGTAGTAATTATTGTATTGCTGAGAATTTGCTTTATATCATTGTATATGATAATGCATGAGATAGTTACTTCTTAAAGATTCCAAGGCTCACACAAAAAGAAATTAAAATGGAAGAAAAGATATATTGTAACTTTCATATTAATTTATTTTATTTACACTGTTAAGTAAAACCGTACATGTAATCTCTCTGTAGCTGACAGCAGCTATCAAGTGATGGTGGCCCAGCATGAGGCCAACAACTACAAGTACAAGTATGGCTATGACATCCCAATTGATGTCCTCTGCCGACGCATTGCTGACATCAACCAGGTCTACACGCAGAATGCTGAGATGCGCCCCTTAGGATGCTGTAAGTATCTTCACTCTGTCTCTCTTATCTCTTACTGTCTGTCAGTCACTCTTGATATTAAGAATCTTTGTTGCAGCAAAGCTGGTCCTATAAGGCCTTTTCATATTAGGGTATGTTTGCCCGTCTTCAGAATTCCTTGCGTGCCATGGATACTTCTCTTTTTTTCAGTACATTTCAATATTATAAGATTGTGATTACATATTTCATTTTCTTTTCTTTTTTGTTTTACAGGCATGATACTTATAGGCTATGATGATGAGCTTGGACCCTGTGTTTACAAGACAGATCCTGCAGGCTACTACTGTGGGAACCGTGCATGCTCTGCTGGGGTCAAACAGACAGAGGCTAACAGCTTTTTAGAAAAGAAGTGAGTGGGCTTATTAGAAAGTTGTGGCATAAGTGTTTAGGAAAAGTGTATGGAAATAAGAGTGTAGAATGATATCTTCGTAGGCCTGAAACATAATTGTTGACGGATGAATAGCAATTGTAGTCTATAGCCAAGACAGGAGGAGTGGCCTTTACTCTTTGGACCCTTGTTATCTTAAATTTCTGTATTTGTGTAATTGAGTGCCAGAACTTCATCTTGATAGGTATTTATTACTAGTTATTAGAAATGCATTTTCTAGAAGCAAGTATTCAAGAAAAAACAAAGTGTAATGAAATAAGAGCCAAGAACCCAATTCTTGTTTCTAGTTTGAGTGACCTTATATATTTTTCCCTGATACAAAGGATTATCTTCCAAGTACATTTGATTACTATTGTTACTATTCTTGCAGATTGGTTTGTAATGTCTTTGAAATTTCTATGCTATGCTTTGGATTTACTGATTCTTTAACATCTGCATTCAACTTGCCAGGTACCGCAAAAAGACAAATTACTCCCATGACGAGACCGTCCAGATGGCCATTACTTGCCTTATGACTGTCCTGTCAGCAGACTTCAAACCCACAGAAATTGAGGTTGCAGTCGTGTCAAAAGAAGAACCAAAGTTTAGGTAAGGAGTATATCTGGCTTGTTCAAACTATTTTTTATTGTTCAGAAAAGTATTATTAGGATATAAAGTGTTACAGTAACTTAAATGGTTTAATTATGTCTCAGTATAAGGGGGACAGTTTGGAGGATAAATAGTATAAAATAATAGTAAGTGATGAAACTTTTTTACATGAAAAGATCCAATACAGTTCTGTAAAAAAAAAAAAAAATGTTTTCTTGTAGTTTGTGGATCATATATATTTTATTAAGCTTAGATTTTATCTACTCAAATTTGCAAATCCAGTATAGAAAAGATCATGGTGATATAGAGTACAAAAAGGGGAAGGAGAAAGAAAATGAAGAAAGTAATAACAACGCATAATAATTCAGTTATTGAAACCATTTTTTTAACTCCTTCCAGGACTTTGTCTGAGCAAGAAATCGACTACCACCTGAGCGCCATTGCTGAGAGAGACTAAAACCTCAGCCGGTGCTTTTTTTTTCTTTTTCTTATGATTAAAACTAAGGATCCAACAACTAAGAGCCTTTGTCTGTAAGGATGCACATTAAGAATATACAGGTACATTGAGTCTAGAAGAAAAACTCCTTGGATATCAGTAGATATATATAAACGCACTGAAACCTGACTTTGTATCGCAAATCAAAACAGACATTCGTAAGATTTGTAAGATCTGTTTGTAAACAGCAGGTGTCATTTTGGAGGTTATAGTATTTGCTGCTAATTTCCAAGTGATTATCAATTTTAGTGTCATGAACGATGCAATGTGCACCCAGAGTTTGGTATATTTTTCTTCTGACTGCAACAGTCACCCGTAATATCCTATTGAAATTCCTTCAGAGAATAAGAAGCAGCTATAGGAATGGTTTGTTTTGGTTGGCTTCAGGAAGGCTCCCAGTGACAGTGTGTGTAGTATGTTCTCAACCACTGCTTCAACTTTTTATAAATGAAAATATTGTAATGGTACACTTGAATTAAAAGTGCTTCAGAAATAAAGTGTGTTTGGTAATTGGTAACCTGGAAATAGTAGAAATTCTATCACTTGCATATTTTTCATCTCATTCTTATATCATTATCATCGTAAAATTCATTTCGAACTTATGGATTTCCCTTGAAAGAAAAAATGTTGCTTTGCTATCAAAGAATTAAGTAAAAAATTGCAGTAGTTTTTAACAATATATTTGTGATGATACATGGCTATGAATATGAACTGGAGTGAAAACAAAATATAGATAAATACAGTGACTAGAGTCCTCTCATTTTAAATATCAGCTTATATATATTTTGATACAGTTTACAGGGTGTGGAAGTGCGTTTCCAATGTGCTTAGTAATTCCTTTGAGTCGACATGAGCTGGAAAAACTTGCAGCGCTTTCTGTACGATGATGTAACTTGTTTGTAGATCTCCAGTCTGGGGGGGGAAAAATTGTGTTACAGGTTAATGTCAACAAAGACTATATGTTCCTGCTTCATGTTTTCATGAACAAAGTAATAATTATTTCTGAATTTATATGTCACTTTATACATCATTATCAATTTAAAAGTATTTGGTAATCTTTCCATCATAAAAGAAAAAACAGATATCCCAAAATAACTTTTGTGAGGGAAACAAAATGCTAGAAATGTGCTTGGATGGCATCACTAAGTATGTTATTGATAATTTCACGTTTCAGGCAGTTTCAGTTAAAGAACATTATGTGTACAAAGTAAAATATATTGTAAGGGATTAGAAATGAAAAGGAAGTGTTAAAGTTCAGAGCTTGTTAAGGAAAGTGAAGATTTTTTTTTTTAATACTTTAGTATAGTTATTTCAACTCAAATTATTTCATATTCAAATAAGTTAAATTGGATATTCAAAATATGGATAATTTGGACTTGTGCTTTGTTCCATAGGGTGGACATACACCTATGGATTACAGTTTCTATATTTCATGAATGACAGTTACTCTATTTCATCCATTAAAGGTTAATAATTATCACTAAAATTTAGTTATAAGTCATGTACCTTGTGAGCAAGTTTAGAATGGTTAAAATGAGGCTGGAACATGTGAGGGGCTAAAGTAGCAGAGGTCATGAAGAAGGCACGAGCGGTGTCGTAGTTTCCCCGTCGGTATTCCAAAACACCCAGGTTGTTGTAGGATTCACCATGGTCATTGTTGGCACTAGAGCAAGCGGTAGCACTGGTATGCCAGGTTGATATCGCCAATGCCCTGGAGAATGTATGGTTATATTAGATCTCTAGATGGAAATGTTAAATATATATGATCACTGGGATACTTCTATCAAGTAGATCTCTCTACAAACTGATTTTGTACATGGGAACACATGAACACCTCATACATACTAATGCAATGTGGCCGAGGTTGTACCACACATCTGCAACACTCTCGTCAGTTGCAAGGCTTAGTGCCCGCTCAAAGCAAGTGAGAGTCATGTCATACTGTTGGGCATAGAAGCAACACAACCCCAGATTGTTGAATATTTCACAGTTGTAGATACCCATCTGTAGCAGTCGCCTGGGAATAGAAGATTGCAAGGGTAAATATATGAAGAAATTTAGAAAAATATGCTGGAACTGAGTTGAACTATAATGTTTTAAATACACAGAATAGTTCTTGAAGGGGTGTTTGTGAACATGAGAAATATCAAATATTTCTTGAAAGGTAATTACTCTACACCAAACTTTGGTATTTTATGCATTCCCATAAAAATACATTTAAGGACAATATTTGCCTTGTGACCATCACTCTATTTTTATAAACAATACTTACCTATAAAACCTCAAGGCTACTTCAGGCTGATCAGTGTAAAAGTGGTTAGTCCCAATACATGCGATGGCCTCAACATGCGTAGCATCATAATGCAGGACATCTTTGTAAAACTTAACAGCTTTTGTCAGGTCATGCAGTCCTTCATAAATCCTTCATTGGAAAAAATACTGAAATTATTACAAGTGTAAAATGGAAATAGACAAATCTATAACAAACATATTTATAGCAGAAATTAATGTTATTTTGCCACATATTGGTTTACAAGAAGTAACAATAAAATTTCCAAACCTTGCTATAGCAGTAAGTAAAGTTACTTCACCAGGGAATTTGTCAAGCCCACTCTTATAAATCTCCAGAGCTGCCATTGGCTGATCTAGACGAATATACACTCGGCCAAGGAGGAGGAAGGTGTTGATATTGTCTTGCTGTTGTAGGGCAGACTGTAACATAAAAGAATTACAGTGCTTGAAACTATTTCTAAGCTGTACCCACGACTGCATGCTAAATCAAAATACATGTGATGAAATACGGAACAATATACTGCAAAACAGTCATTTAACATTTAACGCAGAACTCACTTTAAACTGTTTTTCAGCATCACGAAACAAACCAAGCCTGTAGTAGCAACGTCCGAGCTGTACCTTCCACCACCAGTCCTTGAATCTTGTGCTTGTGTGGCTTGAGCTGCCAAATCCAATGCCTATTTATGGGGATAAAGTTGTCAGAGGCTATCACAGTCCTGTACTTAAATTGGGGGTGTCATATTTTCCAATTTTTACATTTCTGTTTGCCAAGAGAAAGAAAAATGTAGGGAGACTGGACATGACTTTTGAACGTTATATAATGAAATACATCTAGTTACACCCTTTAACCCATTGCCACCAGGGAGCATGTATATGAAGCTCCATAAGGACTTAAAGTGTCAATCAATAGTCCTATCTATCTCTCCTGTATACTGTTTTATGCGATTTTCAGAAATATGTTTTTTTTTATCTTATATTGCCATCTAGTATTGTTGATAACATTTTGATAATTATATGTCACTAACAACAATAATAGCATCTATATTAATAGCATTAGAAAATACACAGTTTTTCATGGAATGGAAAAATCAGGCAAGATTATGTAGCCTGCCTCTGCTGACTGAGCACTTGTGAAGCCATCTATATGTAAGACAATCACTAAACAAAACTACAGTGAACACAATTGCTTCTGGCAGCACTGGGTTAAGTTTATTATAGAAAACCTGATGCATATCTATACTCACATGCCTTACATCATTCTCATGATAATAAATATACTCAAATAAAGCCTTTGCAATATTTGGTTGGCTTGCATATTTGGCAACATTCAACGAGCTAAGTTGATGAAAGGGCCCTCTCCGAAGGCAGCATAGATGCTGTACCTAGGCGCACATGCCGTCCTGCAAAAATAATTTTAGTATTTAAGTAAAAGTATTGCAAGATGTATTTTTTTTTCAGTTACAAGAGAGTAAAAATGAAAATTGGACCAGGACAGAAGATAAGGAGACACCTTTAGAAAACAAAAGTTATTTTATACTTAATGTGTTCTGTATTATGGAGGCATTATTAAAAAAACATGAGAAAATTTGTGAAACAAATAATTAGAAACCATATATCCTAGTATCTTTTTTTCATGCAATATGTATCATTTAGTAGTTTTATAGTGAAAGTAACTGTCATAACCACAGGATACCTTTTGTCATTGAAGATTGAATATTCAAAAAGTGATGTACCCCTTTGAAAATAATATTCATATGGTATATAAAAAAATCCACTAATTTTGAATTATTTTAAAATCTAATAAAAATATTAAAAAGAATGCTACATCAAAAAAAGGAATGCTACATTTTTCAATTTTCAGCAGAATACATGTAACACAACCAGATGCGCAGAGACAGGACGAGCTGTCTGGGCTGTCCTTGGGTGCGTAAAGCTTGGTCCATTGTGCCTGGCCGTCCTCCCTGTGATCCTGGACGTACCACTCCACTCAGAGGTCGTCCTGATTGTGTGGCAGGTCTGCCATGTTGACACAGAATATATTACACTTAATGCATGTTCCTATAGAAAACACATAAATACACATTCCCTTTGATGTTCTAAAAATGTCTTAATCATATAATGAAATGTACATGAATATTACTGACTGCCAAATATATTTTGTCTACCTGAAGGCTTGAGATGGTCCACTATGGCCACCAGCAGAAGACGGTGGGCAGTGCGGAGAGACGTTCCTGGTCGTGCCACTGAAGCAATTGTGTTGTCATCCATTAACACATCTGCTAATCCTTCCTCTTCTCCATCGCACTCGTCCACCCAAACCTCTTCGTTAATGCTCTTGTCTTCAAGCTCCATACGGCCTACCATGAAGATTATTTTTGTAAAGTTTGATACTTTAATCTTTTTTTCATTAAAACTTGATGGATCAGATAGTGTTTATTAATGACAGAGTATATAGATACATTTCCCATTGATTAATCATACAATATTTTCTTGGGTCCCATAATGTATACATATACATTTCCTTTTGATTTTCAAGATTTTCTTTGCTATACAGTTTTTATGTCTGATCATATAAATTTCATACTCATTATCTATAAAACTGCATTCACATCTAGAAACATACTTATAACCATCCATAACAATGTGTTATGATCATACATCCTTCTTTACCAATAATTTACAAATTTCCTTTGTTAGTCTTTCTTTACACACCTATAGATCTAGACACAAGAGAAAGTAATTTAGTATATATAACTGTCTTGATTACATCTAACAATGTTTTTGCTAAAAACAAGTAAAACATTAAACTGAAAACAAATAGAAATATAATAAAAAATGCAACAGGTCAATTAACACACATATCTCAGCTCACCTGATCATAGGGATTAGTAGCTAATAGATTCGTACATATTTCAATACATTTTTCGAATTTCCGTCTTCTAAAAGCACTTAAAGCCAAAAATAATGGATCCATTTAAGTTGCGCAGAGGATCTACACGTCAAGTTGCATTTTCTGCCAAGTATTTGTTTACGTTGGTTGCTATGGTAACCGAAATTCATTCATAAAACGCGATAAATGCATTTTAACATACAATTTCTCAGTATACATATTGAAAAATGGAATAGAAACAGAAAATTTCTAGAATTAGAAAAACATTACATTATGATAATTAACAAAAAAATAATAAAATAAAAATATTCACATGTAAGTTATTATTACAATAAACCATAGAGGATATAGTTTTTTTGTTTTTTTATAGAAATATTATAATAATGGCAAGGAACTGAATAAACAACCAAACTCGTAAGTAAAAAACGAGGTAAAAATGTATGCGATAGATAAGGCAATTTTTTTTTAACTTATCTTTTGTTGTAGTGATTCTCCTCATTAATTGTTTTATATTTTATATATTCTATTTACCATTATAGGTGAGTGAGATTAAATAGATACGTAGTTTTTGTACAATAGCTTGTAGATAATATGGAACTGTATAAATATTTTATTTCCAAATACAACAACAGCCAAACTACAAGAGTAACTACTACAGGTTTATGCGAAATTAATAATGATCAAAAAATGCCATATGGAAAATGGAATAAGTACATTGAAAAACGAAAGTAAGAAAAAATATTACACCTGTAGTCCTTCGGTTGTCAAACATCAACAATGGCGGAACAGGCAGAGGCAATGCGGGCCACCGTAGCTTCAATGCTCAGGGGCATTGAGAGGTAAGAGAGGCTTTATGTGAATATATGATTTATGAAAGATTACTTCCATTACTTTGAGAAAAAATCTGGCTGAGGAGTATTAGGAATTGGAAATATCGTTCGTGTAGTGTTGCCGTGCCAGATGTCGGCCCGGCGGAGGCTTTTGTTCGATATATCCACTTTTTTTAGTTATTTTTTTGGATATAGGGCTTTAATTTTGAATCTAGAGTGTACATGAGTTTATTATTTATAAAGGATCCCATATTCGTTGCTAATTGTGGCTGCGTAGGACCAATTTACCTACCTGCAATAATTTCTTTAGAGTTGGCCTTTGGTGATGTTCCAGAATAAGATTAATGTGTTTTGTTTTTGGTAATTTTAACCGATAGCGACGCACCCTCCAGAGACTGAGTTGAAAAAAAAAAAAAAATTGATGTATTTTTGCAGGTAATCCAATGATTTCATCAATTGTTGGTGTTGTTCCAGAATGTAGAGTTTGCGTTCCCGCAAAAAAATCGTTTGGTCAAATTCTGTCCGCGCCAATGTAGTTCTTTCGGCTAAATTTCCGTGCATGCTTAGTTCTTTTTTATAATCTCCGCATAAATTCTTTTGTTTCATCATCCGTCCGCAGATCTGTTTGTGCAAATGTAGACAAAATGATGTGTTCTGCGCATGAAATTTATATTCCCCGCGCAAGAAAAATACTTTACAGTCTGGGCATTGTTTCTTCTATGAATTGTTGAGGAAATCGCGTACCATTTCTCCATCGACTATCTGATTGGTTAATCCCGATATTAGGAGTGGGTATGAAGTTTATCAGGGAAATTCTAGGATAAAACAGGCTTAAATAAGAAGAATAACGATAACAAATGTGTAAAACTAGCATTAGGTTGGTTTATTGGTCAGTATTTTTGAGGGATTTAGAATGTATGAATTCCCATAGATTTTGCCAAAATGGGTTGGTGCATTAGTCCATAGAATTTCAAAGATGGTCTTGTAGAGTTTCATTGGTCAATTTTAAGCATATTTTGTACTGGTTTTATGCATTTTGTTCACAATTCTTTTTCAAGCCTGTTTTAATTTCTCTGATATACTTCATGCCCGCCCCTGCTATCGTGACTATCAATTCAGATCTTCAATGGAGAAATGGTACTCGATCTCCTCAACAATTCATTGCAAAGGAAACAACTCCAGAATCAATGAAATCATTGGATTTCCTGCAGAAAAACAATTTTTTTCAACTTCGACTCTGGGAGGATGTGTCAGTATCGGTAACAATTTACATTTTCTGTATCAGTCAGTGTAGTTACTAGATTTTCCTTTAATTTTCATTATTTTCTTGCTTTCATTATTAAATTTATACGAAAGTATTACATGTTACCCAACTTTATGTACCCATTAAAGCTGGATATAATATTTGGCTTTTGGCACTTGAAGCATTCAACATGAGGCAAAGCCCCTGGGCTTACAGATCTCCTGGACCAAGACCAGGATCCAGGGTATTGGGGGCCTAGGAGAACCTGTTCGGTTGATACGTGCTTGTGGCGAGATTTTGAAGTCACAGAGAGCTTTACATACCTTGGCAGTGCAGTTCATGTATCTGGGCTTGTTCAGAACAGGAAGTCAGTAGATGGATTGGTCTGGCAGCAGAGCCATGAACTCAGTCAACAAGAGTATTTGGAGGTGTTGGTACTATAGTTTAGTTCGATGGAAGTGAAACCTGGACGCTGGACTTGTTACTTGCATAATCTGTGACTGCCAACTCAGGCTATACAGGGACCTAGCTCATTTCCTGTGGATGACCCTGCCCATCAGGTTGTATCTTTACAAGATATCCTGTGTGGAGGAGGCCTATGGGAAGACCTAGGAAGTTGTGGCTTGGGCAGCTCGACCAGACCTTTTGTGAAGAACTAGAGATGGGCCGAGGGCCTGCCTGGTGACTTGCCATGAAGGACCCCATGGTTAGAAGCGAAGGGTGGATGCGGCTATGTGCCCCTGTCAGCGTCAGCCCTTCGATGATGAAGATGAAAGTATTACAACTTTCTGAACCCATTAATGCTTGATATAAAATTTGGCTATTGGCCATTAATGAGGGATTGTTGATAAGCACTGACAGTTTCCCCTGTTTGTGCCCAGCTTGTTCATTAGTTTGTGGATAACATAAGGCACCTAAAAGCTTATATTTTGATATCATTAAAGAAAATAATAAAATGTGATGATTTATCTTCACTTTAGTTGCTATTGCCCAAAAGTATCACCATAGAAATGATGCCACTCCTAATGGAGAAAAATGAACTCTACCTGATGAGTCTATGGCATAGGAATGGTCATGATGCAATTCAACTAGCTACTTGGTCCACAACATCCATTGTATGTACATGCCACCTGGCAGCATGGGGTTAAGTAAAAAGTTTCTTAGTGTTTGTTGTCCTGACAATTACAGGCAAAATTTCATTTGTATTATATGACTGTGCTAAATTGAAACTATACCTTATTTTATTTTCACACAGCCATAAACCTTCAAATTATTATTGGTAATTTGTTCAGAATACTGGTTAATCTTTACAGTGTGGATGCACTAAGTTACGGTAAACTGTAGAGGACAAAAAGTAGCTGTAGTTGTCACAAGAAATAATCTGCAGACATGAATGGTAACACCTCAAATAAAGGAAGAAGATTGCAGAAAGTCTGTCTCAGCCCTGAGTTTCAGCTCTATCTTGCCGTGCATACGAGGTGAAGATAATGTTTCCCTGGAGGGTGTTGGGGGCAGAGGCCCTCATCAACATTCCCTTGGGTAGTACCCAAAGGGTATGCCCAGTCACTGCAACGTAGATTGATGAATAAATTTTTAAATTCTGGCGAGTACGTACATACTGTAAAGAATTACCAGAATACCTTTGCATGATGAGTCACTGTGATAGTGGTATTGATGAATTCCTCTCACCCTCTACGGCGCCCTGCTGTTGACTTTAAGCCCTTAGTGATGGTACGGCTATAGCTGATGTAGAACATGTATATGTGTCATGACTTTGCTCTGACAAGGGAGTGGATGGACCATCTGTACACAGCACATACTCTGCCAGAAAGGCAAGACGATGTGTAATAATTATGTCACAGAAAGTTCTGGCCCGTATATTGACCAATTCTCTGTATATTATTTGGAGAATGTAATGACAGTGTCATTAGATTTTCCCTCTCTTAGTCATTATATAAATGTATACCAAAGTATTAGAAAATGCCATTGATGGTGTCATAAATTTTGTCTTCCTGTTCAATACAGGCAAAATTTTCTGTGTATGTTGTTTGTGTGAAACTAAAACTACCGTTTTGCAATCAAGGGAGGTAAATGGAACTATTCACATGGGATCCACTAATGACTAGTGCTGCAGGCTGTGGCAAAATAAAAACACTTTTGTGATTTAGTCTTAAGTGATGATTTCTGTAGCTTGTATACTTCACACTCCAGCTAAGGCAACAAACTTCTTGACCTATATTTTTGCAAGATAGAACTTGGTTCAAATGACACAAAGCCAGTGGTGGACACAGATGCCTTTTAAACATAAACCCAGAATAAGACTGCATCAAGCAGTGTCATTTGAGATGTTTTTATGCATGTCTCTCAGGCATTCAGTACTTTGTTGTGATCATTTTGCATCATTAGAGTGCAGTGAGAGAGAGTAAAAATGCTACATTTGGGAGAAAAAATCTTCAAGGCTTTGTCTGAGAACATTTTAGTTTTTGAATTATAAGATATCATATAATTTTTATATCATCTAATTTGGTGTAGTTAATAAACAAATGTTTGATTATTAGGTTTGTACTTCAATGTGCTGTAAATCCCATGTATTATTACCTGTGCATCCACCAGCCACCACTTTATCCAGGCTCATTCAGCTCCATACAACGTCAGATGCATAAATGTTTTTTTTCATCATTTATATGTCAAAAATAGTTTCTTATAGATTTATATGAAAAATATGCTCATTTGCCAGTGTTTTTAAGTTATCTTTATCCCATATGTGAAGGGATAAGCTATCAAAATTTCTTTATTACTGTTAGATTGAATATTCTCATTGCTAATCACATGTACTGTTGAAATGACTGATTGCTTTGGCTTCATTCAAGCAGACAGTTGATCATTTTGATATTTTAAGATGGCCAGGCAGATAATATATAGATTTATGAATTAAAATGATTCTGAAGCAAATTTTTTTTAGAGGAGGGGTTTCAAGCCATTTTACAGTCACACCTCTTCTCAAACTTCCACACCCGCAACCCCTAAAACCCGATATTGGTTTTTAGGCTGAAAGAAAAAAGTGTTCAGCAGTCCATAGTAGTTTAATTTACTAAAGTGTAACATAATATTTCCTGAAGACATTGCTTTTCAGTATATCCCCAGTATGATTTGCCTTACAAATTGGCTAACAGTATTTTTCCTCAAGGCTTGAGACCCACTGGTTAGGAACCACTGTTCTAGAGGAAACAAAGATGAATTAGGTAAAGTTCAGTATACTGTGAGTAGAAGTTACGCTTGTACATTATCAAGTATTTTAGTGGCGGCAGTTTTGCTAGGCTATTTTTGTTGCTGTATGAAACCCATCATTTGCAAATTGAAGACCTAAATCAGTGTTGCTGGTTTACATGGAATATTGTTTTTTTCTCTTTAGTTGTGTGCTAGTAACTGTTTCTTTTCTGTTAGTTAACGAGTTTATAGGTCATCCATCTCCACCTTTTTCATCAGTTGAGTCAGTTTATCAAACAAGAAAGTCCAGTTAAAGTTGAGGAAGAGGCACTGATGTCAGATACTTTCAGCTGCAAAATTGTGATCCTTTTTCTTTTCTTTCATTATTTGATAGCAGGTATATGTAGTTGTATTATTATATTGTTTTATTTCTTTATTGTATATGGTAATTGATTCATATAAAATCTCTTCTCTTTCTCTCCAGATACAACCCTGAAAACATCTCAACCCTGGAAAGATATGTAGAGCTGCAGGCACGCGAGAACACCTACGACCTGGAGGCGAACCTGGCTCTGCTGAAGCTATACCAGTTCAACCCCGGCACCTACCAGCTGGGCGTCGCCTGTCAGATCCTCATGAAGGCCCTCACCAACCTGCCCCACACAGACTTCGTTCTGTGCAAGTGCCTCCTAGGCCAGGACCAGGGTGTGTGTGTGTTGTGCTGCATTATGTGTATGTTATGCATCAGTAGCAGAAATTTGATTAGGTATTGGGCGAGTGATTTGATGGGTGTTAATTAAGAACGGAAAGTTTTGAGTATTTTGGTAATTCTTTTTGCATTATGTATATTGTTTATTATCAGATGTATTTACAATTATATATATATTTTGTTCATACTTGAGTAAGTGATTATGGATTATTTAGGGTTTCTGTGTGTGTTTGTATTGGGTGAAATGAAGTAAAGTTTACAAGCTTCCTCAGAAATTTATAGCGTGGACTAGGAATACTAATACAAATATCTTCTATTTTTTCTCCATAACACTGAATTTACTTTAAATTATTCTCTTTTGGCAGATGGAAGATGATAACATTAAGCGCATCATGTACCTCCACGACTTGCTGGAGATGTGTCAGTTCAGCACTTTCTGGGAAGAGAAGCACCAGTATGCTGATCTGGTGGGTGTCGGAGGAGGCCATGCTGTTTTTCCTCTTGAAATTGGCATTGACTCAGGTTTTTGTTTTTGTTTTTATTTTTTAGGAAAGATTGTAATCTTTATTTATTGATAGCAGTTTTTATTTAATATTATTTATAGGCTCTTTTGTCAATTGTCACAAGTTCATACTTTTTAAACTGGGCATTAATTCCTTGCTTTTGGAATGCTATCATACTAGATATGTTCTTTGTTCTCATGCTCTTCCTTCTTTAGTAGTTTTTTCAGTATTGATTTAAATTTCACATATTTTCTCCTCCTTTACTTCCTCCTTATTCTCTTCCATATTTTTTTCAGATCCATCTTTCTCCACTTACTTTTCATCCTCATCATCTTAATCTTTATCTTCATCCCCCCAACCTTTTTCTTCCATCTTTCTCATGGTCTTGTCTTTACTGGTCTCCTTGTAAGAATGTGAAGTTAAGTAAATTAGATTGATTCAATTATTCACTGCAGGTCACTGGAGTAAAGGACTTTAGCGACAGCATACGCAAGTACATCTGCCACGTCATCGGCATAACATACCAGCACATTGAGAAACACGTCCTGGCCCAGCTACTTGGCAATATTGATGGTATGTTAGTGAGGTTTTAGCTGTAACGTGCATACTGAATGAGTTTTTAGTATTTAATTTAAATGTATATATTGTGTATATCTGACTTTTTAAAGAATATAATGTTTGGGCTCAGATGTTGAGGCAAAAAATTTATTGTGTATAGGCCACAGGGATGTTTTCTTTTAGGTCAGAGTTTGTTTGTTTCTTATGTTTGTTCTCAAACATCAATATATGTGGGTTTCTAGACTTTTTCAGACCTTTACTACATTTGCACAGTTAAGAACTATAACAACCTCTCTAACTTTGGACTGCCCTTTCTTCCCTGTCCAGAACAAACTCTCCAGGTTTGGATGAATAAGTACGGCTGGAAGGAGGTCGAAAGCAACCTGGTGCTCATTGCCAATCAAGAAGAGACAGTCAAGACCAAGAACATTACTGAAAAGATCGAGTTCGATTCTGTGGCTGGCATTATGGCCGCCTGTAGATAAAAGATACAAAATAACGAAGAAAAGAAACTTTTGTTACAATGAACATTCTGAAAAATAAATGATTATTGAAAGTGGTTTGTTTTTATTCTTTGAGACAGATTTCTGATTTGCCTTTAACCATTGAAAGTTTAAACAATTGTCATTTGGAAAGATGTAAATTGCCATAAAAAGAGCATTTCTTGTAATAATTACAGTCACACAAACATTCATTTATTTTATTTTTGATTTCGCATAAAAAATACAATCACACAGTCCACTCGTTCACCTGTCACACTTGCTCATTTACTCGCTCTCCTGATTCATGCATTTGCTCGCTCTTGCTTGAAATCTCAAATATATTTTCCAAATACATATCAGATATACGATTGCGTATTTAGAAAGATTTCAAATGTAAGATTCAGTGTTTAGAAAGAGATTTCAAATATAAGATTACATATTTAGAAAGTAAACAAGTCCTGAAGAAGGGGTTAAAAAAGTAACTGGTTTATCAGGAACGAGGCTTGGTAAGGGTTGACAGTCGAGTTTCAAATAGCTTCAGTTACATGTCCCACGCAGCTCTCCCATGTAATACACAACTCTGCCATGTAACATTGTTTTGTTATGATTCTTTTGATGTGAAGGGTGAAGTTGCGCGAACAAAGGGACCGGAACAAAGGCGAGGAAATGTGTAAAAAAAAAAAAGACGGGAAATTGCGTGGGTGCGACATCCGTCCCGCTGGTGATGAGGCAACATCGCATCGTCACATACTGGGAAATGAGGTTTTCTAAAAATGATACAACTCTTGATTTGAAGGATTAGGTGACAACTCCCTAAAGAGTGGTGATAGTGACAGGATGAAGATGATAAGTGATGATGATAAGGGCGATGATGATTGATGATTGATGATGATATTGATGACAACGGTGATGGTGGTGATGATTGATGCAGAGGATGATGATGAAAATGATAAATACTAATTCCACCACTCTCATTTATAATGAGAATGGCACAATTACTACACAAGAACTGAAGAGGGAAAAGCTACACCGTGATTCCCCTTTTAGTGACCCACTACTTTGGAGTTTGGAACAAAATCTAACACGTCATCGTTTCAACATTCTGCTTATTATGTACACAATGCCGATACCAACAACCATGATATCCATCACATACAGAGCACATAAGCTATTTTCGAACTGAAGAATTTGGTGGTATCATCTTTGGAGGGAAGTTATCAGAAATGGGATGTAAAAAAAAAAAAAAAAAAATCAATAATTCGAACACTTCTGTTCCACGCTAAAAATCTTTCAGTCCAGGACGGTATTAGCGATGTTCAGCTACAAGGATTTAACAAATAGCAGTCGAACATTTAAAAAAATATATATACCCCAACAACATTTGGCGTCAGACGGAACAATGTCTGGAAGTTCAAACATTTCAGTATATATTAATAATGACTAACATGTTTATGGATACAAAAATATTGTGATCAAAGATTTCATTGAAACGGTTTATACTGTCAACATTCACCGAAATAAAGTATTTATTAATGTAAATACAGTGTAGGTATACAACAATGAATCACAGGTCAGTGCTTTGCCGTATGCTGTGTTAAAAAAGCTTCACTCATTGGTGCTTCGTACTGATTATAGGGTTTTATTTAGAAGGCAAATCTGTGTGATGTGTGTACTTATATATCATCTGTTTACAATTCTGTACACAGTTATAGGGTTTTATTTAGATGGCAAATCTGTGTGATGTGTACTTATATATCTGTTTACAACTCGTGCACAGTTATAGGGTTTTATTTAGATGGCAAATCTGTGTGATGTGTACTTATATATCTGTTTACAACTCGTGCACAGTTATAGGGTTTTATTTAGATGGCAAATCTGTGTGATGTGTACTTATATATCTGTTTACAACTCGTACACAGTTTCACGAAACAACTTTCACAAAAAAATTATCAAAAAGTTAGCAATAAACAAAATAAACAATTTAATTACATAAAAATACTGCAACAGCAATACTTTACCCACAAAAATGAATTTTGCAACATTAAAAGAAAATAATTTAACGCAAAACTCAATTCCATAGCCAATGTAAATTCAAATATATATATTAATATATATAGACATGCACACAATCACTTACAAAAGCACCAATATGTCAACCATTCACGACGTCACACCGCCTTTTATTTATCACCCATATAATAATCTTCAAATGTCATGGCAAGCACCAACATAAACTGGGCGTGGCGTCTGCATCGAAACGAACCCCGTCGGAGAGCCGTCCTTCCACACGACACTAGAAACGTGACCTTCCTTCACACAGCAAAATCACCAGTTAGACTTCGTGGTCTTGCAACGGAAGAGAACACTTAGGTTGTACGTTTGGCATCGAGTCCGTTCTTCGAAGTCGTACCGAGGGTAAGTCACAACGGTTATTCTTAATTTTCACGAATGTCACTTCCATTCATATACGTTTTTTCTGCACTGTTTCATCAACGTAAAATCGCTATTTTTTTCTGTTTTGGAAGAACGTATAGTACATATTTTCATATTCTACGGGAAGGAAAAAACTCCATAGCACCTCTAAACGTTCATTAGGTACGCCAAGAGCACATGTTAGATTAGATTTTCTTACATTTACATAACCTGTAAACAGTTTACTGATTACGTTCTTATATTTATTTGACTTAGATTCAGAGGGAAAGCAATCTACCTTTACACGCAATGCCTCCTTCGCACAGAAATTGAATATCACACAAAAATGTCCCGTCGTTGAGATTAGGGAAGAAAATATCACAACCAAATCTTATTCCAAGGCAGCGGTTAATTTTTCTCTTTTCTTCTTCTTCTCCGATTCTCACGTTATCCTTCCAGTCCAGAACCAACAATTGCAAATAAAAACGTTCATGTTACGCAAAATCGTTTAAAAGTGGTTTACGCCCGTCGCCTCATCAGGGGAATTTGAATCGTCCAACGGGCATGAACGCGCGCAGGTGATCCTCGTTCTTGGCCACGTTGTAACCCCACAGCTTGAGCGCCTTGTGACACGCCTTCTGAATCCTCTCCACCTCCGCCCACTCGAGGTCCGTCTTCCAGTGGATGGGCGCCGTCTTGGAGTCCTGAAAGTACTGGACACGCCCCCGATGGTCTGCTTGGTGTGCGTGTCGAGGAAGGACTGCAGCGCGCGGTGGTAACTCAGGTGGAAGAAGTCGAAGAGTTCCTTCGTCATGTTGTAGGCGTCGAACGAGAGGTCTTCATAGCGGACGGCTCTGAAATCGAAGGAAATGATCAGAAAAATGGAGATTCCGTCATTCCACTTTCAAATAGTTTTGTAGAGAAGCCTCATAAATAAAAAAGGAGATTCTGTAATTCCACTTTCAAACAGTTTTGTACAGAAGCCTCGTATAATCACTTGGCGATATCATTACACAAGGAATTGGTAAAAAAATGCACCTTTCACTGAGACGAATGTGAATTTCACTGCGCTGATTAAACATAAATTTGAAAAGCTCAAAAAAATTTACGACTGAATCTGACGACACATCACACACGTGTAAGAACCAAATGAAGTAATAACACTTGAAATGCTTCTCAATAGAAACAACGCAAAAAAAAACAACTTTGTAAATACTTCTGAACAACAAACGGACGAGTGATGTAGTAAAAAAAATATATATCCTGGCGCAAGTTCTTAAATATATTCCTTTACATGCGGTGAGGATAATTATGCTTGAAGATGTCGACCAACAGTTTACTAATTTAAATCATTGACATTTTTTTCCTTTTTTCTTTTTTATTTGGATTTAATTACAGTTAGGTTTCTAGATAAATAGAATGTTTTTTTTTTACCAATTTGTACTGGTTATATGAAACGAAACATTCACATACTTGGAAAACAAACACACACACAACGCACACCGCACACGTACAACGCACACGCACACGCACACGCACACGCACACGCACATGCACATGCACATGCACATGCACATGCACATGCACATCACATGCACATGCACATGCACATACACACACACACACACACACACACACACACACATACATACATACATACATAACATACATACATACATACATACATACATACATACATACATACATACATACATACATACATACATACATACATACATACACGCACGCACGCACGCACGCACACACACACACACACACACACACACACACACACACACACACACACATATTATATATATATATATATATATATATATATAATTATATATATTATATATATATATATATATAATATGCATACGGAATATACAATAAAACAAAAAAATAGTTCTCATACTTATTATCTTAGCTCGCATAACAATTTTAACGCCCTTTCACACATACAGACACCAGAACAAGCTTTCACGCCGACCCTCACCTGAAGGAATGCGGGAACTTTCTCCTTAGAACCAGAGCAGTGTTGTAGTCGCTGACGAGGTCGCCGCAGAGCCTAGCTGGGTCGTCGCAGTCGGGCTCCCCGGGGCACCAGTCCCTGTGGCGCCGCGACTGCATGGTGCCACGCGGGTCTCGAACCAGGAGCAGCACCTGGACGCCCAACCTGCAGAGGAAACAGGCGTTGGGTGGTATTATGAATTATTATTATTAATTATTATTATTATTAATGTATGAATTATTATTATGAATTATTATTATTAATTATTATTATTAT
>NW_020871624.1:146504-171026 GCF_003789085.1 Penaeus vannamei | reverse complement strand
TTGTTGGTCCATTGGAATATGGAAGTGTCTTGTGGTCCTTGGGAATATAGGAGATTCAAGTTGGAGGAACGGAAAGTCAAGTGTTGTGAGGGTTTAAATGTTTCGGAATTTTTGTTGCTCTCCTTGCGTTTCAATAAGAGGAAATTATGGTCTAAGGTTTATTTGCTACTTTGCACAGGAAAATGTATAATATACATGTGTCGTATATTGGTAACATTTCACTCGGTAGCATTTGCAGTATCTTGTTCATATCTATGCAATTATCCGGATTTTTTTGGTCAATACGTCTGTTTGTTGTTGATTAAGTTGTTTGAAACAGGTAAGACGACCAGCTAGCTAAGTTCAGTAAGGAAATAGACTTTTCTGCTGTTTCAACACTATGAAGGGAATATTTCTGGTTACTGGTGGGTCAAGTATTAAGCTATCAGTATATCTAAAATGCTCCATCTACAGCAACTTACAGTAGAATGTGAAAATAGGAATTTATGGTACATATTGATAGTAGAACTGTGGAGGAGTAGAGAAAAACTCTTTTCCGGAATCCATTCTCGCTCTTCGACAAACTTTTTAGCGAACGGCTCTGTTTCACAGGTTCCTTGTGGACTACTTAATTAAAGAAAAAGGTCCACCTGAAATATAGTTTATCTTACGAAGTATTTAGATGAAGATTTGGTTATCTGCGCATGCACAGATAAGTGTATACGTTCTGTATGTACTTGGAAGTTTATATTGTTTTCTGGTATTCAGATACAGTGACAGTGCTGGATGTTCATTGGTGATACACTCAGGAGGTTTATCATTGAAATGGGAACCAATTGCAATTTTATCCTTTATAATGTAAATGGAGAATGTTTCCTGATCTATTCGATGAAGCGCCATGAGGTATGGAGGTAATGACGAGTGCCGTGCAGACAATATGCCATTTGAATAAGTGATCTTACAAAGTCACTTTATTTACATCTATAATTTACATTCAGCAGAAGTCGCTTAGGGTGGAGGGTTGTTGCTAAATTGGATACCAAAGGTTTACACAGAAAGTAAACACTGGATGAGTTCTAATGACATCAGACTGCAAATGTTAGAAATTTTGTCAGTAAATACAATGCTATGAATGAGAGTTGTCAAATGAAGATTAGCTTTAATACTGAAAGTTACTTTTTGCTGCAACCTTCATATGGATTACCATCAAATTTTATAATGATCAGAGATTTAGTATTTGTCTCTATTTAAGTGTAACAGTAACTTCAAAATTTGTCTCTGCTAACTGATTGTGACAATTTTGGTATTGATTGATTCCTCTCCCCCTCTAATACACTAATAAATAATACACTAATTCCTCTAATAAAGGAATTATACCATGGAACCCTCAGCCCTCTCAATCCCCCACATTCTTGACCCTGATAGCAGAGGAGGGCATGAAAGGTACCAGGGAAATTGCTGGGTAAGCTAACATTAATATCATATCACAAAAAAGATAATACCTCACTATACTGCTGGATGCAGGGGGTTGCATCCCCTGTGACCCTGCTCCAAGGGGACTTTCTGCACTCCACTCCTGCCCAGGAAAACAAAGAGTCATCCACATAATCATGGCAGGAGAGCATCAGACAGACTCAGCATAGGGTGCTCCAACATGTCAGTCGTATGCTCTCTCCTGCCGTGAATATGTTGAGGATTCTTTGTCTTCCATTGCAGGGGTTGGGGAAAGTAGCTTGCCAGGAGTGGGGGTGGCAAAGGGGGCACAGCTCCCTATATTATTCCTATTTTATCCTGCAAATCCCCTGGTACCTTACACGTTTTCTAATCCCCAATTCCACATCATAAAATGTATTCAGTAATCTAAGTTGCTGTGACTGGGCATGACTGAAGGGAATATTGATGGGTTCTATACATCCCAACACCCTATGGAGACATTACTTGACCTTGGTATGCACAGCAAGATAGCTGAAACTTATGGGCACTGAGTGGAATTAGCCAATGAGTAGAATTTTTTGCAAATATTTTCCTTTATTTTTGGCATTATTGTTTGTCTGGATGATATTTCTTGTACTGACAACTGCAGCTTTCTGACCTGCTAAGTGCATCCATACTGTAAAGAATGACTGTAAATGTCTGTGTTCTCAGAAAAAAAAAACAAACCTTTGAATTAGCAGAATTTTTAAGAATAGATTGTGGAATATTTTGTAAAGTACTTATAACCCATTTACACTAGGTATGCCTGGAAGACGTCTTGTTACTTCATGGTAAAACCCCCTTGACATCTTCACTTCATGCCTACTCAAGTTGTGTAATTGTTTATGGCGTAGCCGAGAACATAGAGAGTAGGGTTATTTTATATTTCCTTTGCTTCAAAATCTTTTCCTTGAGCATCTAATGCAAGCACCCTGCCACATTAGATATGACACTGGGGGTTCCTGTTGTGGTTGGGTTAGCAATCAGAAAATGCAATTTGAAAATCTAGGGTCAAGTGTAGTCTTTCCATGGACGATCGAGCAAAGATATTGATGTGTGAGCATTCTTTATGTGGTATCAGAGAGTGATAGAAAAAATATTTATTGAATAAATAGAGAAGGAAAATAAAAAGCTCTTGGAATAGACAAGTATTTGTCGTTTTGAACAACCTGTTGATGACACCACACGGTGTTTGAGGATACGATTTCATGTTACATGGTTAAATAAATTATTTTCATGATTAGTAAGTTTTACTTTCTAAAATTTATGCTTAGTGTTACAATTTTAACAGTCACAGTGATATGATTAATCCAGTGACACTGGGATGGTAAGAATACATGCCATTTCCATTATGGTTTTTGTTTATTAATTGTTTACACTGAGGTGGCTCCATTTGCTTAATCACTAAGAAGTTAATTATTATTCCTTCCTATCTCATCTGTTTACCTTTTCCTTAATATTTACAAGATTCTTTTTTTTTTTTTTTTTTAGTTTTTGTTTAATAACATTATAATAATCATAATGTCAATAATAATGTTGATATCATTAACATTAGAAACTACTAGTTGACGTCTTGGTGTCAGAACACTTGTGAAACCATCTGTGCAAGCAAGATCCATAAACCAAAACTTCACTACATGTAACCAGCAACATTGATCCAAGAAAAGATATAAACTATTTTTTGTGAAAGTGTAGGAAATATTTTTGCTTGTCATTGCTGATTATTTGTATTCCTCAAACCCTCTTTCTCTCCCTTTCCAAGTTTTATGCAAATTGACACCATATAAGGAATAAATGATACTTTGTTTATGAAGGTGTTCATTTTTGTATTGATATTTCTTTTAGTTTGTATATGTGAGGTGTATTGTACAGAAAGAGAATTACAACTATTTATCTCTCTTCAGAATATGCCTTCAAGGCCATCAACCAGGGTGGACAGACTTCAGTAGCCTGCAAAGGCGAGGACACTGCCGTTTGTGTAACCCAGAAGAAGGTCCCAGTAAGTGTTCTCCATTTTTAAAGAAATATTTGCTATATATATATATATATTTTTTTTCTTTGTATATCTTTGTTGATTTTACTATAATTTTTCTGAGGGCTCGTTCCTTATTTCACCATCAAAAAATATAATTAGTCTGTGTGCTTGAATCAGACTTTTCAAAAATTTTGGCTTAGTTTTGTTGAATTCTTGATTTTTGCCATGTTAAAGAAATATGTCCTTAGATAGGTAGATACATACTTATTTGTGTTAAAAAAAATTGTACTTTTTTAGGATGAAATTAATTAAAGATAATATAGCACACTTACATTTCTATTTCTTCCAGGATAAGCTGATTGACCCAATTACAGTGACCCACATGTACCAGCTGACCGACAACTTGGGTTGCGTCATGACTGGCATGCAGCGTGAGTATCTTCTGTATAGCTTTTGTTTACACTGTTGTCATGTTGATATCAAGGGGAGGAGAGTTTATAATGATAAAGAATGTCAGATACTGAATTTAGGAAAACAGGAAAAGTGTGATGTTATTTTTATGATGTAGTTTACTAGTTATTATTTTTAGATTATGAAATAAACAAACCATTTGATTTGTAGTAATTATTGTATTGCTCAGAATTTGCTTTGTATCATTGTATATGATAATGCATGAGATAGTTACATCTTAAAGATTCCAAGGCTCACACAAAAAGAAATTAAAATGGAAGAAAAAATATTTTGTAACTTTCAGATTAATTTATTTTATTTACACTGTTAATTAAAACCATACATGTAATCTCTCTGTAGCTGACAGCAGCTATCAAGTGATGGTGGCCCAGCATGAGGCCAACAACTACAAGTACAAGTATGGCTATGACATCCCTATTGATGTCCTCTGCCGACGCATTGCTGACATCAACCAGGTCTACACGCAGAATGCTGAGATGCGCCCCTTAGGATGCTGTAAGTATCTGTCACTCTGTCTCTCTTATCTCTTACTGTCTGTCAGTCACTCTCTTGATATTTAAGGATCTTTGTCGCAGCAAAGCTGGTCCTATAAGGCCTTTTCATATTAGGGTATGTTTGCCCGTCTTCAGAATTCCTTAGCATGCCATGGATACGTCTCTTTTTTTCAGTACATTTCAATATTATAAGATTGTGATTACATATTTCATTTTCTTTTCTTTTTTGTTTTACAGGCATGATACTTATAGGCTATGATGATGAGCTTGGACCCTGTGTTTACAAGACAGATCCTGCGGGCTACTACTGTGGGAACCGTGCATGCTCTGCTGGGGTCAAACAGACAGAGGCTAACAGCTTTTTAGAAAAGAAGTGAGTGGGCTTATTAGAAAGTCGTGTTATAAGTGTTTAGGAAAGGTGTATGGAAATAAGAGTGTAGATTGATATCTTCGTAGGCCTGAAACATAATTGTTGATGGATGAATAGCAATTGCAGTCTATAGCCTTTACTCTTTGGACCCTTGTAATGTTAAATTTCTGTATTTGTGTAATTGAGTGCAGAACTTCATCTTGATAGGTATTTATTACTAGTTATTAGGAAATGCATTTTCTAGAAGCAAGTATTCAAGAAAAAACAAAGTGTAATGAAATAAGACCCAAGAACCCAATTCTTGTTTCTAGTTTGAGTGACCTTATATATTTTTCCCTGATACAAAGGATTATCTTCCAAGTACATTTGATTACTATTGTTACTATTCTTGCAGATTGGTTTGTAATGTCTTTGAAATTTCTATGCTATGCTTTGGATTTACTGATTCTTTAACATCTGCATTCAACTTGCCAGGTACCGCAAAAAGACAAATTACTCCCATGACGAGACCGTCCAGATGGCCATTACTTGCCTTATGACTGTCCTGTCAGCAGACTTCAAACCCACAGAAATTGAGGTTGCAGTCGTGTCAAAAGAAGAACCAAAGTTTAGGTAAGGAGTATATCTGGCTTGTTCAAACTATTTTTTATTGTTCAGAAAAGTATTAGTTAGGATATAAAGTGTTACAGTAACTTAAATGTGTTTAATTATGTCTCAGTATAAGGGGGACAGTTTGGAGGATAAATAGTATTAAATAATAGTAAGTGATGAAACTTTTTTACATAAAAAGATCCAATACAGTTCTGTTAAATAAAAATATATGTTTTCTTGTAGTTTGTGGATCATATATATTTTATTAAGCTTAGATTTTATCTACTCAAATTGCAAAGCCCAGTATAGAAAAGATCATGGTGATATAGAGTACAAAAAGGGGAAGGAGAAAGAAAATGAAGAAAGTAATAACAACGCATAATAATTCAGTTATTGAAACCATTTTTTTAACTCCTTCCAGGACTTTGTCTGAGCAAGAAATCGACTACCACCTGAGCGCCATTGCTGAGAGAGACTAAAACCTCAGCCGGTGCTTTTTTTTCTTTTTCTTATGATTAAAACTAAGGATCCAACAACTAAGAGCCTCTGTCTGTAAGGATGCACATTAAGAATATACAGGTACATTGAGTCTAGAAGAAAAACTCCTTGGATATCAGTAGATATATATAAACGCACTGAAACCTGACTTTGTATCGCAAATCAAAACAGACATTCGTAAGATTTGTAAGATCTGTTTGTAAACTGCAGGTGTCATTTTGGAGGTTATAGTATTTGCTGCTAATTTCCAAGTGATTATCAATTTTAGTGTCATGAACGATGCAATGTGCACCCAGAGTTTGGTATATTTTTCTTCTGACTGCAACAGTCACCCGTAATATCCTATTGAAATTCCTTCAGAGAATAAGAAGCAGCTATAGGAATGGTTTGTTTTGGTTGGCTTCAGGAAGGCTCCCAGTGACAGTGTGTGTAGTATGTTCTCAACCACTGCTTCAACTTTTTATAAATGAAAATATTGTAATGGTACACTTGAATTAAAAGTGCTTCAGAAATAAAGTGTGTTTGGTAATTGGTAACCTGGAAATAGTAGAAATTCTATCACTTGCGTAGTTTTCATCTCATTCTTATCATCATTATCATCGTAAATTTCATTTCGAACTTACGGATTTCCCTTGAAAGAAAAAATGTTGCTTTGCTATAAAAGAATTAAGTAAAAAATTGCAGTAGTTTTTAACAATATATTTGTGATGATACATGGCTATGAATATGAACTGGAGTGAAAACAAAATATAGATAAATACAGTGACTAGAGTCCTCTCATTTTAAATATCAGCTTATATATATTTTGATACAGTTTACAGGGTGTGGAAGTGCGTTTCCAATGTGCTTAGTAATTCCTTTGAGTCGACATGAGCTGGAAAAACTTGCAGCGCTTTCTGTACGATGATGTAACTTGTTTGTAGATCTCCAGTCTGGGGGGGGAAAAATTGTGTTACAGGTTAATGTCAACGAAGACTATATGTTCCTGCTTCATGTTTTCAATGAACAAAGTAATAATTATTTCTGAATTTATATGTCACTTTATACATCATTATCAATGTAAAAGTATTTGGTAATCTTTCCATCATAAAAGAAAAAAACAGATATCCCAAAATAACTTCTTTTGTGAGGGAAACAAATAATTGCACGTTTCAGGCAGTTTGAGGGAAACAAAATGCTAGAAATGTGCTTGGATGGCATCACTAAGTATGTTATTGATAATTTCACGTTTCAGGCAGTTTCAGTTATAGAATATTAAGTGTACAAAGTAAAATATATTGTAAGGGATTAGAAATGAAAAGGAAGTGTAAAGTTCAGAGCTTGTTAATGAAAGTGAAGATTTTTTTTTTACTACTTTAGTATAGTTATTTCAACTCAAATTATTTCATATTCAAATAAGTTAAATTGGATATTCAAAATATGGATAATTTGGACTTGTGCTTTGTTCCATATAGGGTGGACATACACCTATGGATTACAGTTTCTATATTTCATGAATGACAGTTACTTTATTTCATCCATTAAAGGTTAATAATTATCACTAAAATTTAGTTATAAGTCGTGTACCTTGTGAGCAAGTTTAGAATGGTTAAAATGAGGCTGGAACATGTGAGGGGCTAAAGTAGCAGAGGTCATGAAGAAGGCACGAGCGGTGTCGTAGTTTCCCCGTCGGTATTCCAAAACACCCAGGTTGTTGTAGGATTCACCATGGTCATTGTTGGCTACTAGAGCAAGGCGGTAGCACTGGTATGCCAGGTTGATATCGCCAATGCCCTGGAGAATATATGGTTATATTAGATCTCTAGATGGAAATGTTTAAATATGTATAATCACTGGGATACTTCTATCAAGTAGATCTCTCTACAAACTGATTTTGTACATGGGAACACATGAACACCTCATACATACTAATGCAATGTGGCCGAGGTTGTACCACACATCTGCAACACTCTCGTCAGTTGCAAGGCTTAGTGCCCGCTCAAAGCAAGTGAGAGTCATGTCATACTGTTGGGCATAGAAGCAACACAACCCCAGATTGTTGAATATTTCACAGTTGTAGATACCCATCTGTAGCAGTCGCCTGGGAATAGAAGATTGCAAGGGTAAAATATATGAAGAAATTTAGAAAATATGCTGGAACTGAGTTGAACTATGTTTTATGAATACACAGAATAGTTCTTGAAGGGGTGTTTGTGAACATGAGAAATGTCAAATATTTCTTGAAAGGTAATTACTCTAACCAAACTTTGGTATTTTATGCATTCCCATAAAAATACATTTAAGGACAATATTTGGCTTGTGACCATCACTCTATTTTTATAAACAATACTTACCTATAAAACCTCAAGGCTACTTCAGGCTGATCAGTGTAAAAGTGGTTAGTCCCAATACATGCGATGGCCTCAACATGCGTAGCATCATAATGCAGGACATCTTTGTAAAACTTAACAGCTTTTGTCAGGTCATGCAGTCCTTCATAAATCCTTCATTGGAAAAAATACTAAAATTATTACAAGTGTAAAATGAAAATAGACAAATCTATAGCAAACATATTTATGGCAGAAATTATTTTGCCACATATTGGTTTATAAGCAGTAACAATAAAACTTCCAAACCTTGCTATAGCAGTAAGTAAAGTTACTTCACCAGGGAATTTGTCAAGCCCACTCTTATAAATCTCCAGAGCTGCCATTGGCTGATCTAATCGAATATACACTCGGCCAAGGAGGAGGAAGGTGTTGATATTGTCTTGCTGTTGTAGGGCAGACTGTAACATCAAAAAAATTACAGAGCTTGAAACTATTTTCTAAACTGTACCCAAGACTGCATGCTAAATCAATATACATGTGATGAAATACGGAATATACTGAAAAATAGTAATTTAACATTTAGCGCAGAACTCACTTTAAACTGTTTTTCAGCATCACGAAACAAACCAAGCCTGTAGTAGCAACGTCCGAGCTGTACCTTCCACCACCAGTCCTTGAACTCTTGTGCTTGTGTGGCTTGAGCTGCCAAATCCAATGCCTATTTATGGGGATAAAGTTGTCAGGAGTAAGGCTATCACAATCCTGTACTAAACTGGGGGTGTCATATTTTCCAATTTTTACATTTCTGTTTGCAAGATCAAAGAGAAAGAAAAATGTAGGGAGACTGGACATGACTTTTGAACGTTATATAATGACAATACATCTAGTTACACCCTTTAACCCATTGCCACCAGGGATAGCATGTATGTGAAGCTCCATAAGGACTTAAAGTGTCAATCAATAGTCCTATCTATCTCGCCTGTATACTGTTTTATGTGATTTTCAGAAATATTCTTTTTTATTTTATATTGCCATCTAGTATTGTTGATAACATTTTGATAATTATATGTCACTAACAGCAATAATAGCATCTATATTAATAGCATTAGAAAATACACTATTTTTCATGGAATGGAAAAATCAGGCAAGATTATGTAGCCTGCCTCTGCTGACTGAGCACTTGTGAAGCCATCTATATGTAAGACAATCACAAAACAAAACTACAGTGAACACAATT
Organism: Penaeus vannamei; assembly: GCF_003789085.1. Taxonomy (NCBI): domain Eukaryota; kingdom Metazoa; phylum Arthropoda; class Malacostraca; order Decapoda; family Penaeidae; genus Penaeus; species Penaeus vannamei. The sequence goes on along the minus strand of NW_020871624.1, from coordinate 161,629 downwards.
GCTTCTGGCAGCACTGGGTTAAGTTTATTATAGAAAACCTGATGCATATCTATACTCACATGCCTTACATCATTCTCATGATAATAAATATACTCAAATAAAGCCTTTGCAATATTTGGTTGGCTTGCATATTTGGCAACATTCAGACGAGCTAAGTTGATGAAAGGGCCCTCTCCCGAAGGCAGCATAGATGCTGTACCTAGGCGCACATGCCGTCCTGCAGAAAAATAATTTCAGTATTTAGTAAAAGTATTGCAAGATGTATTCTTTTTTTCAGCTTACAAGAGAGTAAAAATGAAAATTTGGACCATGACAGAAGATAAGGAGACATCTTTAGAAAACAAAAAAGTTATTTTATACTTAATGTGTGCTGTATTATGGAGGCATTATTAAAAAAAACATGAGAAAATTTGTGAAACAAATAATTAGAAATCATACATCCTTGTATCATTTTTCATGCAAGATGTATCATTTAGTAGTTTTATAAGTGAAAGTAACTGTCATAACCACAGGATACCTTTTGTCAGCTGAAGATTAAATATTCAAAAAGTGATGTACCCTCTTTGAAAATAATATTCATATGGTATATATAAAAAAATCCCACTAATTTTTAAATTATTTTAAAATCTAATTAAAAAGGCTATCAAGAAGGGAGAATGCTTACACCCAAAAAAAAGGAATGCTACGTTTTTCAATTTTCAGCAGAATACATGTAACACAAACCAGATGCTGCAGAGACAGGACGAGCTGTCTGGGCTGTCCTTGGGGTGCGTAAAGCTTGGTCCATTGTGCCTGGCCGTCCTCCCTGTGATCCTGGACGTACCACTCCACTCAGAGGTCGTCCTGATTGTGTGGCAGGTCTGCCATGTTGACACAGAATATATTACACTAATGGCAGTATAGAAAACATAAATATACATTCCCTTTGATGTATAAAATTTCTTAATCATATAATGAAATGTACATGAATATTACTGACTGCCAAATATATTTTGTCTACCTGAAGGCTTGAGATGGTCCACTATGGCCACCAGCAGAAGACGGTGGGGCAGTGCGGAGAGATGTTCCTGGTCGTGCCACTGAAGCAATTGTGTTGTCATCCATTAACACATCTGCTAATCCTTCCTCTTCTCCATCGCACTCGTCCACCCAAACCTCTTCCGTTAATGCTCGTGTCTTTAAGCTCCATACGGCCTACCATGAAGATTATTTTTGTAAAGTTTGATACTTTAATTTTTTTTCATTAAAACTTGATGGATCAGATAGTGTTTTATTAATGACAGAGTATATAGATACATTTCCCATTGATTAATCATACAATATTTTCTTGGGTCCCATAATGTATACATATACATTTCCTTTTGATTTTCAAGATTTTCTTTGCTATACAGTTTTTATGTCTGATCATATAAATTTCATACTCATTATCTATAAAACTGCATTCACATCTAGAAACATACCTATAACCATTCCATAACAATGTGTTATGATCATACATCCTTCTTTACCAATAATTTACAAATTTCCTTTGTTAGTCTTTCTTTACACACCTATAGATCTAGACACAAGGGAAAGTAATTTAGTAAATAACTGTCTTGATTACATCTAACAATGTTTTGCTAAAAACAAGTAAAACATTAAATTGAAAATCAAATAGAAATATATAAAAAATGCAACAGGTCAATTAACACACATATCTCAGCTCACCTGATCATAGGGATTAGTAGCTAATAGATTCGTACATATTTCAATGCATTTCTCGAATTTCCGTCTTCTAAAAGCACTTAAAGCCAAAAATAATGGATCCATGTTGAGTTGCGCGGAGGATCTACACGTCAAGTTACATTTTCAGCCCAAGTATTTGTTTACGTTGGTTGCTATGGTAACCGAAATTCATTCATAAAACGCGATAAATGCATTTTAACATATAATTTCTCAGTATACATATTGAAAAATGGAATAGAAACAGAAAATTATCTAGAATTAGAAAACACATATTCATTATGATAATTAACAAAAAAAAAAAAAAATGAAAACAATATAAAATATATAAATATTCACATGTAAGTATTTATTACAATAAACCATAGAGGATGTAGTTTTGTTTTTTTATAGAAATATTATACATAATGGCAAGGAACTGAATAAACAACCAAACTCGTAAATAAAAAACGAGGTAAAAATGTATGCGATAGATGAAGGCAATTTTCTTTTTAACTTATCTTTTGTTGTAATGATTCTCCTCATTAATTGTTTTATATTTTTATATTCTATTTGCCATTATAGGTGAGTGAGATTAAATAGATACGTAGTTTTTGTACAATAGCTTGTAGATAATATGGAACTGTATAAATATTTTATTTCCAAATACAACAACAAGCCAAACTACAAGAGTAACTACTACAGGTTTATGCGAAATTAATAAATGATCAAAAAATGCAATATAGAAAATGGAATAAGTACATTGAAAAACGAGTATAGGAAAAAAAATTACACCTGTAGTCCTTCGGTTGTCAAACATCAACAATGGCGGAACAGGCAGAGGCAATGCGGGCCACCGTAGCTTCAATGCTCAGGGGCATTGAGAGGTAAGAGAGGCTTTATGTGAATATATGATTTATGAAAGATTACTTCCATTACTTTGAGAAAAAATCTGGGCTCGGAGGAGTAGTAGGAATTGGAAATATCGTTCGTGTAGTGTTGCCGTGCCAGATGTCGGCCCGGCGGAGGCTTTTGTTCGGATATATCCACTTATTTTTAGTTATTTTTTTGGGTATAGGGTTTTAATTTTGAATCTAGAGTGTACATGAGTTTATTATTTATAAGAGGATCCCATATTCGATGCTAATAATGGCGTTGCTAATTGTGGCCTGCGTAGGACCAATTCTACCTACCTGCAATAATTTCTTTAGAGTGGCCTTTGGTGATGTTCCAGAATAAGATTAATGTGTTTTGATTTTGGTAATTTTAACCGATAGCGACGCACCCTCCAGAGACTGAGTAAAAAAAAAAAAACTTATGTATTTCTGCAGGTAATCCAATGATTTCATCAATTGTTGGCGTTGTTCCAGAATGTAGAGTTTGCGTTCCATGCATAAAAAATTATTTGGTCAAATTCTGACCGCGCAAATGTAGTTCTCGGCTAACTTTCCGTGCACGCTTAGTTCTTTTTTAAATAATCCGCGCATAAAATTCTTTTGTTTCATCATCCGTCCGCAGATCTGTTTGTGCAAATGTAGACAAAATGATGTGTTCTGCGCATGGAAATTTTTTTATATTCCCCCGCGCAAGAAAAATACTTTACAGTCTAGGGATTGTTTCTTCTATGAATTGTTGAGGAAATCGAGTACCATTTCTCCATCGACTATCTTGATTGGTTAATCCCGATATTAGGAGTGGGTATGAAGTTTATCAGGGAAATTCTAGGATAAAACAGGCTTAAATAAGAAGAATAACGATAACAAATGTGTAAAACTAGCATTAGGTTGGTTTATTGGTCAGTAGTTTTTTGAGGGATTTGGAATGTATGAATTCCCATAGATTTTGCCAAATACAATTTCAAAGATGGTCTGTAGAGTTTCATTGGTTGATTTTAAGTATATTTTGTAGTGGTTTTATGCATTTTTGTTCACAATTCTTTTTTAAGCCTGTTTTAATTTCTCTGATATACTTCATGCCCGCCCCTGCTATCGTGACTATCAAATTCAGATCTTCAATGGAGAAATGGTACTCGATCTCCTCAACAATTCATTTGCAAAGGAAACAACTCCAAGAATTGATGAAATCATTGGATTTCCTGCAGAGAAACAAATTTTTTTCAACTTAGACTCTGGGAGGATGTGTCATTATCGGTAACACTTTCACCATTTCATGTATTTTTCATGTATCAGTCAGTGTAGTTACTAGATTTTCCTTTGATTTTCCTGATTTTCTTGCATTCATTATTTATATTTATACGAAAGTATTACATGTTACCCGACTTTATGAACCCATTAAAGCTGGATATAATATTTGGCTTTTGGCTCTTGAAGCATTCAACAATGAGGCAAAGCCCCTGGGCTTACAGATCTCCTGGACCAAGACCAGGATCCAGGGTATTAGGGGCCTGTTAGGAGAACCTGTTCGGTTGATACGTGCTTGTGGCGGAGATTTTGAAGTCACAGAGAGCTTTACATACCTTGGCAGTGCAGTTCATGTATCTGGGCTGTCAGAACAGGAAGTCAGTAGATGGATAGGTCTGGCAGCAGGAGCCATGAACTCAGTCAACAAGAGTATTTGGAGGTGTTGGTACTATAGTTTAGTTCAATGGAAGTGAAACCTGGATGCTGGACCTGTTACTTGCATAATCTGTGACTGCCAACTCAGGCTATACAGGGACCTAGCTCATTGCCTGTGGATGACCCTGCCCATCAGGTTGTATCTTTACAAGATATCCTGTGTGGAGGAGGCCTATGGGAAGACCTAGGAAGTTGTGGCTTGGGCAGCTCGACCAGACCTGTTGTGAAGAACTAGAGATGGGCCGAGGGCCTGCCTGGTGACTTGCCATGAAGGAACCCCATGGTTAGAAGCGAAGGTTGGTTGTGGCTGTGTGCCCCTGTCAGTGTCAGCCCTTTGATGATGAAGATGAAAGTATTACAACTTTCTGAACCCATTAACGCTGGATATAAAATTTGGCTATTGGCCATTAACGAGGGATTGTTGGTAAGCACTGACAGTTTCCCATGTTTGTGCCCAGATTGGTCAATCGTTTGTGGATAAGATAAGGCACCTAAAAGTTTATATTTTGATATCATTAAAGAAAAATAATAAAATGTGATGATTTATCTTCACTTTAGTTGCTATTGCCCAAAAGTATCACCATAGAAATGATGCCACTCCTAATGGAGAAAAATGAACTCTGCCTGATGAGTCTATGGCATAGGAATGGTCATGATGCAATTCAACTAGCTACTTGGTCCACAACATCCATTGTATGTACATGCCACCTGGCAGCATGGGGTTAAGTAAAAAGTTTCTTAGTGTTTGTTGTCCTGACAATTACACGCAAAATTTCATTTGTATTATATGACTGCTAAATTGAAACTATACCTTATTTTATTTTCACACAGCCATAAACCTTCAAATTATTATTGGTAATTTGTTCAGAATACTGGTTAATCTTTACAGTGTGGATGCACTAAGTTACGGTAAACTGTAGAGGACAAAAAGTAGCTGTAGTTGTCACAAGAAATAATCTGCAGACATGAATGGTAACACCTCAAATAAAGGAAGAAGATTGCAGAAAGTTCTGTCTCAGCCTGAGTTTCAGCTCTATCTTGCCGTGCATACCGAGGTGAAGATAATGTTTCCTGGAGGGTGTTGGGGGGCAGAGGCCCTCATCAACATTCCCCTTGGGTAGTACCCAAAGGGTATGCCCAGTCACTGCAACGTAGATTGATGAATAAATTTTTTAATTCTGGCGAGTACGTCCATACTGTAAAGAATTACCAGAATACCTTTGCATGATGAGTCACTGTGATAGTGGTATTGATGAATCCCTCTCACCCTCTACGGCCCCCTGCTGTTGACTTTAAGCCCTTAGTGATGGGTACGGCTATAGCTGATGTAGAACATGTATATGTGTCATGACTTGCTCTGACAAGGGAGTGGATGGACCATCTGTACACAGCACATACTCTGCCAGAAAGGCAAGACCGATGTGTAATAATTATGTCACAGAAAGTTCTGGCCCCGTATATTGACCAATTCTCTGTATATTATTTGGAGAATGTAATGACAGTGTCATTAGATTTTCCCTCTCTTAGTCATTATATAAATGTATACCAAAGTATTAGAAAATGCCATTGATGGTGTCATAAATTTTGTCTTCCTGTTCAATACAGGCAAAATTTTCTGTGTATGTTGTTTGTGTGAAACTAAAACTACGGTTTTGCAATCAAGGGAGGTAAATGGAACTATTCACATGGGATCCACTAATGACTAGTGCTGCAGTGCTGTGTGGCAAAATAAAAACACTTTTGTGATTTAGTCTTAAGTGATTTCTGTAGCTTGTATACTTCACACTCCAGCTAAGGCCAACAAACCTTCTTGACCTATATTTTTGCAAGATGGAACTTGGTTCAAATGACACAAAGCCAGTGGTGGACACAGATGCCTTTTAAACATAAACCCAGAATAAGACTGCATCAAGCAGTGTCATTTGAGATGTTTTTATGCATGTCTCTCAGGCATTCAGTACTTTGTTGTGATCATTTTGCATCATTAGAGTGCAGTGAGAGAGAGTAAAAATGCTACATTTGGGAGAAAAATCTCATCTTTGTCTGAGAACATTTTAGTTTTTGAATTATATACATATATGTTTTATATCATCTAATTTGGTGTAGTTAATAAACAAATGTTTGATTATTAGGTTTGTACTTCAATGTGCTGTAATCCCATGTATTATTACCTGTGCATCCACCAGCCACCACTTTATCCAGGCTCATTCAGCTCCATACAATGTCAGATGCATAAATGTTCATTTTTTCTTCATTTATATGTCAAAAAATAGTTTCTTATAGATTTATAAAAAAAAATATATATATATGCTCATTTGCCAGTGTTTTAAAGTTATCTTTATCCCAAATGTGAAGGGATAAGCTATCAAAATTTCTTTATTACTGTTAGATTGAATATTCTCATTGCTAATCACATGTACTGTTGAAATGACTGGCTTCATTTAAGCAGACACTTGATCATTTTGATATTTTAAGATGGCCAGGCAGATAATATATAGATTTATGAATTAAAATGACTCTGAAGCAAATTTTTTTTAGAGGAGGGGTTTCAAGCCATTTTACAGTTACACCTCTTTCTCAAACTTCCAGGCCACCCGCAACCCCTAAAACCCGATATTGGTTTTAGGCTGAAAGAAAAAAAAGTGTTCAGCAGTCCATAGTAGTTTAATTTACTAAAGTGTAATATAATATTTCCTGAAGACATTGCTTCACAGTATATCCCTAGTATGATTGCCTTACAAATTGGCTAACAGTATTTTTCCTCAAGGCTTTGAGACCCACTGGTTAGGAACCACTGTTCTAGAGGATAACAAAGATGAATTAGGTAAAGTTCAGTAACATAGTTATACTGTGAGTAGAAGTTACGCTTGTAAATTATCAGTATTTTAGTGGCTGCAGTTTTGCCAGGCTATTTTTGTGCTGTATGAAACCCATCATTTGCAAATCAAAGACCTAAATCAGTGTTGCTGGTTTAGATGGAATGTATTTTTTTCTCTTTAGTTGTGTGCTAGTAACTGTTTGTCTTTTCTGTTGTTTAACGAGTTTATAGGTCATCCATCTCCACCTTTTTCGTCAGTTGAGTCAGTCTATCAAACAAGAAAGTCCAGTTAAAGTTGAGGAAGAGGCACTGATGTCAGATGCTTTCAGCTGCAAAATTGTGATCCATTTTTCTTTTCTTTCATTGTTTGATAGCAGGTATATGTAGTTGTATTATTTATAATTTGTATTATTTCTTTTTTGTATATGGTAATTGATTCATATAAAATCTCTTCTCTTTCTCTCCAGATACAACCCTGAAAACATCTCAACCCTGGAAAGATATGTAGAGCTGCAGGCACGCGAGAACACCTACGACCTGGAGGCGAACCTGGCTCTGCTGAAGCTATACCAGTTCAACCCCGGCACCTACCAGCTGGGCGTCGCCTGTCAGATCCTCATGAAGGCCCTCACCAACCTGCCCCACACAGACTTCGTTCTGTGCAAGTGCCTCCTAGGCCAGGACCAGGTGTGTGTGTGTTGTGCTGCATTATGTGTATGTTATGCATCAGTAGCAGAAATTTGATTTGGTATCGGGCGAGTGATTTGATGGGTGTTAATTAAGAACGGAAAGTTTTGAGTATATTTTGGTAATTCTTTTTGCATTGTGTATATTGTTTATTATCAGATGTATTTACAAATATATATATATATTTTGTTCATACTTGAGTAAGTGATTATGGATTATTTAGGTTTTGTGTGTGTGTTTATATTAGCTGAAATGAAGTAAAGCTTACAAGCTTCCTCAGAAATTTAAAGCATGGACTAGGAATACTAATACAAATATCTTCTATTTTCTCTCCATAACACAGAATTAACTTTAAATTATTCTCTTTTGGCAGATGGAAGATGATAACATTAAGCGCATCATGTACCTCCACGACTTGCTGGAGATGTGTCAGTTCAGCACTTTCTGGGAAGAGAAGCACCAGTATGCTGATCTGGTGGGTGTCGGAGGGAGGCCATGCTGTTTTTCCTCTTGAAATTGGCATTGACTCAGTTTTGTTTTTGTTTTTATTTTTTAGGAAAGATTGTAGTCTTTATTTTATACAGTTTTTATTTATTTTTTATATTATTTATAGGCTCTTTTGTCAATTGTCACAAGTTCATACTTTTTAAACTGGGCATTAATTCCTTGCTTTTAGAATGCTATCATACTAGATATGTTCTTTGTTCTCATGCTCTTCCTTCTTTAGTAGTTTTTTTCAGTATTGATTTAAATTTCACATATTTTCTCCTCCTTTACTTCCTCCTTATTCTCTTCCATATTTTTTTCAGATCCATCTTTCTCCACTTACTTTTCATCCTCATCATCTTAATCTTTATCTTCATCCCCCCAACCTTTTTCTTCCATCTTTCTCATGGTCTTGTCTTTACTGGTCTCCTTGTAAGAATGTGAAGTTAAGTAAATTAGATTGATTCAATTATTCACTGCAGGTCACTGGAGTAAAGGACTTTAGCGACAGCATACGCAAGTACATCTGCCATGTCATCGGCATAACATACCAGCACATTGAGAAACACGTCCTGGCCCAGCTACTTGGCAATATTGATGGTATGTTAGTGAGGTTTTAGCTGTAACGGTGCATACTGAAATGAGGTTTTAGTATTTAATTTAAATGTATATATTGTGTATATCTGACTTTTTAAAGAATATAATGTTTGGGCTCAGATGTTGAGGCAAAAAAATTGTTAGTGTGTATAGGCCACAGGGATGTTTTCTTTCTTTAGGTCAGAGTTTGTTTGTTTCTTATGTTAGTTCTCAAACATCAATATGTGGGTTGCTAGACTTGTTTTCAGACCTTTACTGCATTTGCACAGTTAAGAACTATAACAACCTCTCTAACTTTGGACTGCCCTTTCTTCCCTGTCCAGAACAAACTCTCCAGGTTTGGATGAATAAGTACGGCTGGAAGGAGGTCGAAAGCAACCTGGTGCTCATTGCCAATCAAGAAGAGACAGTCAAGACCAAGAACATTACTGAAAAGATCGAGTTCGATTCTGTGGCTGGCATTATGGCCGCCTGTAGATAAAAGATACAAAATAACGAAGAAAAGAAACTTTTGTTACAATGAACATTCTGAAAAATAAATGATTATTGAAAGTGGTTTGTTTTTATTCTTTGATACAGATTTCTGATTTGCTTTTAACCATTGAAAGTTTAAACAATTGTCATTTGGAAAGATGTAAATTGCCATAAAAAGAGCATTTCTTGTAATAATTGCAGTCACACAAACATTCATTTATTTTATTTTTGATCTCGCACAAAAAATACAATCACACAGTCCACTCGTTCACATTGTCACACACTTGGTCATTTACTCGCTCTCCTGATTCATGCATTTGCTCGCTCTTGCTTGAAATCTCCAAATATGTTTTCCAAATACATTTCAGATATACGATTGCGTATTTAGAAAGATTTCAAATGTAAGATTCAGTGTTTAGAGATAGATTTCAAATATAAGATTACATATTTAGAAAGTAAACAAGTCCTGAAGAAGGGGTTAAAAAAGTAACTGGTTTATCAGGAACGAGGCTTGGTAAGGGTTGACAGTCGAGTTTCAAATAGCTTCAGTTACATGTCCCACGCAGCTCTCCCATGTAATACACAACTCTGCCATGTAACATTGTTTTGTTATGATTCTTTTGATGTGAAGGGTGAAGTTGCGCGAACAAAGGGACCGGAACAAAGGCGAGGAAATGTGTAAAAAAAAAAAAGAGACGGGAAATTGCGTGGGTGCGACATCCGTCCCGCTGGTGATGAGGCAACATCGCATCGTCACATACTGGGAAATGAGGTTTTCTAAAAATGATACAACCCTTGATTTGAAGGATTAGGTGACAACTCCCTAGACGGTGGTGATAGTGACAGGATGAAGATGATAAGTGATGATGATAAGGGCGATGATGATTGATGATTGATGATGATATTGACGACAATGACAACGGTGATGGTGGTGGTGATTGACGCCGAGGATGATGATGAAAATGATAAATACTAATTCCTCCACTCCCATTTATAATGAGAATGGCACAATTACTACACAAGAACTGAAGAGGGAAAAGCTACACCGTGATTCCCCTTTTCGTGACCCACTTCTTTGGAGTTTGGAACAAAATCTAGACACGTCATCGTTTCAACATTCTGCTTTATTATGTACACAATGCCGATACCAGACAACCATGATATCCATCACATACAGAGCACATAAGCTATTTTCGAACTGAAGAATTTGGTGGTATCATCTTTGGAGGGAAGTTATCAGAAATGGGATGTAAAAAAAAAAAAAAAAAAAATCAATAATTCGAACACTTCTGTTCCACGCTAAAAATCTTTCAGTCCAGGACGGTATTAGCGATGTTCAGCTACAAGGATTTAACAAATAGCAGTCGAACATTTAAAAAAATATATATACCCCAACAACATTTGGCGTCAGACGGAACAATGTCGAAGTTCAAACATTTCAGTATATATTAATAATGACTAACATGTTTATGGATACAAAAATATTGTGATCAAAGATTTCATTGAAACGGTTTATACTGTCAACATTCACCGAAATAAAGTATTTATTAATGTAAATACAGTGTAGGTATACAACAATGAGTCACAGGTCAGTGCTTTGCCGTATGCTGTGTTAAAAAAGCTTCACTCATTGGTGCTTCGTACTGATTATAGGGTTTTATTTAGAAGGCAAATCTGTGTGATGTGTACTTATATATCTGTTTACAAGTCGTACACAGTTATAGGGTTTTATTTAGATGGCAAATCTGTGTGATGTGTACTTATATATCTGTTTACAACTCGTGGTTACAGATGGCAAATCTGTGTGATGTGTAGTGTGTTATAGGGTTTTATTTAGATGGCAAATCTGTGTGATGTGTACTTATATATCTGTTTACAACTCGTGCACAGTTACAAATCTGTGTGATGTGTATTTACATATCTGTTTACAACTCGTACACAGTTTCACGAAACAACTTTCACAAAAAAAAATTATCAAAAGTTAGCAATAAACAAAAATAAACAATTTAATTACATAAAAAATACTGCAACAGCAATACTTTACCCACAAAAATGAATTTTGCAACATTAAAAGAAAATAATTTAACGCAAAACTCAATTCCATAGCAAATTTAAATTCAAATATATATATATATATATATATATATATATATATATATATATAGATATAGACATGCACACAATCACTTACAAAAGCACCAATATGTCAACCATTCACGACGTCACACCGCCTTTTTTTATCACCCATATAATAATCTTCAAATGTCATGGCAAGCACCAACATAAACTGGGCGTGGCGTCTGCATCGAAACGAACCTCGTCGGAGAGCCGTCCTTCCACACGACACTAGAACACGTGACCTTCCTTCACACAGCAAAATCACCAGTTAGACTTCGTGGTCTTGCAGCGGAAGAGAACACTTAGGTTGTACGTTTGGCATCGAGTCCGTTCTTCGAAGTACCGAGGGTAAGTCACAACGGTTATTCTGAATTTTCACGAATGTCACTTCCATTCATATACGTTTTTTCTGCACTTTTATCAACGTAAAATCGTTATTTTTTTCTGTTTTGGAAGAACGTATAGTACATATTTCATATTCTACGGGAAGGAAAAAACTCCATAGCACCTCTAAACGTTCATTAGGTACGCCAAGAGCACATGTTAGATTAGATTTTCTTACATTTACATAACCTGTAAACAGTTTACTGATTACGTTCTTATATTTATTTGACTTAGATTCAGAGGGAAAGCAATCTACCTTTACACGCAATGCCTCCTTCGCACAGAAATTGAATATCACACATAAAATGTCCCGTCGTTGAGATTAGGGAAGAAAATATCACAACCAAATCTTATTCCTCAGGCAGCGGTTAATTTTCTTTTTTCTTCTTCTTCTTCTCCGATTCTCACGTTATCCTTCCAGTCCAGAACCAACAATTGCAAATAAAAACGTTCATGTTTACGCAAAAGTCGTTTAAAAGTGGTTTACGCCCGTCGCCTCATCAGGGGAATTTGAATCGTCCAACGGGCATGAACGCGCGCAGGTGATCCTCGTTCTTGGCCACGTTGTAACCCCACAGCTTGAGCGCCTTGTGACACGCCTTCTGAATCCTCTCCACCTCCGCCCACTCGAGGTCCGTCTTCCAGTGGATGGGCGCCGTCTTGGAGTCTCTGAAAGTACTGGACACGCCCCCGATGGTCTGCTTGGTGTGCGTGTCGAGGAAGGACTGCACGCGCGGGTGGTAACTCAGGTGGAAGAAGTCGAAGAGTTCCTTCGTCATGTTGTAGGCGTCGAACGAGAGGTCTTCATAGCGGACGGCTCTGAAATCGAAGGAAATTATCAGAAAAATGGAGATTCCGTAATTCCACTTTCAAATAGTTTTGTAGAGAAGCCTCATAAATAAAAAAGGAGATTCTGTAATTCCACTTTCAAACAGTTTTGTACAGAAGCCTCGTATAATCACTTGGCGATATCATTACACAAGGAATTGGTAAAAAATACACCTTTCACTGAGACGAATGTGAATTTCATTGCGCTGATTAAACATAAATTTGAAAAGCTCAAAAAAAGTATTACGACTGAATCTGACGACACATCACACACGTGTAAGAACCAAATGAAGTAATAACACTTGAAATGCTTCTCAATAGAAACGCAAAAAAAAAAAAAAAAACTTTGTAAATACTTCTGAACAAACAAACGGACGAGTGATGTAGTAAAAAAAATATATCCTGGCGCAAGTTCTCAAATATATTCCTTTACATGCGGTGAGGATAATTATGCTTGAAGATGTCGACCAACAGTTTACTAATCTTAAATCATTGACATTTTTTTTCCTTTTTCTTTTTTTATTTGGATTTAATTACAGTTAGGTTTCTAGATAAATAGAATGTTTTTTTTTTACCAATTTGTACTGGTTATATGAAACGAAACATTCACATACTGGGAAAACAAACACACACACACACACACACACACACACACACACACACACACACACACACACACACACACATGCACACACACACACACACACACACACACACACACACACACACACACACACACACACACACACACACACACACACATACATACATACATACATACATACATACATACATACATACACATACATACATACATATATACAGCACGCACGCACGCACGCACGCACACACACACACACACACACACACACACACACACACACACACACACAATATATATATATATATATATTAATATATATATATATATATATATATATATATATATATAATATGCATATGGAATATACAATAAAACAAAAATGCAGTTCTCATACTTATTATCTTAGCTCGCATAACAATTTTAACGCCCTTTCACACATACAGACACCAGAGCAAGCTTTCACGCCGACCCTCACCTGAAGGAATGCGGGAACTTTCTCCTCAGAACCAGAGCAGTGTTGTAGTCGCTGACGAGGTCGCCGCAGAGCCTAGCTGGGTCGTCGCAGTCGGGCTCCCCGGGGCACCAGTCCCTGTGGCGCCGCGACTGCATGGTGCCACGCGGGTCTCGAACCAGAAGCAGCACCTGGACGCCCAACCTGCGGAGGAAACAGGCGTTGGGTGGTATTATGATTATTATTATTATTATTATTATTATTAATTATGAATTATTATTATTTATTATTAATTATTATTATTATTAATGCATTATGAAGGAATGAGGTTCTGGTGTTTATTTTGGACGAAGGAAAAAGGTCTGGAATGACATGGGTGGGGGCTAATCGGCATAAATGGGCTGATTTTGAAGTTGCTGTCTCATCTATCTTATGATCTCTTATGAAGTCTAGCACATTTTTTTTTCTTGTGTCATTATTACTTACTTCTCTTATGTATTTCTTTTTTTTCTTCTGTCGTCTCATCATGCTTTGCGTGTTGTGGGATTCGGAATATGAATTCTGAAGGAATCTAGGGACCTCATTTCCATATTTAATCAGACTTTTAAAGAGCGTGGCGAGGAAGAGCTATCAACACCGCGAAGAAGAGCTATCAACCCCCTCCCCGAACACCAATCACAAAACGAGACCCGGACGGGACTGCAAAAAAAAAAAAAAACGCGAACCTTGGCTCGGTCAACCCCTTCCCCGTGACAACCAGGCGCAGACACTTACTTCTTGTCCTGCAACAGCTCCTGCGTGAGGTTGAGCCTGAGCCGGACCGTCTTGAGGGACTGGAAGGGAAAGAGGCTGCAGAAGGGCGACAGGAACTCGGGCTTCCAGCACAGGTCGGGGGCCGCCTGGCACCGACTCCACAGCACCTGGTTGTGCGTGAACAGCCACGGATGCTCGGGCCCGTAGTCCAGGTAGTGCTCTGCCAGGAAGAGTTTTTAAAGGATGCCTCAAGAGGGATTTCCGAAGTCAGGGGTTTATCCTGCTATTTCGCCTGGCTCTGCTAATCTGTCTGCCTCTCTGTCTGTCTTTGTTTATTATTTGCCTGTCTGTCTCTGTCCCTGCTCATCTGTCTGCCTATCTGCCTCTATCAACCTTGCTTGTCTGTTTCTGTCACTGCTTATCTGTCAACCTATCTCTGTCTGTCCTGTCTCTCTCTTCTCTCTCTCTCTCTCTCTCTCTCTCTCTCTCTCTCTCTCTCTCTCTCTCTCTCCTCTCTCTCTCTCCTCTCCCCTCTCTCTCCCTCCCTCCCTCCCTCCCTCCCCTCTCCCTCCCTCCTCCCTCCTCTCCCTCCCTCTCTCTCCCTCTCCCCCTCCCTCCCTCTCCCTCCTTCCTTATCCCTCTCTGCCT
>NW_020871624.1:136504-144004 GCF_003789085.1 Penaeus vannamei | reverse complement strand
TTTGATGATGGTTAAATTTCTTCATCTTCATCATGTGGGACATTTAAGTTAGTCATTTGGATAAGAAATAGTTTGTGTTTAATTATAATCGTATAAAATGCTGCATAAAGAATAAAAACTAATTAACGTCCTTATTTCTTTAAGAACATTATATTTGGATGAATAGTTTGTCTTTACATAAAACCACATTAAATTTTGTATAAAAGATAATACATTTAAATAATAAAGTGATAAATTTTCGTCCTTTATGCTCTTGAGGAATTTTGGGAAAACTCATCATATTCACGTATTTTAATTATGATTAAATCAATTCCATTAAATGTTATATTACAGATTACAATCACATTCCTCTTTTACTCGAAAACAAAAATGTGAAGGATTTTAGAATCATATTTATATCATATTTTCTTATTTACTTTAATTTACTGAAGACTACACTTAATTTCCGCTTAAGCTTCTGTGGTATTTCGGTAAAAACATCATAGTGTTATATACTTATATTTGATGAGACTAGACTTTAATGGCTGTAATTAATTTTCCTCGCATCCCTGAATAATTTAGGGGTATAAAATAAAAAAAAAATAAATGCATTTTCATATCTGGTGTGCATTCTCGAATAATTGCGACAAACTGATTTTTATGGCAATGAACCTACTGTATATTAGTTATTTTTTTCGTTATTTTTTTTTCTAAAATAAATATCTTAGTGATACATATTTTTTTTCTTTATTTATTTTCTAAAATAGAAAACTTTCTAAAATAGAATACATTAACTTCCTTTTGCATATCACAAGTCCTATTATGTGTTTATTTAAGCGTTTACTTAAAGGTTTATCAAAACGTATTGACACGTGTGTGCTTGCAAGACAAACTAATAAATCATTGACAAAAAACAAAAGAAGAAGAAGAAGAAGAAGAAGAAGAAGAAGAAAACAAATTAAGATTCATTAGCATCTCATGGACCGTCGAACATATGTATGTGATTAAGTATTTGAAAGAGAGCGAGAGAGAGAGAGAGAGAGAGAGAGAGAGAGAGAGAGAGAGAGAGAGAGAGAGAGGAGAGAGAGAGAGAGAAGAGAGAGAGAGAGAGAGAGAGAGAGAGAGAGGAGAGAGAGAGAGAGGGGGAGAGAGAGAAGGTGGGAGAGAGAGAGAGAGGTGGGGGGAAGAGAGAGAGAGAAGAGAGGGAGGAGAGAGCGAGAGGAGAGGAGGGGAGAGAGGGAGAGGGAGAGGGAGAGGGAGAGAGGGAGAAGAGAGGGAGAGGGAAGAGGAGGAGAGGGAGAGGAGAGGGAGAGGAGAGAGAGAGAGAGGAGAGAGAGAGAGAGAGAGAGAGGAAGGAGAGGAGAGAGAGAGAGAGAGAGAGAGAGAGAGAGAGAGAACATCTTACACCTCCCACGTCCAAATGACATTGCATGGTATGTATATCGTCTACACATCCAGAAGAAGCGCGAGATAAAAAGAAGAGAGAAGGAGAGAAGAAAGGAGATGGGGAAAGAGGTGTTAGATAGATAGTAGATAATAGGAATAGAGGTAGAGAGAGAGAGAGAGAGAGAGAGAGAGAGAGAAGAGAGAGAGAGAGAGAGAGAGAGAGAGAGAGAGAGAGAGAGAGAGAGAGAGAGAGAGAGAGAGAGAGAGAGAGAGAGAGGACGGAAGACAGAAACGGAGGAAGAACAAAACAGACAAGAAGGTAATAAACCACCTATCCCTCTCCCTCTTTCCCTCCCCTATCCCTCTTCCTCCCTCCATTCTCCCACACCCATTCCCTCTCCATTCTCCCTCCTTCATATCCCTCACTTTTCTCCCCCTCCTCCCTCCATTCCCTCTCATCCCTTCCCCCCCTCCCTCCCTCCCCCATCTCCCTCCTCCCAATCCCCCTCCCTCCTCCCCCAATCCCCCCTTCCCTCCCCCTCCTCCCTCCATCCCTCCCCTTCTCCACCCTTCACCCTCCCCCATCCCTCCCTTCCCCCCACTCCTCCCTCCCTCCCCTCTCCCCTCCTCCCTCCATCCCTTCCTCCTCCCCATCCCTCCCTCCTCCCCCCTCCCCCATCCCTTCCTCCCTCCATCCCTCTCCCTCCCTCACCTCGCCTTCAGCTTGGGATGGAACACATAATCCTTCATCTCCTGCAACAGCTGTTCCCTCTGCTGGTCCAAGATGGAGGCGATGATGCTCTCGGTGCTGTTGGCTTTCTCTCCTTCGTCGGCCGTTGCTCCTTTTTCCTCTTCTTCTTCTTCCTTCTTCTTCTTCCTCTTCCTCTTCTTCTTCTTCTTCGCCATCTCCTTCGGTTTCCTCTGTTGTTGGACGAAAGGGAGGAGAGATGCGTCAGCGTGTGATGATGTGGGAAGGAGGTGGTGGTGATGATAATAATGACGATAATGATAATGATGGTAATAATGATGATTCATGAAAATTATGGTAATAATGATGATAATGATAATGATAGTAATAATGATAATTATGATATGATGGTAATAATGGTGATCATGAAATGATGGTAATAATGGTGATATGATAATGATGATAATAATGATGATAATGACAATGATGGTAATAATAATGATAATGATAGTAATAATGATAATTATGATAATGATGGTTATAACGATGATGATAACGATAATGATGGTAATAATGATGATCATAATACTGATGGTAATAATGATGATAATGATAATGATAATGATAATGATGATAATAATAACGTTAATGATAATGATAGTAAAAAATTATCATTATGATAATGATGGGTGAAACGATGATGATGATGATAAATATTTATCCGGACCAACTACGGAACTAACAGTAATGAGAATGAGAATTATAAAGTCATAAAGAATTACAAAGGCAAATAATGTTGATACTAATTAACAGAACTCCTACAACGTATAACCTAAAAAAGAAAAGAAACCCCATTAAACCATAAATATAAAAGCAACCATTAAAACTAAAAAAAAAAGAAAATAAACCGAAGACACAAATACCGAAAAAAGGAAAAAAAATAAAGAAAACACTGGGAATAAACATAACACCAATTTAAGATTTTCATTTAATTTCTGTCTTGCGATTCATTCAATTTTCGCAGAACCGTTACTCTCTGTTTGCGTTCATAATCGCACACGAAAAAATAAATAAAAAAATACCAAAAAAAAAAAAAACAATAGTAGTAACGTTCAAACACTAAAAAAAAAAAAAAATCTAATATTATATAAAATATAATCTAATATAATATTATATAAAGTAGTAGTAACGTTCAAACACACACACACACACACACACACACACACACACACACACACACAACACACACACACACACACACCACACATTTAAAAATCATTTAATATTTCCCGTACTACTATTACCCATAACATAATTACAATAATGAATATAATCACTATAACCAACATAATTACCAATAGTAATTATGATGATAATTACTATCAGTAACGATAATAGTATTACTCATAGCAAAATCATTATATAATTACGATTTCCTATTACCACTTCAACTACTGCTTTCGTGTTTACATCAGTTTAAAACGTTTAATAAAAACAAACAACCAAAAACCGACGTTATATTTCCTTTCGTTGAATCGATATAATTTAATTCATATTAATCTAATCCATTTGATGTTTCCCTTCGATGATAAAAAAAAAAAAACGATTTAATCTAATCTAAATGAATCTAATCAGTTTCATATTTCCTCTATAATTTGATAGCTCCATTAGTTCACATGACCTTCAAATTCTAATCATTTCCTTTAAAATTATAATTTAACAATTCTAACCATTTCCTTTAAAATTATTCCTTTTTAACAATTCATTTCGTTATTAATCCATTAGTTCTCAACATTACCTTCAAATCCTAATCATTTCCTTTAAAATTATTCCTTTTTAAACAATTCATTTTATTATTAATCCATTAGTTCTCAACATTACCTTCAAATTCTAATCATTTCCTTTAAAATTAATCCTTTTTAACAATTCATTTCATTATTAATCCATTAGTTCACAACATTACCTTCAGATCCTAACCAGTTCCTTTAAAATTATTCCTTTTTAACAATTCATTTCATTATTAATCCATTAGTTCTCAACATTAAGAAATCATTTCCTTTAAAATTATTCCTTTTTAACAAATTTCATTATGAATCCATTAGTTCACATTTAAACATTATTCCTTTTTAACAATTTATTTCGTTTTAATCCATTGGTTCACTCACATTACCTTCAAATCCTAAATCATTTCTTTTAAAATTATTCTTTTTAAACAATTTATTTCGTTTATTAATCCATTAGTTCACAACATTACCTTCAAATCCTAACCAGTTCCTTTAAAATTATTCCTTTTTTAACAATTCCTTTCGTTATTAATATTTTCTTTAGTCTTCCCTTGATTTTGTGGCTCAATTTTCCCTTACCATTGGGAGGGGCTTTCTGTGGCTGTGGCGGCTGTGGTGGCTGTGGTGACTGTGGCGCTGTGTCTCCCGGGCTGTTGTATTCCGGGCTCTGTAGTCCTGTGGGAGAAAAGAAACGGTTTTATTATTATGATCCATTATTTCGTCACCATTATCAATTTTATTATTAATTATAAATCATTATTATCGTCATCACCTATTAGCAATTATTACCCATTATCATCGGTCATTATCATTTATCACGAATACACATTAACGTTATTTATCATTATTATCATTACGTTATTACCATTATTATTATGACCACTTTATTATTACCACAATCATTATTACTGTCATTATTATCACCATTATAATTCGTACGTTATCATCCTCTTTAATAATCATCCACATCATCATATTTTTATATAACCATTTTTTCTTTATTTTTCTCCTTCTCGTTTTTTCTCTGTTTTTTCACCATCATCACATTTCACTTCTTGTTATCATTAGGAGTAATAATAATATAATAGTGTTATCATTAATGTTAAAATCATTATTGCTACTTCTACTATTACCATTATCATCATTATCATTATTATCACAACTATCCTTGCTATCATTATAATTACTACTATAGCATCAAAGTTATTTACATAGAGAGACGGAAAGTCTGATAAGTATACACACATAATCCGAAAGAGAAAGAGAGAGAGAAGAGAGAGAGAGAGAGAGAGAGAGGGGGAGAGAGAGAGAGAGAGAGAGAGAGAGAGAGAGAGAGAGAGAGAGAGAGAGAGAGAGAGAGAGAGAGAGAGAGAGAGAGAGAGAGAGAGAGAGAGAGAGAGAAGAGAGAAGAGAAGCAGAAGGAGAAGAGAAGAGAAGAGAAGAAGAAAGAAGAGAAAGAGAAGAGAGAAGAGAGAGAAGAGAAGAGGAAGAGAAGAGAAGAGAAGAGAAGAGAAGAGAAGAGAAGAGAAGAGAAGAGAAGAGAAGAGAAGAGAAGAGAAGAGAAGAGAAGAGAAGAGAGAGAGAAGAGAAGAGAAGCGAGAAAGAGAAGAGAGAAGAGACGAAGAGAGAAGAGAGAGAGAGAGAGAGAGAGAGAGCAGGAGAGAGAAGGAGAGAAGAAGGAGAGAGAAGAGAGAGAGAAAAGAGAGAAAGAGAGAGAAAAGAGAGAAGAGAGAGAAGAGAGAGAGAAAGAGAGAAAGAAAAGAGAAAAGAGAAAGAGAGAGAGAGAAGGGAAAGAAGAGAGAGAAAGAGAAAGAAGAGTGAGAAGAGAAAGAAGAGAGAGAGAGAGAAGAGAGAGAGAGAAAAGAGAGAGAAAGAAAGAGAAAAGAGAGAGAAAGAAAGAGAAAAGAGAGAGAGAGAAGAGAAGAAGAAGAAAGAAGAGAAAAAAGAGAGAGAGAAGAGAAAGAAGATACAGATACAGATAGAGAGCGAGAGAAAAAAAAAACTGCGTATTTGCAAACTCGGCATGAAAAAAAAATTGCCATGTCATCAAAGTGCCATTCAGAGAGAAGAGAAAAGAGAGAGAGAGAGAGAAAGAAGAGAAAAGAGAGAAGAGAAAAGAAGAGAGAGAGAGAGAGAGAGAGAAAGAAAGAGAAAAGAGAGAAAAGAGAGAGGAAGAAAAGACAGAAAGAGAAAAAAGAGAGAGAGAGAAGAGAAAGAAAAAAAAAAGAGAGATAAGAGAAGAGATACAGATACAGATAGAGAAAAAAAAAAAATGCGTATTTGCAACTCGGCATGATAAAAAAAAAAAAAATGCATGTCATCAAAGTGCCATTCAGCGGGGCATAAAACTTTTTTTTTTTTTTTCGGGAGCCAAATGGAGCCTATCTCAATAGTCCTTGCTATATGAGACGCATCATTTCCACACGATTTCTCATTCAAATGCGCACGTTTTCATGTGACCTCAAATAGGACACATGTGCGACTGTGACACACGCACACATAAGCACTAGCACACACACACACACATATCTACAAACACAGCAAACGCACGCACATAAACCGCACACAAAGCACTCTCTCACACACACACGATATATACAACACCGAACACACGCATAAGCACTAGCACGACCACCATATATATACAAACACACAACGCAACGCCACACACACACACGAGAACATAATCGCTCGCACACACACACACGAACACACAATGCACGCACACACAATCGCACGCACGCAAACACCACAAACGCACGCACATCGAACACGACACACACATCGCTCCACACACACACAGGAACAACACAATAGCACGCAGAACACATACACGAACACACACACACAACGCCGCACTCACACACAATCGCACGCACACACACACACACGCGAACACCACAAATCGCACGGCACACACACCACAGCGAACACACATCGCACGCACACACAGTACACACACACACGCGAACACACAATCGCACGCACACACACAACACGCGAACACACAATCGCTACGGCAACACCCCATATACAACCACGCACGCACACAAAACACGCACACAATCGCCACACACACACGAACACACAATCGCTCGCACACACACACACAACACACAATCGCACACACACACACACAACAACACAGCACGCACGCACTCAAAAATAAGAAACACACATTATTTATCCTAATATCTCAGCTTTTTAAAAATCTGTTGTTTTGACATAGGCCTACATCCCCAGACTTCTTTCCACGTCGTTCGGTTTTCCATTCCCTCCTGTTCCAATGCTTCTGAAACTCGCTGACTCAACAGCAACGGCCTTAATGTTGTCTGAGACGCGTATTAATGAAAGGGAGAGGGTGGACCATGATGGGAGAAGGGTGGGCCATGATGGGGAGAGGGTGGCCGCCATGATGGGGAGAGGGTGGGCCATGATGGGGAGAGGGTGGGCCATGATGGGGAGAGGGTGGGCCATGATTGGGGAGAGGGTGGGCCATGAATGGGGAGAGGGTGGGCCATACCCTACCACGCTAGCCTCGTCAGGGTTGGGAGGTCTTCTTATAGTCGCTTTTTTTTATTACATTGACATAGTTTGGGAGTATTATTTTTATATCCCCCCCTACTTCGCAAGGGAAACACACACACAGCACACACGCACACA
>NW_020871624.1:119661-136404 GCF_003789085.1 Penaeus vannamei | reverse complement strand
CCCACCCATTCACTCACACCCACTCATTCACTCCCACGCACAACCCCCATTCCCATCTACCCCCCCCACCACACCACAACTACTCGCACTACACCAGTCCCCGTCCACCTCCATTTCTCACTCCATGACAATGAAATGAACAGTACTCACATACATAACACCACCTACACCACAAAACACCACCACACACACACAAACATCAGCACACAAAACCACACACACATAACCAAACACACAAACACTCACACACACACACCACAACACACACAGGTCACCACACAAACAGCACTCACACTCACAACTCACAACAATACACACTACACACATCCATTCACACCACAGGGACAGCCACTGCACAACAAAAACACACACACACACACAACACAACACACAACTCATACACCACACACACACACACACACTCACACAATACACATACACACACACACACACACACCATCACCACACACGGCACACAAACAGCTCACACACGCATACCACACACACATACATTAGTGGCAAACTGCGTTGGAGCCTCGCGTAAATGCACAATGACGCGATCAAGATTAAAATTTTCAGAGGCTTTTAAAAATACTGCAAAAAGCAAAATGAACAGATTGTTGACGATAAGATGATAAGATAAGTTGCGAACGCTGAGGGTGATTCAACATAGGTATGGTCAGAAATAAGCAGACATAGAAGGGTTAAGGGTGTTAACTGCGAACGTTAAGGGTGATTCAACAAAGGTATGGTCAGAAATAAGCAGAAAGAAGGGTTCCGAAACACGGTTGCCCGAAGCCATTGCCAGTGCTACGGGAAACACAGAATTCAGTAACCTAATGGGAGATCACTCTAGAGATCTCTAACCAAGCGATACTTCCCGCTCCTTATAATTTCGGCCCCAAATGTCTAGAAATCTCTAACGTGCCCGACACAGCGTGTAGGTTAGAAATCTCCTAACGATGTGCGACCACCGACGTGTAATTTCGGTCTCTGAAATCGTGCGGAAGGCGGCGTGTCGAACCAGCCCGTGCTCTAACGAAGCGCGGCCCAAATGTTGCGCACCGCCGCTGCGAAAGGCGGCAACCGAAAACACGAGCGACGGCGCCGGTAAAAGGCAGCGTCACTCCTCAGCACGTGTCATTCGCACATCCGGTGGTCTGTCATGCTCAGCCTTCTCTATGACACGTGCATACGTCACTCAGCATTTCCTGACGATTTACCCGAAGCCACATGGGTACCGCCGATTAATTGAAGATAAAAATGGCGATCCGAGCAGATTAGAGTAACGACAGCGCAGTCCTCCCAAAACCCTCGGAACTGCCTCTCTGCCGCCCCGACAGTCTGAGAACAAGCGCCGATCACGTGCTTCTTGACACCCAAAAGCGTTCGAACGAGCATCTCCTGTCATCCTATTTCAAGTATATCCTCCACTTACTCCGAGTATGACACGCGAGGCGAAAGGATGAGCGTAAAAGGTTTAATCTGCGTCTTTCAGCTTCACTGTCACGCGTGGTGTCAAACAGGATGAGCAATCTCTCGCCCTGTCTCTTTAATGTGGTTGTGTGTGTGTGTGTGTGTGTGTGTGTGTGTGTGTGTGTGTGTGTGTGTGTGTGTGTGTGTGTGTGTGTGTGTGTGTGTGTGTGTGTGTGTGTGTGCGTGCGTGTGTGTGTGTGTGATGTTCATGGTGTGTGTGGTTGTGTGTGTAAAAAATCAAAAAATAGTAGCTATGGACGAACTTTCAACAAAGCTAATTTAAGATGCTATTTAAATGATCAACTTGTAAATCACTTAATCCATGCAGATGGCATTGTTCTCTTTAGCCCCCTCCCCCCCATTGGCTGGCTTGCAAACGCTGCTTAGTGAATCAGCTGATTACATAACAGCTGTTTACGCTCACCCTAAACACCGACAAAAAAAAAAAAAAAAAAAAAAAATGTTCACGCGATGTTAAAAAAAACTTCTGTTTAAAAGTTTCTGGACTCAGAGTTTCAGCTTTAAACAGGCTTCGTGTATGTTATAATAACAACATTAAAAAAGGGTGCCCAGCATTGCCAGCCGTAGCAGCATCTCTCTCTCTTGTGCCAATCTCGACATCGCCAGCCTTGGGGAGTTGCGTCGTAAGGGCGTTGTTAGCTTGCTGTCCAGAATTAAGCTGACAAACAGCAAATTACTGAATAGCTTTATGGACACTAATCATATGCATAAAATATAAAAAAAACTATGTTTATTATAATATATTATTATATATTATATATAATATATATTATATATATTATATATATATATATATATATATATATATAATTTTTAGTCCTTTACGTATTTATGTTTTTACTGACTTTTGATTGTTTCAGCTGTGTAAAGCTACATCACTTATGATTTTATACGAAATAAATTATCATCAGTTATTATCATTATATATATTATATATATACACATATATATAATATATATATATATATATATATATATATATAATATATATATATATATATATATATATACATACACATATATATATATATATATCTATACATAGAACAAAACCAACACACACACACACACACACACACGAGGGCGCGCGCATATATACAAATATAGATGTTCTTATTTGTTACTAAATTAAAGAATCTGTTAATGGTAGGTGGCGCCAATCATGGTTTATAAAAATCCGCATAACAGATGTTAAAAGTCTCTACTATAAAATATATCATATTATAAAATATTAAAATATATGCTATAAAATACATCACTAAAAATGGAAAAAAAAAATATGCTGCAAACTCAACGAAGAAGTGAAAGTGAGCAAATTATGTTTATTTTGTTCATGGAAACTGCACCTGACGGAAGCAACAGTCAGAACCCACGCTCATGAACACTATCAGAGGCTGGAAAGTGTAAAGTGTTAAATAGTGTAAAAAATTCGCAGGATAATTCGTAGAGAAACGCAAGCCAAAAGAGAGAAAGTACAAATAAAAATAAAAATAAGACGATGATTAAGAAACGAAAGGCAGCATAAAGAAAAGACAATTAAGGCCACAGCAGGTACGCGAATGCATAAGATTTACGAAGAAAAAATCGAGAGAAACCGAAAAAAAAAAAAAATAAAGATTAAAACGGAGCCAGACGCAACCCAAGCCAAATAAGGGAAGAGGCAAAGACACAATTACGAATGCGATAGACGACACACGAAATGCCAAACAGAGGGAAAAGACGCAGAATTTAAAAGGCAGACTTGCAGACGCAGCACCGTAGAGAAACGACCGAGCGAGAGAGAGAGAGAGAGAGAGAAAAAAAAAAAAAAAAAAAAAAAAAATGTTATAACTCGACCAACACGTGAACAGTTTTGCAAATCTAGCGAAAGACAGACACGAACCCAGATACAACAGAACGCCAATAAAACCTGACACATGCAATAATAACTGCACCGAACACAATGCAAATGGAGAACAGAACGGATTTCGTTATCCGTTCTAGACCTCGGATTTTCGGAGAAGACCGGCGCCGGACAAAGAAAAGAAGGACGGATTATTGAAGGTGACATTCCTGATGACAACCGAACATGATAAAAAAAAAAAAAAAAAAAAAAAAAAAAAAAAAAAAACAAAAAATAAATAATAATAATAATAATAAAAAAGCTAAAAAAAATATAAAAAGTTATATAAAATTAATAATAAAAGTTATATAAAAGTTAATAATAAAACAATACAAAAAAATAAAAAAAAAAAAAAAGTTTTATGCCCCGGTGAATGGGTCTCTCATGACATGCCATTTTTTTCTCATGTCGATCTGCAATTCGTTGTTTTCTTTCTCTGTGTGTATCTATCAGCCGATCCCTCTCGATATGAAAACAGCTGAGAGACATCATGTAAAGCAGAAGAAATATTCGGATGAGAGGAAATACGACCGAAGATGACAAGGAACCAATAATAATAATAAATAATAATAATAATAATAATAATATAATAATAATAATAATAATATAAAATAATAATGATAATAATAATAATAATAATAATATAAATAATAATATAATATAATAATAATAAAATAATAATAGAAAAGGGAAAAAGGAAAGAAATAATGAACGAAAATTAACATAACGGGAAAACGCGTCAGATTTCGCAAAAGAATGAATAGGCAGACAAAAAAAAAAAAAAAAAAAAAAGGTGCAAGCAGAAAGAATACCGAAAAAACTGCCAAGAAATCACTAAAACACATTGTTTTTTTTTTAATGGAAACGGTTTAGTCTCTCAAAATTACTGGAAACGAATACAGTAACTGAATCGAATTTAACCGCATACATAGCACAATACTGAATCCAAACTTACTCTTCCACGGAAAATCTATAATAAATCAAAGGTTATAATATTAAAAAAAAATAATAAATAAATAAAAAAAAAAAAAAATAATAAATGGGTTGAAAAAAATGGGTGCAAAAATGGAAAAAAAATGGGTGCAAAGAAAGAGGAAATACAATACCAAGCCATGATCATGGGATCCTAAACAACTCCTTAAAACACACAAGCTGGTAGACAAAGCTGGAACAAAGGGACGTGTGTGGTACAATACTTAAAAAAATATATTATAATACTTAAAAAACATTATAATTATAATTATAATACTTAAAAAATATATAATATTTAAAAAAAGACATTATCGGTAACAATAGAACTTGAGAAATGTGGGCTAGAAATGGTTCAAGTGTAAAAGGCAAGACGGAAAAGCGACAGAATACACGAAAACGAAAGAAAAAGACACCATTACAATAAAGAACAATAAAGAACAATGACAATGACACCTCAATCGTGCACAGACAGAGGCGAGTGCCAAGCGGAGTGCCAAAGGGGATCAGCCTTGGCACTCGCTTCGTTTATCCTCTTCATCCAGATTTTCGGTTCGGACAGACGCCATAAATCTGAATATAAACGCAGACGACAAAGAAGAATATTAATGTTTGAAACTAAATCCTTCCAGAAAACTTCGAGAACCACTCAGCAGATATCACAAACTGAGAGCGAGAGAAGAGAGAGAGAGAGAGAGAGAGAGAGAGAGAGAGAGAGAGAGAGAGAGAGAGAGAGAGAGAGAGAGAGAGAGAGAGAGAGAGAGAGAGAGAGAGAGAGAGAGAGAGAGGAGAGAGAGAGAGAGGGAGAGAGAGAGAAGAGAGAGAGAGAGAGGAGAGAGAGAGAGGAAGAAGAGAGAGAGAGAGAGAAGAGAGAGACAGAGAGGAGAGACAGAGAGAGAGAGAGAGAGAGAGAGAGAGAGAGAGAGAGAGAGAGAGAGAGAGAGAGAGAGAGAGAAGAGAGAGAGAGAGAGAAAGAGAGAGACAGAGGAGAGAGACAGAGAGGAGAGAGAGAGAGAGAGAGAGAGAGAGAGAGAGAGAGAGAGAGAGAGAGAGAGAGAGAGAGGAGAGAGAGAGAGAGAGAGAGAGAGAGAGAAGAGAGAGAGAGAGAGGAGAGAGACAGAGAGGAGAGAGAGACAGAGAGAGAGAGACAGAGAGGAGAGAGACAGAGAGGAGAGAGACAGAGAGAGAGAGAAGAGAGAGAGAAGAGAGAGAGAGAGAGAGAGAGAGAGAGAGAGAGAGAGAGAGAGAGAGAGAGAGAGAGAGAGAGAGAGAGAGAGAGAGAGAGAGAGACAGAGAGAGAGAGAGAGAGAGAGAGAGGGAGAGAATGAAACAGGATTTAATAAAGCAAGTAAATAAAAAACACCCTATGTTGTTGTTATAGGAAACCTAAATAAATGTGAAGAGGTTCATAAAAAAATAAATAAATAAAATAAATAAATAAAAATAAAAAACACTGACTGTAAACCATAAACAAGTATTTATATACGTTAACGAATTAATACTACAGAAACAAAGAAACCCTTACCTTAAGAAAGAGAAAAGAGAGAAAGAAAAAAAATATAATAAATTAGAAGACAGATTGCTCAGGTCGGACCAAGAGAGGGAAAATAGACGCGGTAATAGATGTCCAAGGGAAAGAGGAATTAGATAGAACGAAGAAAGGAAAATCACAGTAAGAAGCTAAAAAAAAAAAAAAAAAAAAAAAAAAAAAAAAAATCGGTCACAAAAGAACTGAGAAATGTGGCTAGAAATGGATCAGTGTAAAGCAAGACGGAAAAGCGACACAATACACGAAAACGAAAGAAAAGGCACAATTACAATAAAGAACAATGACAAGCCGATCGTGCATAGACAGAGGCGAGTGCCAGCGGAGTGCCAAAGAGGATCAGCCTTGGCACTCGCTACCTTTATAAATTTTCATCCCAGATTTTCGGTTCGGACAGACGCCATAAATCTGAATATAAAGGCGGACGACAAAGAAGAATATTAATGTTTGAAAACTAAATCCTTCCAGAAAAACATTCGAGAACCACTCAGCAGATATCACCAAACTGAGAGCGAGAGAGAGAGAGAGAGGAGAGAGAGGGAGAGAGGAAGAGAGGAGAGAGAGAGAGAGAGAGAGAGAGAGAGAGAGGAGAGAGAGAGAGAGAGAGAGAGAGAGAGAGAGAGAGAGAGAGAGAGAAAGAGAGCGAGAAAGAGAGCGAGAAAGAGAGCGAGAAAGAGAGAGAGAGAGAGAGAGAGAGAGAGAGAGAGAGAGAGAGAGAGAGAGAGAGAGAGAGAGAGAGAGGAGCAGAGAGAGAGAGAGAGAGAGAGAGAGATGGAGAGAATGAAAACAGGATTTAATAAAGCAAGTAAATTAAAAAACCCTATGTTGTTGTTATAGGAAACCTAAATAAATGTGAAGATGAGGTTCATAAAAATAATAATAAATAAAATAATATAAATAAATTAAAAAACACTAACTGTAAACCACAACAAGTATTATATACGTTAACGAATTAATACTACAGAAAACAAAGAACCCTTACCCTGAAGAAAGAGAAAAGGAAGAAAGAAAGAAAAAAATATATAAATTAGAAGACAGATTGCTCAGGTCGGACGAAGGAAGGGAAAATAGAAAAATAGATGTGCAAGGGAAAGAGAAATTAGATAAGAACGAAGAAAGGAAAATCACAAAAAGAAGCTAAAATAAAAGAATAACAGCAGAATAATTAATGTTAAGAAATATGTTAATACTTTAATAATAATTGTTGTTGATAAGAATATGTTGTTTAATAATAATGTTGTTAAGAATAATGTTGTTAAGATGAGAATAATGTTGTTAAGAATAATGTTGTTAAGAGATGTGAGAATAGATAAGAGAAATAAGATATGTTGTTAAGATGAAATAGTTGTTAAGATGAGAATGTTGTTAAGAATAATGTTGATTAAATGATGAGAATAATGTTGTTAAGATGGATAATGTTGTTAAGATGAGAATAAGTTATTGTTAGATAATGTTGTAAGATGAGAATAATGTTGTTAAGATGAGAATAATGTTGTTAAGATGAGAATAATGTTGTTAAGAATAATGTTGTTAAGATGAGAATAATGTTGTTAAGATGAGAATAATGTTGTTAAGATGAGAATAATGTTGTTAATGATGAAGATAAATGTTGTTAGATGTAGAATAATGTTGTTAAGATGATAATGTTTGTTAATAATTTAATAATAATGTTGTTAATGTTGTTAAGATCTAATGTTTTAAATCCAAGGAATATTGGCGAATACAGCAACTTCCCTCATAACGGTATATGCAAATATGGACATATTTAAATCTCATACATCGAACG
Organism: Penaeus vannamei; assembly: GCF_003789085.1. NCBI lineage: Eukaryota > Metazoa > Arthropoda > Malacostraca > Decapoda > Penaeidae > Penaeus > Penaeus vannamei. The sequence continues at coordinate 128,724 of NW_020871624.1, read as the reverse complement.
GAAAGGAAACCTGACGCTGTGCTTTCCCTTCCGCAATGGAGAATAAACACACACACACACACACACACACACACACACACACACACACACACACGCACACACACACACACACACACACACACACACAGACGATAATAACACAGAAGACACTCAAACTCAATCGAAATAACACACACATACACATACACACACACACACACACACACACGCACAACACACACGATAATAACCCGGGACAGAAGACAACTCAAACTCAATCGAAATAACACACACAACACACACACACACACACACACACACACACACACACACACACACACACACACACACAACACACACAGACACACGCACACGGCACACGCACACACACACCACACACACACACACACACACACACACACACACACACACAGACACACACACACACACACACACACACACACCACACACACACACACACAGACACACACACAGACACATACACAACACACATACACACAACACACCAACACACACACACACACACACACACGCACACACACACACACACACACACACAGACGAATAATAACCACGACAGAAGACACTCAAACTCAATCAAAATAACACACACATACACATACACACACACACACACACACACACACACACACACACACACACACACACACACACACACACACACACACACACACACACACACACACACACACACACACACACAGACGAATAATAACACGACATAAGACAACTCAACTCAATCAAAATAACAAGAAAACCCTCAACAAAAAGCAACGAAACGGATCATCACATTTCTGCCGCGAACACCAAGGCCGCTTTCCCACGCTTCATATTCTGGCCTTGGCTTCCTCTTCGGGCGTGTCCGCTTCGGCTGCCGACGGCCGGGCCAGTTTCATAAAGGGGGGGGAATTATCGTGTCAAGATAAGGAATTATATACTTGTGCATACGAACGCGTGCAAGAATAATTATCAAGATAAGTAGAAAAAGAGCAAAAGACACGCATGGGCTTAAACACAAACGAACATCTGCGAAAATGTGTTGCACACGTACGAACAAAGACAAGCTCACACGCACGCACACACGAACACAAACAGCATTTCAATATAAGGAAAGGTTTTCTCCGACATGTAAGTCTATCAGCGACGAAGGTGAAGGAAAAATACTACTGTGTTCGAGCAAAGAGGAGGATCTCTCTTCCTTTTTTTTTCCTTCTCCCTCTCTCCCTTTTTCTCCTTCTCCTCTCTCCTTTTCTCATTCTCCGCTCGCCCCTTTTTCTCATTCTGCCTTTCTCCCTTTTTCTCCTCCCTCTCTCCCTTTTTCTCACCTCTCTCCCTTTTTCTCCTTCTCCCTCTCTTTTTCTCATTCTTCCTGTCTCTTTTTTTCTCCTCGCTCTCTCCCTTTTTCTCATTCTCCCTCTCTCCCTTTTTCTCTCCTCTCTCCTTTTTCTCTTCTCCCTCTCTCCTTTTCTCCTCCCCTTTCTCCTTTTTCTCCTCTCCCTCTTCCCTTTCCCTCATTTTTTTTTCCTCATTCCTCATATCTCCCTTTTTCCTCTCCCTCTCTCCCTTTTCTCCTCTCTCCATTTTTCTAATCTCCCTCCTCCCTTTTCTCACTCCCTCTCTCCTTTTTTCCTTCTCCCCCTCTCCTTTTTCTCCTCCCTCTCTCTCTCTCCCTTTTCCCTTCTCCTCTTTCTCATTCCCCCTATCTCCTTTTCTCCTCCCTCTCCCTCTCTCCCTTTTCTCCTCCCTCTCTCCTTTTTCTCCTTCTCCTCTCTCCCTTTTTCTCATTCCCTCTCTCTCCTTTCTCCTCTCCCTCTCCCTCTCACTTTTTCTCCTCCTCCCCTTTTTCCTTCTCCTCTCTCCATTTTTCTCCCCTCTTCTCTCCTCCTTCTCCCTCTTCTCTCTTTTTTCTCATTCCGCCTCTCCCTCTCTCACTTTTTCTCCTTCTCTCCCTCTCCCTTCTCTCCACTTTCTCCCTCTCTCCCTTTCTCTTCTCCCTCTCTCCATTTTCTCATTCCGCCTCTCTCCCTCTCTCCCTCCTTCTCCCTCTCTCCCTTTTTTCTCAAGATGAAAAGCACGACACTCGAAGTACTAATAATCTCCCACATGACCTGGAATTCAACATTGTGAAACTTTGAGAAACTTTTTTCCCCGGAATTTCGACGATTCCTAAAAGTTCCTTTTTCTCATTCTCCCTCTCTCCCTTTTCTCCCTCTCCCTCTCTCCCTTTTTCTCAAGTTGAAAGCACGACACTCGAGTACTAATAATCTCCCCACATGACCTGGAATTCAACATTGTGAAACTTTGAGAAACTATTTTCCCCCGGAATTTCGACGATTCCTAAAAGTTCCTTTTTCTCATTCTCCCTCTCTCCCTTTTTCTCCTTCTCCCTCTCTCCCTTCTTCCCAAGTTGAAAGCACGACACTCGAGTACTAATAATCTCCCCACATGACCTGGAATTCAACATTGAGAAACTTTTTTTCCCGGAATATCGACCATTCCTAAAATTTCCTTTTTCTCATTCTCCCTCTCTCCCTTTTTCTCCTTCTCCATCTCTCCCTTTTTCTCAAGTTAAAGCACGACACTCGAGTACTAATAATCTCCCACATGACCTGGAATTCAACATTGTGAAACTTTTTTCCAGGAATTTCGACGATTCCTAAAAGTTCCTTTTCTCATTCTCCCTCTCTCCTTTTTCTCCCTCTCCACTCTCCCTTCTTCCCAAGTTGAAAGCACGACACTCGAGTACTAATAACCTCCTCTCATGACCTGGAATTCAACATTGTGAAACTTTGAGAAACTTTCCCCCCCGGAATTTCGACGATTCCTAAAATTTCCTTTTTCTCATTTCTCCTCTCTCCCTTTTCTCATTCCGCTTCCTCTCTCCCTTTTTCTCCTTCTCCCTCTCTCCCTTTTTTCACCTTCTCCCCTCTCCCTTTTTTCATTCTCCTCTCCCTCTCTCCCTTTTTCTCAAGTTGAAAGCACGACACTCGAGTACTAACATCTCCTCTCATGACCTGGAATTCAACATTGGAAACTTTTTTCCCGGAATTTCGACGATTCCTAAAAAATTCCTGGAACTGACTCACCAAGGAAGCCGTTTCTTGACCAACTCTCCGAGGGCGCGGCGCTACTGTAATTATGTCTTCCCTTTCTCTCTCTCTCCCTCTCGCCAAGCTGTGTGTGTGTGTGTGTGGTGTGTATGTGTGTTGTTTGTTTGTGTTGTGTGTGTGCGTGTGTGTGCGTGTGTGTGTGTGTGTGTGTGTGTGTGTGTGTGTGTGTGTGTGTGTGTGTTGTGTGTGTGTGTGTGTGTGTGTGTGTGTGTGTGTGTGTGTGTGTGTGTGTGCCTTCCTTTCTCTCTCTCCTCTCGCGTGTGTGCGTGTGTGCGTGTGTGGTGTGTGTGTGTTGTGTGTGTGTGTGTGTGTGTGTGTGTGTGTGTGTGTGTGTGTGTGTGTGTGTGTGTGTGTGTGTGTGTGTGTGTGTGTGTTCCTTTGTGTGTGTGTGTTGTGTGTTGTGTGTGTGTGTGTGTGTGTGTGTGTGTGGTGTGTGGTGTTGTGTGTGTGTGTGTGTGTGTGTGTGTGTGGTGTGTGTGTTCCCTTTCTCTCTCTCTCCGTCTGTGTGTGTGTGTGTGTGTGTGTGTGTGTGTGTGTGTGTGTGTTGTGTGTGTGTGTGTCCTTCCCTTTCTCCTCTCCCTCTCGCCATTTATGTGCATTTACGGAGGCTCCAACCCAGTTTGCCACTGAATGGGTGTGTGTGTGTGTGTGCGTGTGTGTGTGTGTGTGTGTGTGTGTGTGTGTGTGTGTGTGTGTGTGTATGTGTGTGTGTGTGTGTGTGTGTGTGTGTGTGTGTGTGTGTGTGTGTGTGTGTGTGTGTGTGTGTGTGTGTGTGTGATTGTGATGCGTGGAAGCGAAGGGCACAGGGAGATGGGGGGGGGGGGGTGTTAAGGTGACGTCATCAAGGTTTCCCGCGCTTTTCCAGAAATTCGAATTTGCCGCGTTCAGACAAATTCGCCTTAGCAGTCTCAAAAGTTATGATAGCATAAGATATCGAAAGTTAAGTTCTGAGAAAAGAAAGAAAAAAAATGGCACTTTATTCTGAAAGAAAAAGAAGACTAAGAAGAAACGGCTTTTTATATTATCATTAAAACATGACAAAAATAAAACTAAGATAATTAATAATAATCATAATAATAAAGCGATACTACCACAACAATACTAAACGTAATCAAAATAATCTATCATAAACTAACTATCCACCGTGATTATCCAATCAAATAAATTTATCCATATACCTCTATCGCAATTATTGACCGTAACCGAAATACCGGCCGTCATAATCCCTACAAAAATCTCTCTCCATCGATCAATCCATCTATCCCTTTATTTATCTGCAAAACGTCACTTCCTTGCAATTATCCCGGGATGACTTGCAAGAATCATCGACCTTCAGAAACGTGTGGTTTTCCGACTGTTTTCTCTTGGCGGGAAGGTGCCTGACCCGCCCTCGAGACGCGGTGGGGATAGCAATTCTGTGTCTGTGGGTCTGTTGGTCTGTCTGTGTCTTACTTATCCTCTCATTTCTCGCTCTCGCTCCTTCTTTCTCGTTCTCGCTCTCTCGCTCCTGCTCTCTCGCTCTCGCTCGCTTCTCGCTCTCTCGCTTCTTCTTCTCTTCGCTCTCGCTCGCTTCCTCTTCCCCCTTTCCTCTCTCTCCTCTCCTCCCCTCTCTTCTCTCTTCTATCCCCCTTCCCTTTTCTCTTCTCTCTGTCTCTCTTTCTTTCCCTTCCACCTCTCTCTTCTCCACTCTGTCCTCTCCCCCCCACCCCTCTCTCTCTCTTCTCCTCCCACTCGCTTAACTAAACCTACCCATAAAAAAGAAGAAAGAAAGAAAGAAAGAAAGAAAAAATATCTTTCACTTAGCGAATCGTTTATGGAAACAAAACCACGAAAGGAATATATACTCCCCCATAAAAAAAATATCGGACGGAAAGAGAGAGCGAGAGAGGGAGAGAGGAGGAGAGAGAGGGAGAGGAGGGAGGAGAGAGAAGGGAGGAGGGAGGAGGGAGGTGGGAGAAGGGAAGAGGCAAGGAAGAGAGGCAGAGAGAGAGAGAGAGAGAGAGAGAGAGAGAGAGAGAGAGAGAGAGAGAGAGAGAGAGAGAGAGAGAGAGAGAGAGAGAGAGGAGAGAGAGAGAGAGAGAGAGAGAGAGAGGAGAAGAGAGACGAGAGAGAGAGAGAGAGGAGAGAGGAGAGAAGAGAAGAAAAGAGAGAGAGAGAGAGAGAGAGAGAGAGAGAGAGAGAGAGAGAGAGAGAGAGAGAGAGAGAGAGAGAGAGAGAGAGAGAGAAGAAGAGAGAGAGAGAGAGAGGAGAGAGAGAGAGAGAGGAGAGAGGAGAGAGAGAGAGAGAGAGGAGAGAGAGAGTGTGAGTGTGTGTGTGGCCGGGGTGACCACTCACTGGCCGGGCGTGGGATTGAACGCAGGTCCGCAAGATTGCTAGACCAGCACCTTACCTTACGCCAGCACAATACACTTTTTTAAACGGATGTACATATTTTATTATCAAATAAGCATGAAATGTGTGAGTGGGTAAGTGGCACTCCTGACTTTAGAAAAATTTGACATCACCGGGAACAGCTAGGTTCTGTGCCACTAATCCACCTCCCGTAGCATGCACAATATAGGCCGACTTCCTCAAAATTTTCGTCTCTCTCTCTCTCTCTCTGTCTCTCTCTCTCTCTTTCTCTCTCTCTCTCTCTCTCTCTCTCTCTCTCTCTCTCTCTCTCTCTCTCTCTCTCTCTCTCTCTCTCTCTCTCTCTCTCTCTCTCTCTCTCTCTCGTTGGTCTGTGTCCAGGATACAAGTTCCTCAGGCTTGAACCACAGACAATCTCCTCGTTGGCAGACTCGACTGAATCAGAGCCATGGACGATGTACTTCCAAATTCAATGCAGAATCTTCGCGAATGGTACCGGGCTTGGAGTCTGCAGGCGGGTCTTCTCCCATCATGACACGTGCCTCTTGACAGCGCCAGTGCCTTCCCAGCACATAGCAACCCCATAAGTCCTGAGGATGTGTACTTGCAAAGGCCAGGGTAGAAGGGATTGTCAAGTAAGATCAATGTAGTGCTGCTTCAAGAGAGATCTTCAGGAGAGAAGTGAGCGAACGTGAAATAAGGGAGAGCAGACCCAACACAAACACACACACACAGACACAGACACAACACACACACACACACAACACACACACACACACACACACACACACACACACACGACCAGACACACACACACAACACAGACCAGACACACACCACACACGCACACGACACACACACACAGACACACAACACACAGACCCAGACACAACACACACAGACCCAGACACACACAACACACAGACCCAGACACACACACACACAGACCGCACACACACACACACACACACACACACACACAGACACACACACAGAAAGAGAGAGTGAGAGAGAGAGAAAGAAAAGAAGAAAGAGAAGAGAAAGAGAGAGAGAGAAAAGAATAGGAACAAACTTTATCATTCGTTCTGTAAATACGATCGCCCTGGGAACCTAACAGTTATAAAACTCAATCAGGTTAGAAGGTGAAGCTCTCGGAACCTTCTTTTCCCCTCTCCTTTCTCTCTTTTCTTTTTTTTCTTTTCTCTCTCTTTCATCTTTCTCCTCTCCTCCTCTTCATCATCTCTATCTCCCTTTCCTCTTTTTCTCCCTCTCCTTCGTCTCTCCACCTCTTTCTCTCTCCTCTCTCTCTCTCCGCTCTCTCTCTCCTCTCCAATTGTCTCTCACTTTCTGTTTGTTTGACTGTCTTTCCCTTTCTCAACCACCATTCTCTTTCTTCTCCTCTCCTTTTCTCTTTTTTCCCTTCCCTCCTCTCTATATATATTCATATCTATCTATCTATCTCACTCTCTATCTCTCTCTCGCTCTGCTCGTACTCTCCTCTCTCTCTCTCACTCCTGTCTGTCTGTTTCTTTCCCTCTCTCCCTCCCACTCTCTCCTCTCCCCTGTATGACTCACGTCTTCCCTCTTTTTCTCTATCTCTCCTCAACCCCGCTCTCTCCTCCGTCTTTTCCCCTCTTCTTTCCCCCCCTCCCTCTCCATCTGTCTCCTTCTCCCTCTTCTCCCTTCCCTCATCCTCCTCTCCCTCCTCTCATTCCCCCTTCCCTCATCTCTCCCCCCTCCATCTCCCTTTCCTTCTCCCTCCATCTCCCTCATTCTCCTCCTCCCCTCTCCTCTCCTCCTCTCCCCTCCCCATTCCCTCTCTCCCTATCCTTCTCCCTCCCTCATTCTCCTCCTCCCCTCCTCTCCCTCCTTTCTCCCTTCCCTCACCTCCTCTTCCCTCCACTCCCTTCCTCATCCTCTCCCCCCTCCATCTTCCCTCTCCTTTCCCTTCCCTCATCCTCATCCTCTCCCCTCCACCCCTTCCCCTCCTCCCTCCCTCTCCTTCCCCTTTCCTTCATTTCCTCCCTCTCCTCCCCCCTCACCTCCTCTCCTTCCCCTCCTCCTTCTCTCACCCTCTCTCCCCTCCTCTCCCCCCTACCTTACCTGAATCCGCCTCTGTGCGTACGGCGTGGATATGGGCGCGCGGGCGTGGGGCGTGTCCGATAGGGCGGTCTCGAAGCGTGGGCTGGAGCGAGGGTCAGTCCTGAAGGGGGCGGCGAGGTGGGACTGGTTCAGGAAGAACAGGAGAACGGAAGAACAGGCCAGAACGAAGAGCAGGGCCCGGCCAGGCTGCTTCCTGTGGAGGGAGGGGGGGGAGAGGGAGAGAGAGGGAGGGGGGTAAGTGGACTTGATCGTAAAGTAAAATAAATATATGGGAGTAGTAAATAAAATGACTTGTGAATGATAGATTCAAAGTAAACAATACAAAATATGCCTTGCAAAATGTTTAATACAAAATAGGCCTACGTGTTATACTGCCGATGTGAATTATGAATGACAAACACAAAACAAGACAATACAAGAACTAACTGTAAACAACAAAATGTAAAAGCTACAAAATTATATGTAAATACTAAAAAAAAAAAAATAAATATAAATAAATAAATAATAATAAAATAATAAATAAATCAGTGCGGGTATAGACAAATACTGTGCTGTGGCTAACACATTTTGTGCGAAAGATGAACAGCGACAGAATAACACATCGTGAAAAGGCGAAAACATGATATAATTAATAATTAATTGTCTAAGGCATTTTTCTCTATACTGTACAAGGCTTTAATGGGTTGTGTTCTCTATCTACTGTGGCTACGGTGTGTTTTAATGGCCGACAATTTCTATCTACGTATTATCAAATATAAAACAGATATCATGCAGAAATATATATTTTTAAATTGCTAATACATATCGGAAAAAAAAAACATGTAAGAAATACATATTTTTAAAATTGCTAATACATATCGGGGGAAAAAAACATGTAAGAAATACATATTTTTAAAATTGCTAATACATATCGGAAAAAAAAAACATGTAAATGTACGATATTATCCTTTTCTTACATAAAAGTATATCTGACGGCTTCACGGCTGGTTATGTCAACGTGTTATAAGTATAAACATTATTCGACTTGAATAAGTCAGCTCAGCCGCGTGTCGATTTTATTTTCCTTATTTTCAATATTCTCGACAATTTCTCTAACGTGATTAAACTTCAGCAAAATGCAAAAACAAAAATATTAAAGCTAAAATGAAGTCTTCAGTAATCGAAGTACTTATTCATCCACCTACTTAAAATATTAAAGCTAAAATGAAGTCTTCAGTAATCGAAGTACTTATTCATCTACCTATTAAAATATTAAAGCTAAAATGAAGTCTTCAGTAATCGAAGTACTTATTCATCTACCTACTTAAAATATTAAAGCTAAAATGAAGTCTTCAGTAATCGTAGTACTTATTCATCCACCTACTTGAACACCTGTGCCTTCGGGTGCAGTCTAAGTTCTACAGTGTGACTACGAGGGACGAGTGGAATTCAAATTGCAAAAGGAACCACGAAGGGAAGAATAAGAAAACAGACGAATATG
>NW_020871624.1:111115-119561 GCF_003789085.1 Penaeus vannamei | reverse complement strand
GCTCGCAGCCACGTCCCATTCTTCCTTCTTTCTACCTCTCTCCTCTTCCTCTTTCTTCCTGTCACGTCCATCTTCTCTTTCCGCTTCTCTCTTCCTCTTTCTTCCTGTCACGTCCATCTTTCTTCTTCCGCTTCTCTTTCTTCCTCTTTCTTCCATGTCACGTCCCTTTCTTCCTCTTCTTCCTCGTCATATCTCTCTTCTGCTTCTTTTTCCTCCTGCCACGGTCCATCATCTTCTTCCTCCTGTCACGTCCCCATTTCCTCTTCTTCCTCCTCTCATAGCCACTCTCTTCTTTCTTACCTTTCTTCCATCTCTCTTCTTCCTGTCACATCTCTCTTCTTCTTCTTCCTTTTCTTCCACATCTCTCTCCCTTCTTCTTCCTCCTGCCACGTCCATCTTCTTCTTCTTCTTCCTCTCTCTTTCCTGTCACGTCCCTCTTCCTCTTCTTCCTTTTCTCCACATCTCTCTTCTTCTTCTTCCGTCCTCCTCTCTCTTCCTCCTGTTCACATCTCGTCTTCTACTTCTTCTTCTTCCTTTTCTTCCATCTCTCTTCCTCCTGTCACATCTCTCTCTTCTTCTTCTTCCTTTTTCTTCCACATCTCTCTCCCTTCTTCTTCCTCTTGTACTACCCTCACTCTTTCTTCTTCTCTCCTGTCACATCTCTCTCTTCTTCTTCTTCTTCTTCCTTTTCTTCCAACATCTTTCCTCCTGGTGCACGTTTCCATCCTTTCTTCTTCTTCCTCTTTTTTCCACCTCTCTCTTTTTTCCTGTCACATCCCTCTCTTCCCTTCTTCTTCTTCCTCTTCAACCACCTCTTCTTCATAACTCCTGTCCAAGTAATCTCTTCTACTTCTTCTTCTTCCTCTTCAACCACGCTCGTCTAACTCCTTGTCAAAATCTCTCTTCTACTTCTTCTCCCTTTCTCCACCCTCTCTCTTCTCCTGTACATCTCTCTCTTCTTTCTTCTTTCCTTTTCTTTCACCTCTCTTCCTCACTGTCACACTCTCTCTTCTTCTTTCATATTCTCCAGAAGAAGAAGAAAATAGAAAGGAGGCGGGAGAGTAAGAGGAGGAGGAGGAGGAGGAGGAAGGAGGAGGAGAGGAGGAGGAGAAGGAGGAGAAGGAGGAGAGGAAGAGGAGGGAAAAGAAGAAGGGCGAAGAAAAAAATAATAAGAATAAGAATAAGAAGACAAATAATAATAAGAAGGAAGAGGAAGAAGACGAAGAAGACAAATAAGAGAAAAAAAAAGAAAAAAATAAAGGATGACTCGCCCAGCTGTTTCTGGGGCGATGACGCAGCCCAACCCCATATCCTGAAGAGAAGGTGCTCCCCATCCGGGACTTCAACACCTACATACAACAACAAAGAAACACAAGAAGAAGAAGGAAGAGGAGGGGGAGGAGGAGGAGGATGAAAGAGGATGAAGAGGAGTGGGAGGGGGAGGAGAAGAGGAGGAGGAGGTGCTCCCCATCCGGGCCTTCAACACCTACATAACAACAACGAAGAAACACAAGAAGAAGAAGGAAGAGGAGGGGAGGAGGAGGATGAAGAGGAGGGGAGGAGGAGGATGAAGAGGAGGAGGAGGAGGAGGATGAAGAGGAGCGGGCGAGGGGGAGGAGAGAGGAGGAGAGGTGCTCCCCAATCCGGGCCTTTCAACACCACATACAACAAAAGAAACACAAGGAAGAAAAGAAGAAGGGAGGAGGGGAGGAGGAGGCATGAATGAGGAGGAAGAAGAGGAGGAGAGGATGAACGAGGAGGAGGAGGAGAGGATGAAGAGGAGGGGGAGGAGGAGGATGAAGAGGAGCGAGGAGGAGGTGCCTCCCCATAAAAAAAAAGCCGGGCCTTCAACACCTACATTACAACAAACAAAGAAACACAAGAAGAAGGAGGAGAAGAAGGAGGAGGAGGAGGATGAAGAGGAGGAGGAGGAGGTGCTCCCCATCCGGGCCTTCAACACCTAAACATACCAACCAAACCCAAAGAAAAGAAGAAGAAGAAGAAGAAGGAGGGGATGAAGAGGAGGAGGAGTGCCCCCATCCGGGCCTTCAACACCTACATACAACAACAAAGAAACACAAGAAGAAGAAGGAGGAGGAGGAGGATGAAGAGGAGGAGGAGGAGGTGCTCCCCATCCGGGCCTTCAACACCTACATACAACAACAAAGAAAACACAAGAGAAGAGAAGAAGAGAGGAGGAGGAGGTGCTCCCAATCCGGGCCTTCAACACCTACATACAACAAAGAAACACAAGAAGGAAGAGAAGAAAGGAAGGAGGATGGAACGAGCAGGAGGAGGAGGTGCTCCCCATCCGGGCCTTTCAAACACCTACAGTACAACAACAAAGAAACACAAGAAGAAGGAGGAGGAGGGGGAGGAGGAGGGAACGAGGAGAGGGGGGAGGAGGAGGAGGATGAAGAGGAGGGGGAGGAGGAGGAGGATGAAGAGGAGGGAGGGGGAGGATGAAGAGGGAGGGGGTAGGAGGAGGATGAAGAGGAGGGGAGGGGAGGATGAAGAAGGAGGAGGGGAGGAGGAGAAGAGGAGAAGGGAAGAAGTGGAAGATGATGTAGACGAAGAAACCCTACATACAACAAAAAGAAACACAGAGAAGAAGGAGGAGGAAGAGGAGGAGGAGGAGAAGAGGAGGATGAAGAGGAGGGAGGAGGAGGATGAAGAGGAGGGAGGAGGGAGGATGAAGAGGAGGGGGAGGTGAGGGAGCATGAAGAGGAGGGGGAGGAGGAGGATGAAGAAGAGGAGGAGAGAAGAGGAAGAGGAGGGAGGAGGAGGAGGAAGAGGAGAAGGGGAAGAAAGTGGAAGATGATGTAGACGAAGAAACCTACATACAACAACAAAGAAACACAAGAAGAAGAAGGAGGAGGAGGGGGAGGAGGAGGATGAAGAGGAGGGAGGAGGAGGAGGAGGGGAAGAGGATGATAAGAGGAGGGGAGGAGGAGGAAGAGGAGAAGGAAAAGTGGAAGAATGAAATGTTAGACGAAGAAGGAAGAGGAGGAGGAGAGGAGGAGAAGAGGAGGAGGAGGAGGAGGGAAGAGGAGGGGAGGAAGAGGAGGAAGAGGGAGAAGGGGAAGAAGTGGAAGATGAAGATGTAGACGAAGAAGGGAGAGAGAAGGAGGAGGAGGATGGAGAGGAGGAAGGATAAGGATACGGAGAAGAAGTGGAAGATGAAGATGTAGACGAAGAAGGAAGAGGAGGAGGAGAAAGAGGAGAAGGGGAAGAATAAGGATATGGAGAAGAAGATGTGACGAAGAAAGAAGGAGGAGGAGGAGGATAAGGGAAGAATGAGGATATGGAGAAGAAATTGAAGGTGAAGAAGGAAGGAGGAGGAGGAGTAAGGGTAAGGATAAGGATATAGAGAAGAAGAGGAGAAAGGAGAGGAGGATAGGGGAAGGATAAGGATATGGAGAAGCAGAAGAAGAAGATGTAGACAAAGAGAAGAAAGAGGAGGCAGGAAGAGAAGAAGGATAAGGATATATAGAGAAGAAGAGGAGAAGAAAAAGAAAAAGGAAACGAAAAAGAAAAAAAAAGAGAAAGAAAAGAAAAAGAAAAATAAGAAAGACAACTATCATAACAAAACAAACAAACACACACAGAAAAACAACAACAACAAAAAAACATACATACATACACACACTCCTCAAAATGACTTCACTTCCTCCACTGCACATGAGCGGCTCGAATATTCTTATTTATAATATAATAATTTATTGATCATTATTATAATAATGAAATTTTATTATAATCTATCATTACTATTATTAAATATTATTATTATTGATATTATTATTTTATATTTTATATCATTATCATTAAATATTATTATTATTATTATTATTATTTTATATTTTATATTATTATTATTAAATATTATTATTATTTATATTATTATTTTATATTCTATATCACTATCATTAATATATTATATTTTATATTATTATTATTAAATATTAAATAATATTAAATATTAATATTTAATTTATAATATAATAATAATATTTTTCCAGACGCCGTTGAGTTTCTCGTGAGTGTTCGTATTACTATTAATGAAAACGCAAAAGAAAGGAAGAGGTAAGAAGGAAGAGGATAAGGAGGAGGAGGATAAGGAGAATGATGATTGATGATGATGGTGAGGAGGAGGAGGATGGAGGAGGAGAGGGAGGAGGAGGAGAGGAGGAGAGGAGGAGGAGGAGGAGAGGAGGTGGAGGAGGTGGAGGAGGTGGAGGAGGAGGGGAGAAGGAGGAGAGAAGGAGGAGGGGGAGGAGGAGGTGGAGGAGGAGGAGGAGGAGGAGGAGGAGGCTGGAGGAGGAGGAGGAGGAGGAGGAGGAGGAGGAGGAGGGGAGAAGGAGAGAAGAGGAGGGAGGAGGAGGGAGGAGGGTGGAGGAGGAGGAGGAGGAGGAGTGGAGGAGGAGAGGAGGAGGAGGTGGAGAGAGAGGAGAAGAAGAGAAGAAGAAGAAGAAGAGAGAAGAAGGAAGAAGAAGAAGGAGGAGGAGGAGAAGAAGAAGAAGAAGAAGAAGGAGGAGGAGGAGAAGAAGAAGAAGGAGGTGGAGGGAGGAGGAGGAGGGAAAAGATAGGACAAGAAAAAGAAAAAGAAGAAATAGAAGAGAAAAAAAAGAAAGAGGAAATAATTAAAGAGAAGAAGAAAGAAGGCAAAGAAAAAAATGCCCCAACCCCCTCCACCCCCTAACCCCAAACGAGCCACAGTGTAAACACGTAATTGGTACGGACGGCCTTGCAGGGTATGAACGAAGCACGACCTCCCATACCCCCCTCCCCCCCCAACCAATACGCACCCCCCACCCCCACCTCTCGTCTCCCCCTCCCTTTACGTCCTACCCCTCCCTCCTTCCTCCTTCCCCCTCCCTCCCCCTTCCTCCTTCCCCCTCCCTCCCTTCCCTCTTCCCCCTTCCTCCCTGCCTCCCTCCTCCCCCTCCCTGCCCTCCCTCCTTCCCCCTCCCTCCCTCCCTTCTTTAAACGCGTTGAAATCACTTTCCGTGTGCGTAGCAATTGGGAAGGAGGAGGAAAGAGATGGGAGGGTAGGATGAGGGAAGGAGGGATGGAGGGGAGAAAAGGAGGGAAGGTGGGAAGAATGTATTGAGGAAAGGAGAGAAGGTGGATGGAGGAATGTGGGATGGAGGGGGGGGAAAGGAGGGATGGAGGGAATGAATGAAGAGGGGATGAGAGGAGGAATAAGAGAGAAGGAGAAATGAATTGAAGAGGGGAGGAAAGGAGGAAAAGAGAGAAGGAGGGAATGAATGAAGAGGGGAGGAGAAGAGGGATGGAGGGGAGAAAAGGAGGGAAAGTGGGAAGAACGTACGAGGACGGAGGAAAGGAGGGAAGGACAGAATGAATGAAGAGAGAAGAAAGAAGGAGAGGAATGAATGACATGAAGGAGGGAGGAAGGGGGGAAGTGTGGAAGGAGGGAAGGAGGCAAAGAATATGGCTAATAGGAATGATACGAATAAAAGGAAAATAGCAATGAGACGGAAAGTGCAGTACACGGAAAGAGGAAGTAGGAAGAGAGGAAAACGGAGGAGGAGGAGGAGGAGGAGGAAGACAAAGATGAGGAAAATGAGAAGGACGAAGAAGAAGTAGAAGACGAAGAAGGGGAAGAGAGAAAGGAGAAGATATAGGCGGGAATAAAGGGGAAATGACAAACTAGAGAATAAAACACGAGATATTGCGAAACTGGAAAGTAAAGAACGAAGAAAAAAAAGAGAAAATATAGACCGCTGGAGATAAAAAAAAAAAAAAAAAAAAAGAATAAAAAGAGAGAATTAGGAAACCAGTCTAAGAGTAACATGACGAAGGGGAAGCAAAACAAAGAGTAAATAGCAACAAGGGAATGATGGAGACACCCCCCCATCTCCCTCCCCCTCCCCCCTCGCCCCCTCGCCCGCACGCCCGCTAAAGCACGCCCTCCCGTAAGTTACGACCCCCCCTCCCCTCCTCCTCCTCCCTACCCACGCTCTTCCTCCTACGGTACCCCCCCCCCCCCCACCCCCCGCTACTCACCCTACGGTATCCCCCGCTGAAGGTATGTCCCCCCCCCTCCCCACAACACCTATTTTCGCATCTTTTCCTACGGTACGTAACCCCCTCCCTCCTTCCTTCCTTACTCCCCCTACGGCCCCTCCCTTTAAGGTACGCCCTTCTCCCTACTCCCCCCCCCCCTCCTCCTTACTTCTACTACTCCCCCTACGCCCCCCCCCCCTTAAGGTACGTCCTTCTCCCTACCCCTCCCTACACCCCCCCCCCCCCCCCTTAAGGTACGCCCTTCTCCCTCTCCCTACCCCCCACCCCCCCCCCCCCCTTAAGCGCCCTTCTCCCTTCTCCCTTCTCCCTCTCTACCCCCCCCCCCCCCTTAAGGTACGCCCTTCCTCCCTACCCCCCACCCCCCACACCCCCCCACCCCTTAAGGTACGCCCGCAGGAGGGACCGGAGAGGCGCCACACCCTCGATCACCTTCACCGTCTGTGGCAAGGTCAACCCCCACCGCCTGACGTCACGAGGAGTTGAGATCTTAACCCCCTTTCTCTGCTGCAGGTGGAGGAGGAAGGAGGTGATGGTGAAGGAGGGAGGAGGGGAGGAGGAGGGGAAGGAGGTGGAGGTGGGGGGGAGGAGGGGAGGGGGAAGGAGGAGGGGGAGGGATAGGAGGGGAAGGGGAGTGGAGGGATAGGAGGTGGGGGAGAGGGGGGGGAGTGGTGGGGGAGGACGGGAAGAGGAGGGGAGGAGGAGGAGGAAGGAGGGGGAAGAGGAGGAGGAGAAGGAAAAGGAAGACGAGGAGGTGGTGGAGGAGGGGAAGAGGAAGGAGGGGGAGGGGAGGGAGAAGAGGAGGTGGAGGAGGGAGAGCAGAAGTAGAAGAACAAGAAGGAGGAGGAGGAAGGGGAAAAGGAGGAGGAGGAGGAGGGTGAATAGGAGGAGGAGGACGAGGATAGGGAAAGGGGGAAGAGGAGGAGGAGGGGAAGAGAAGTAGGAGAAGAAGGATGCGGATGAGGAGGAGGAGAAGAGGAAGGGAGAGGGAGAAGAGGAGGAGGAGGAGGAGGAGGAGGAGGAGGAGGGAGGAGGAGGAGGAGAGGAGGAGGAGGAGAAGGAGGAGGAGGAAGAGGAAGGGAAAGGAAAAGAGGAAGAAGAGGAAGAGGAGGAAAGGGGGAAGAAGAAGAAGAAGAAGAAAAAGAAGAAGAAGAAGAGAAGAGAAGAGGAGGGGGAGGAGGTGGAGGGAAGGGAGGAGGGGGAGGGGTGGAGGAGGAAGAGGAGGGGTGGGTTGGGAAACCTGAAGAGGAAAAGAGGGAAATGTGAATGGGAAAAGCGAAAGAGAAAGAAAAAGAGAAAAGAGAAAGAGAGAGAGCAACGAACACAACCAAGACTGACAGACACAACAGAGAGAAAGCGACTCTCACCCACTGTCCTCCATTCACGCCCACCCGACTACCACAACACAACAGACACCCTCGCGTATAGACCTATTACCACATAGGCCTACATCCACCCCCCCCCCCGGCTCTCACCCACGTTCCTCCCATTCCACGCCCACCCGACTACCACAACACAACAGACACCCTCGCGTATAGACCTATTACCACATAGGCCTACATCCAACCCCCCCCCCGGCTTCACCCACTGTTCCTCCCATTCACGCCACCCGACTACCACAACACAACAGACACACCCTCGCGTATAGACCTATTACCATAGGCCTACATCCAACCCCCCCCGGCTCTCACCCACTGTTCCTCCCATTCACGCCCACCCGACTACCACATCACAACGGACACCCTCGCGTATAGACCTATTACCACATAGGCCTACATCCCCCCCCCCGGCTCTCACCCACTGTTCCCCATTCACGCCCACCCGACTACCAAACACAAACACACCCTCGCGTATAGACCTATTACCACATAGGCCTACATCCACCCCCCTCGGCCTACTCTCGCCCCATTTCCACACTTGCGTATTTGTTCCATTTTCGCACACAAGAGTTACGGAACACAGGTACTTGTTGTTCAGGCGCCACCGACCGGAAGTAGAGAACGGGTGCCATAAGCTGGTTCTCTTCGTTTTTTTTTGGTTATCTATTTCGGGGTGAGTTTGTGTGTGTGTGTGTGTGTGTGTGTGTGTTGTGTGTGTGTGTGTGTGTGTGTGTGTGTGTGTGTGTGTGTGTGTGTGTGTGTGTGTGTGTGTGTGTGTGTGTGTGTGTGTGTGTGTGTGTGTGTGTGTGTGTGTGTGTGAGGAGAGAGAGAGAGAGAGAGAGAGAGAGAGAGAGAGAGAGAGAGAGGGAGGAGGGAGGGAGGGAGGGAGGGAGGGAGGAGGAGAGAGAGAGAGAGAGAGAGAGAGAGAGAGAGAGAGAGAGAGAGAGAGAGAGAGAGAGAGAGAGAGAGAGAAGAGAGAGAGAGAGAGAGAGAGAGAGAGAGAGAGGGAGAGAGAGAGAGAG
>NW_020871624.1:98615-101115 GCF_003789085.1 Penaeus vannamei | reverse complement strand
TCCCTCTCCCTGACATTCATCAGTTCTCATTTTCTTTTCTCTGTCTGTCTCCCATCCCTCTCTCTCTCCCTCTTTCACTCTCCCCACCTCTCTTCTTTCTCTCTCTTTCCCTTCTCCTCTTCTCTCCTCTTTCTCTCTTCCCTCCCTCTTTCTCTCTCTCTCTTCCTCTCCCCCTCCCTCTTTCTCTCTCTTCCTCACCTCTCCCTCCTCTCTCTCTTCCTCCTCCCCTCCCTCCCCTCTCTCTTCTTTCTCTCTCTCCCCTCCCTCCCTCCCCTCTCTCTCTCCCCTCCCTCCCCTCCATCTCTCTCTCTCTTTTTTCCTCTTTCTCTCTCTCTTTCTCCTCTCTTCCATCTTCTTCTGCCAGTTCTTCTCCTTCTCCCTTACCATCATTCTTAACCTTCTTCGCCCTCTCCTTCTTTATCATTTTTTTCACAATCTATCTCCATTCCCCCACACTTAATCTTCTTCTTATTTCCCTCTGCTTCTCCCTCCCTTCCCCTTTTCCCATTTCCCTCCCCCTCTTTCTCCATCTCCCATCCCTACCTCTTTCTCCACATCCCTCCCTCACTCCCTCTTTCTCCACATCCCTCCCTCCCTCTTTCTCCGCCCCTTCCCCTCTTTCTCTTCCCCTCCCCTCTTTCCCTCTCTCTCTTCCCTGCCCTCCCCCCTCCACTCCCTCTTTCTCCGCCACCTTCCCCTTTCTCCAACCCCCTCCCTCATTTCCCTCTCTCTCCCTCCCTCCCCCCTCCACCATCCCCCTCCACATCACCCCTCCCCCCCTTCCACATCCCCCTCCCCCCCTCCACATCCCCTCCCCCTTTCCACTCCCCCTCCCCCACCCCCACATCCTCCCCCCTCACATCCCCTCCCCCTCCACATTCCCCCTCCCCCCCACGCATGCACGATGTTTACTGCACGTTAAGACCGCAATCACTCTCGCCTTTGCAACCCGCACGTAACAGCTGTGTACTTCCCTTCTGCCTGAGCAAGTGTCAAGGACATGCGCACAACGAACGCACGTACACCACACGCCTCACACGCAACGCAACACGCACGTACATACACACTCACACGCAACGAACGCACGTAC
Source organism: Penaeus vannamei (assembly GCF_003789085.1). Taxonomy (NCBI): domain Eukaryota; kingdom Metazoa; phylum Arthropoda; class Malacostraca; order Decapoda; family Penaeidae; genus Penaeus; species Penaeus vannamei. Next base: position 100,025 of record NW_020871624.1, on the reverse strand, counting down.
ATACACACACACTCACACGCAACGCACGCACGTACATAACACAAATTACACGCAACGCAACGCGCATAAACACACTATACATACACGCAACAAACAACTCCCCCCCCCTCCGCCCGTACATATATACCTACATTTCGTGCACTCACACACGCGTATCCACCAACACACACACACACACACACACACACACCACACACACACACACACACGAGAATACGCACTACATACATGGATACTTACAGACAGGGACGACCACCCGTACATGTACACCTACAAATATGACGCACATACATACACATACACACACACACGCACGCACACATACACACACATAGGGGATGGAAGGCACAAAGGAAGGTAAGAGACGGAAGAAGAGAGGTTAAGGGAAAGGGAATTAAAGCAAGGAGAAGGCAAGTAAGGGAAATAGAGGAATAAGAGAGGGGAAGGGTAAGGGGGGAGGAGAGAAGGAGGGAGAAGGGGGAAGAGAGAAGGGGGGTAGGGAGCGTGAAGGATAGGGAAGCGGGGATACAGGATGAAGGTAAGTAGGGAGGGGAAGGGAGGAAGGGAGGTAAAGAAGAAGAGAGAGAGAGGCTAAAGGCAGGGGAGGCGAGAGGAAGGGGGAGAGGTAAAGTAAAAGAACGGAAGGGAGGAATGAGAGAGAGGGAGGAAAGTGAATGAAGGGGGGCTAGCAGGCAAGGCAAAGGGGCAGGCAAGGGGCAAGGGCAAGAGGTTAAGGAGGGAGGGGAAGGGGGAAAGGGGTCAGGCCGTACCCGCGGACCACCACCTCAAGGGTACCGAGACCGGGCTACCCCGGCAAGGCGCTCCGAATCCCCTTAGCAACACCACACTTGCAACTTGCACGGCTCTCACGCACCCTCCCCCCCTCCCTCCCTACCTGTCCCCCTCCTCCCTCCCTCCCTCCTCCCCTCCCTCTCTCCTCTCCCCCCCTCCTTCCCTCCTCCCTTCTTCCTCCCTCCCTCCCTCCCTCCCTCTCCCTCCTTCCCCTCTCCTCTCTTCCTCCCCTCCTCCCTCCCTCCCCCTCCCTCCTCCCTCTCCTCCTCCCTGTCCCTTCTTCCCCCTCCCCCCTCCCTTCCCACCTCCTCCTCCTATGAGTTGGGACTGATCGGGGATGCGAGGGAAATGGGGAGGTGAGAGGGGATGGAGCAAGAAAGACGATGAGCAGAGCAGAGAGAGAGAAAAAAAAAGTGGATTCTGAAAACGCCAGAATTGGCAAAATAGACAATATCAGAGTCACTCCGTGTTGCTTCAGTTTTTTTGTTATTATTCGTATGAAGCCTAGGTCATCATCTATGAATTAAGCTATCAAGCAAATTAAAAAAAAAAAAAAAAAAACAATGACAAACGGAGACAATATACCAATTCCATTACCCAATCCTAACCTTATTCTAA
>NW_020871624.1:86115-88615 GCF_003789085.1 Penaeus vannamei | reverse complement strand
CAACATATCCTGGGTTACTGAACCCCCCCCCCATTAGTAATAATGGTCCCTGTTTTTGCACTCAGTCGTTTGCGTTAGATTATGACTCCTTGTGATACTTATTCCCACGCATTTCGTCTGCAACTGAACTTATGAACACCTGTTTCGCTTTATCGGATTCTCATTCCTGTATCACCAATTCTGCCTCTTCTTAACGATCGTCATTATCGCACAAACAGCTGTTTACATTCTCACAAAAAAACACGGTTCGTAATCTCCCAACTAATATAGGTATTTTTTTTCCCTCTCTCTCTCTTTCGTTTTCTATCTTATCTTATCTCCTTTATTTTCGATTTCCGCACCTTTTTGCATAGATAAAAAGTGTCAATTACCGTCAGGGTAACCATTCATACCTTTCTTATCCCTTATCTCCTTTATTTTCGATTTCCGCACCTTTTGCCATAGATGAAAAGGGTCACAGTTAACATTTTTTACTCAAATCCTGATTGTTATACGCTGTAAATTTACCGTAACTATTCAATATTCTCTTTACAGTGAAAACCTGATTGTTATCCACTAAAACTAGATCTAATATGTTCAACAAAGTCTGTTACTGACACACAAGCGAGGAGAGGAGAGGGGAGAGGAGAAAGGAGAGAGGAGAGAGGGGAGGGGAGAGGATAGAGGAGAGGAGAGAGAAGAGAAGAAGAGAAGAGAAGAGAAGAGAAGAGAAGAGGGGAGGTGAGAGAAGAGAGGAGATGAGAGGATAGGAGAGTAGAGAGGAGAGGAGAGAGAGTAGAGAGGAGAGGAGAGAGAGTAGAGAGGAGAGGAGAAAAGTATTATAGCGGAGAGGAGAGAGAATAGAGAGGAGAGGGGAGGGGAGAGGAGATAGTGAGAGAGAAATTATCCCCCCCCAAAAGGATATTTATAGATAACATATCTTCAACTTTCGCTTGAAAAGTATTTCATATCGTTCACGAATGCAGACAAATTTCGCGAGACAAAAGCTTCTTAACGGGAAGAAAACAGATGTTGGGATTTTAAGATAAGATTTCGACTGAGTTCGTCACTGAATTCCTTCGAAGCGACAGAATCATCAGTCCATGACGTCATCAAAGTAGCCATGCGGAAACTCCTTTTTTCTGGATTTTATTTTTTTTATTTCCTTTCTGGGATCAACATTTACTCGAATTGTTTAATATGCTAATGAAGTGTAGGGCACTTACTTGGATTGTTTACAAAGCTTATGGAGTGTAGAAATGTGCAAACAACTCTATGGTATGATTAAAGGTCATTATTACAATTATCAACATCATACCTTGATATTTCGAGAGATAAATTCCAAAGTGTAAACTCATTCTTGCTCTTCATTATGCTAAAATCCTCCTCGCGAATACTTCAAAGTTACTTCAAATTATCTTCATTGTTCTCGCTGTTAAACGGATAACTTGTTGCGTTATTCCTTTCGTTCTCCTTATATCGTCCATTTTTTTTTTGTTTTTGTTTTTTTGTTTTACTGAGATACCTCGTTGCGAAACTGCATATCTGCTGAACCTTTTAAACCTTAATTGGAAAACCAAAAAGCACTTGGCAGAAGATTTTCCACCCAGATAAATATAGTTATCGATGGAAATTGTGCATTTAACTTACCTTACAGAGTGAAAGTCCATGACAAGCCGCTACTCTTCCTCGCACGGAGACTTTAACACAACCATCAACACCGATCCCTCGCTATACACTTCCCGGTCATGTTAACACCACTACGCTATCGCCGGCCATTCATGGTTTCCCGTCCATATTATAAACTTGATGGGTTACATTTAGGGGAAGTTGAAAGGGAGGAACAAATGGAAACGAAAAGGGGGGGAAAAAAATTCCGTATGCACTGTATAGCGTACGGAGGCAGACTGACGTCGAGTTGCCAATTGCTGGAGACGTACTAGTGGTGGCGGTGTTGACGTCTGGTGGTCATCGCTTTACGACGGTTACCATATGACCCATTCTTATGAGATTGTCTTGATACATTTTTTTTCTCCCTTTTATGTCTCTGACCTCTGTCTTGTCTCAAACGGCATTGTCGAGATGGAGACGTACTGATAATAGATTTTTTTACCGTTTGATGTTCCATATCTGTGTCTAAGATGAAAAGGTGTATATTGACCCCGGCGGGAGAGAAAACGTGTGATGCATCCTGCTCTCTCTTGTTCTGCATTCAGACTGCTTTTGTTTTCACTTTTATCTCTCGCTATCCATCACCTCTCGTGGAAGGATCTTGTAGGCAATGGAATTTTGTGAATTATATTCTCATTTTCATGTACCAAGCACGCGTGGAGGTAGAACTCACACAAAGTGCTTGAGTTTTAACTTTGGATATTTTTTTCCCTACTGAGCGAGTGGCTTGTGCTTGGCTAGTCGTCCCTCGTCTTCTCAAAGGGTATCGGGACGATTTTGGGGAAGGAAAACAAACGCCTTTTTCTCCCGGTTCTTCTCGCGTTTCAGCCTTTTCCTTCAGTCTTTAAAC
>NW_020871624.1:68615-71115 GCF_003789085.1 Penaeus vannamei | reverse complement strand
TTTCAGTCTTTTCACCACAGCTGGTAGAAATATATATATTTGCATGAATTCAGAAGAAGTAGAAAGTAGAAGAAATAGAAGAAGAAGAACAAGAAGAAAGCGCAATCGTGTTGACAAGTGTGGAAAAGGCACGAATATGAATGAATATCTTCACAATACAGATGTATTTAACCGGTTTCGTAAATATCTTCATCAAAAATAGATGTATTTCTGATATAATGATAATGAAAAAAAACTTGTCAAATACATCCCTTGTATTGTGAAGATACTCATTCTCATTCATATATTTTTTCTACATGGGAAGGATAGATGGAAAGAAGTGTCGAGAGGCAAGGATGGAAAGGAGATAGGATGATACAGAGGAATAAGGAAAGAGTAAAGCAGGAAAGAGAGGGAAGTCAAAAAAAGAGAGAGAAATAGCACACAGGGTAAGAGGGAGCATACAATCTTTTCTCAAGAGAGAGAGAGATTGAGAGATTGGAAAGAGGGGAGAGGAGGGAGGGAGAGGAGGAGAGAGGAGAGACAGACAGAGAGAGTGAGAGAAGGAAAAAATAGAGAGAGAGAGAGAGGGAGGGAAGGAGAGAGAGAGAGAGAGAGAGAGAGGACAGACAGACAGACAGGGAGAGAGAGGGAGAGTGAGAGAAGGAAAAAATAGAGAGAGAGAGAGAGAGGAGGGAGAGAGAGAGAGAGAGAGAGAGAGAGAGAGAGAGAGAGAGAGAGAGAGAGAGAGAGAGAGAGGAGAAGAGAGAAGAGAGAGAGAGAGAGAGAGAGAGAGATTCAGACAGACAGAGAGACTGATTGACTGACAGAGAAATACAAATTGCCAGACAGTTCGCTCTTTCACTGACAGATTTTAGAATACATGATCTCTGTAAATCTTAACAGGAGGATAATAATAATAATAATGAAATTATAAAAAAAAAAACTTTTACTGTCCATTCGACGATATAAAACCGTCGTGGAAAATTGTGAAAACAAACGTAAAATTATTATTTTATAACATTTCAGAGAGAGAGAATGAGAAAGATGTTGACGCCCCTGTTCCATGTCATTCTTTTTAATGTTCTTCAGTATTAAGACTCATTATGTTAATTTGATAATTAGTTGTTCTCAATTGTTAATCAGTGAATTTCAATGTGACAATATTACCATTATCAATCAGAGCAATTCAAGGATTGAGTTAAATCTTTATGAAAATCATCATTTATTAACTAATAATATTAATGCATTGAAATGATATAAAAATACACAAAAAATAACAAACACATCATTTGGGTTTTTGACACTTTATATACAACTAGACAGTTAACTTATATAATCATCAGTAATGAAACTTGATGAAAACAAAAATAACAACATTCAAAACAATGTTATATCAACATAACAGCAACCACTATAAAAACCATTAATTATTCAATACTTCAAAAGTTAATAACTTCGAAATTAGACAAAAAGAATAATGATCACAAGTGAAGCAAATAGTTGACTAAAATTAAACATAAGTGAATTAAATGTTGTATTAGAAGAATGATCATCAAAATAGAACCAAATAGTTAATTATAGCAAACACAAATTAAATTACATTTCCAAGTGAATGCGTGAATCAAACATCAAGTAAAATAATCATGACAAAAGCAAATATTCGATAAACAAAAAATCAATCTCAAGGTTATTTCGTTATCCTCTTCTCTCCCTCTCCCCCCTTTCTCTATCTCCTCATCTCATCGTTATCCTCTTCTCTCCCTCCCCCTTTCTCTATCTCCTCATCCCTCTCATCGTTATCCTCTTCTCTCCCTCTCCCCCTTTCTCTATCTCCTCATCACCCTCCCCATCGTTATCTCTTCTCCCTCTCCCCTTTCTATCTCCTCATCACCTCCCCCATCGTTATCCTCTTCTCTCCCTCTCCCCCTTTCTCTATCTCCTCATTACCCTCCCCCATCATCGTTATCCTCTTCTCTCCCTCTCCCCCTTTCTCTATCTCCTCATCACCCTCCCCATCGTTATCCTCTTCTCTCCCTCTCCCCTTTCTTTCTATCTCCTCATCACCCTCCCCCATCGTTATCCTCTTCTCTCCCTCTCCCCCTTTCTCTATCTCCTCATCACCCTCCCCCATCGTTATCCTCTTCTCTCCCTCTCCCCCTTTCTCTATCTCCTCATCACCCTCCCCCCATCATCGTTATCCTCTTCTCTCCCTCTCCCCTTTCTCTATCTCCTCATCCCCCTCCCCCATCGTTATCCTCTTCTCTCCCCTCTCCCCTTTCTCTATCTCCTCATCACCCTCCCCCATCGTTATCCTCTTCTCTCCCTCTCCCCTTTCTCTATCTCCTCATCACCCTCCCCCATCGTTATCCTCTTCTCTCCCTCTCCCCCTTTCTCTATCTCCTCATCACCCTCCCCCATCGTTATCCTCTTCTCTCTCCCTCTCCCCTTTCTCTATCTCCTCATCACCCTCCCCCATCGTTTATCCTCTTCTCTCCCTCTCCCCCTTTCTCTATCTCCT
>NW_020871624.1:56115-63615 GCF_003789085.1 Penaeus vannamei | reverse complement strand
GTAGAAAAACCCACAATGCACAATCTAAATTTATTGAAGAAAGTGAAACATTATAATCGTCCTTGTTTCCATCTTCCGAAGATTGTGGGTTTTTCTACCATAATATCAACACAGTAGAGTGTTTTCTATTCATATTATATATATATATATATATATATATATATATATATATATATCCGAAAAATAAAAGCCCTCGGTTATAAATGGTAAATAAAAAATCAGTTAAACCAATATGTAAATACTTAAACATAGTTTTAACGCCACTGAAAGTCGTTTAATTGGCATAAATTGTGAAAAATACTCATTAGAATATTTGAATAATACTGAACTTTTTACATCAATGCTTATATTCAGACTCCTTAAGCTGGAACAAAAACACGCACTGGATATACAAACAAAAAGCTTATTGCATTTCGTTCCGCCTGGACAGTTCACATACCCTTGCTATTGAGGAAAAAAAAAACAAGAGAAAGGAACGAAAAAACGACAGAAAAGAGAAAAGAGAAAAAGCAGATGAAGCTGAAATGAAGACAAATTAGCAAAAAGGGAAAAGCTAGATCAGTCCCAACTCGAGGCGTCTGTTTTGATGATTGTCCAATGAAAATATAACCATGAAAATCATTATTTTTCCATCCTTTTTGAAAATCGAAGAGACCAAAATGATCAACCATATTCACAAAGAATCCGTAACTTATGACGTCATCAAAACAAACCCCCATGTATTTTTTTTTTTCTCCAAAAATAGAATCAGACGCCATGACACCTCCTCCAGTTGCTACTGATCTAGCCTTTCGCTCATCAAAGAGTCAAAATGAAGGAGGAGGAGAAATAACCGAAGAGAACTCACGCGGGTGCAGGACAGCGGGGCGACTGAGGCGCAGGAGGGCAATGTCGTTGCATTCCGTGCAGGGGGAGCCGTACTGGGGGTGCCTGATGATCCTCTCCACGGGAATGTCCTGCGGGGGAGGAGCGCAGCGCCCTTTGGAGCAGTCGGGGTTGATGGAGAGGGTGTGCTCGCCGATCCTTGCAATTTCCCTAGGGTTGGAAAGTTAAACAAAAAGATTCCACCCATGGTGAAATGAAAATAAAGGAGATTCCATGAGAAAAAAAAGTGAGATTCCATGACCTGTGAGATTCCATGAAAATAAAGTATCCATGAAAATAAAGTCCCTGAGATTCCATGAAAATAAAGTAGGCCTATCTCGCAACTGCCTCGCTATACATGGAAAAAAAATTCTTCAAACCTAAACCTATAACCTAGACTGAACAACGTTTAATCTTTATCGATCCGACCGATACCATTACTGTCTCGGTCGCTGATATCAACTAATTTCACCACAACTGACTCCAGTGACTCACAGTACGAGGCCGAGTCTCTCCTTGAAGCAGTGGGCGGCGGTGAGGACGTACCGCTCGGACACCAGCACCCCGCCGCAGAACCACGAGCGCCGGCCGTTAACTGGAAGTCCGAGGAGGAGCAGTGTCGAGTAACGAATTCACGCGTGGGCATTTTACCAATTTATTTATTAATTTATTATTATTATTATAATTTATTAATTTACTAATAATTCTAGTACTTGTATATCTTTCAATGAGTACTTATTTCTTGATGATTTACTTTTGAGGTTGACGGTGCATATGCCAAGGGAAATAATGGTCGGGTAAACGTTTAACCGCTGCTGTTAAATGCCAATTGGCTTATTAGAAATGTGAATTTCTATAATAGTCTCATTTACAGCGACACATTTATTTTGACCCTTATGCCCGTCTTAACCTATAGAATATATACATCATACTGTGAATACATAGATTATATATCATACTGTGAATACATTATAGAATAGATTACATCATACTATAAATACATTGAATATAGTATCACAACAGGAAGAACTTGAGCCACGGACTTGACGCATGATTATATACATCACATTGAATATAGTATCACAACAGGAAGAACCTGAGCCACGGACTTGAGCCACGCAGAACCACCATGATTATATACATCATAATATAAATACATTGAATATAATATCACAACAGGAAGAACCTGAGCCACGGACTTGAGCCACGCAGAACCACCATCCAGGGCCAGGCACCGAGAGGAGCGTCTTCGCCATCTATGATCTTGTCGGCGATGCCACGGCTCCCACACTGCACGTTGGCGCGGCTGGGGGGCGGGGTCTGTGGGGGCGAGAGTGCACCAGATTGCAAAAGGGAGCATGTGTGTAAATGCAAACCCAGGGCGCGTGCTTGTAGGTTTGTGCACGTGCGAGCTGGGCATACTACGTACTTAAGCTTATGAAAAAGGGGAACGGCAGCAGCAATTTGACGGTTAAAGTTAAATGCACGAAGGAGAAAATTGCCGATAATATTCAATAACTACAGTGACCTAATGGCATGAATGAAATATAACACACACAAACACCCACACCCACACCCACCACACCCACACACACACACACACACACACACACACACACACACACACACACACACACACACACACACACACACACACACACACACACGACATTTTCAAAAATACCTGAACGACTGGAGGAGGTCTCGTGGGCGGAGTATTTACAGCAGTAACGGGTAAGCTCTGGGAGGGACAACACACGAGCGGCTCGCTGTTCAGAAACGAGCAGATGGCACTGGAAGATAAAGATATACTCTTATTACTGAGGTCATGTTGGAAGGAGAGAGCACTGAGTGTGATATTTAGGAGCACTCTGATTTTTTTTTCTTTCTGAAATAAGCCTAATTTGAGTATGATTGTTTTTGTCTTCCTACCGAGGTAAGCTTCGTGAGATTATAAACTGCAATTGATAAAAGGGAAAACTGGAATAGCTGATATCGAGGTGATTCTTAAACTATAATTAAACACTTGCAATCCAAAGAATGTACATGTGAAATGGAAGCACCTGACACCTTTCACTTGACCAAACACAAGGTATTCGATTTCATATTGGATGGGGGTTCTCAATTCTAAAATTAAGATCAATTTATCAACAATCAATCTACTTAGAATTTGTACATATGTATATTGGCCATTTAGATAAGCATTACTGTTAATACTATTAAAGGTATTTCATTAATAACTCAATTCTGATAACATCACTGCTTGATAATAAGTTATAGTTATCTACACGAAATTTATTATTACAATATCAGTATCAGTATCAAAATCATATCGGGAGTAATGATGTCATCATATACATCCTAATTACATTCATCGTGATGATAAGAAATATCTGATGAATATGGTTAACAATGGCTGACTGACAACGTAAATTGCCACATGGCAACTGACCTGATGGAAAAGTCCGAATCTGTAAGATATACCACATATATATATAAACACAGATATATATATATATATATATATATATATATAATATATATATATGTGTGTGTGTGTGTGTGTGTGGTGTGTGTGTGTGTGTGTGTGTGTGTGAGACGGATGCCACATATCTGTGTGGCATCTGTCACTTACAAATGGTCATGGATCTGCGCTCTGAAAAGTCATGACCTCTGGCACCGCGCTCTTTTTCGCAGAGGCAATGGAGTGGCCTCTCTAGGGTGCCCGCGCCACACACGATATATATACATATATATGAATATATAACCTCTCTGTTCGGGGATCGATCCTGCGCCGCCAGATCGTAAGGCAGCCGCTCTATCCATTAGTCCACCACTCACTAAAAGGATTGTGCAACCAGGCACCACCTGGTACCATGGGTTTTACCTAACTACTCATACCTGAGTAAGTATAGCGAGATTTTACACACAATCCCCATGAGCATTCGGGACTTATGGAAAGCAGATCAAACCCCAAATCAGATAAGGGCGGTGCCTGGTTGCACAATCCTTTTAGTGAGTGGTGGACTAATGGATAGAGCGGCCGCCTTACGATCTGGCGGCGCGGGATCGATCCCCGAACAGAGAGGTTATATATTCATGATAAAAATGCGGTAGTGCATTGTTTCCATCTTTCATTCATATACCTCAGGTTATCTGATTTGGGGTTTGATCTGCTTTCCATAAGTCCCGAATGCTCACGGGGATTGTGTGTAAAATCTCGCTATACTTACTCAGGTATGAGTAGTTAGGTAAAACCCATGGTGCCAGGTGGCGCCTGGTTGCACAATCCTTTTAGTGAGTGGTGGACTAATGGATAGAGCGGCCGCCTTACGATCTGGCGGCGCGGGATCGATCCCCGAACAGAGAGGTTATATATTCATGATAAAAATGCGGTAGTGCATTGTTTCCATCTTTCATACATATATATATATATATATGTATATGTATATATATATATTGATACTATGACAGAAAAACCCACAATGCACAAACTAGATCTATTGCAGAAAGTGAGACAACAGTTTCGGAATCGTCCTCGATTCCATCTTCAGACCCAAAGATGGAATTGATGACGAGTCCGAAACTGTTGTCTCACTTTCTGAAATAAATCTAGTTTGTACATTGTGGGTTTTACTACAATATATATATATATATATTATACATATATATATATATCATATTTTTGAATATAGCTTTCAAGTTGCTTTTCTAAATGCCAATATCAAATCTCAAAATAAGGAAACTGCACTGGGTTTAAACAACAAAGAAAATGCCTTTTATTCGTGTGTTCTGCCCCCCCAGCAATTACGTCACGCACCTCACAGTACCTGCCTCTCAGGAAACGGTCTGTGGATTTTATCGAGGTCTGTGTGAGGGGAACACTGGCTGAATCCCTGCTTTTGGATTTCCCCTTTTTGCTTGGGTGGATTAGCGCTCTCTCCGTAGCGATTTTCCGCTAGCGTGGTGCAGATTAGGGCGAGGATTTGTGAGATAATAATCTGGCTGTAAATGTTCTCTCTCGATTTCCTGGAGTGTTTACGATTCACAATAATTTAGATAAAAAATGAAATATTCATCATTGTCTTTAATTATTTCGCTTAGCTTTCGGTGATTGAGAAACAATATCATTAAAAATAAAGTAGATCGAGCCATAAGCAAGGCATTTGCAAATCTTTCTGCACTGACGAAAAATACCAGAAAAATAATTAAGATAACTGTAATCTTTCGTTAGAATCTCGTTCCAAAGTCGTTATTTTGCCTAATTATTTACGCATTTTTAACTCGAGACTGCACAGTCGATGATTCGCACTATCCTGCGTGTTGCAACGACGTACTGCAATCCCGCAAGTAATTTGCCAAAAGTATCTTAGTCTTTGACGAACCGGAAAAGTCTGAGCGAGTGGATGGCGAAGGAAACAACGAGAGCGAGTGGACTGAAGGAGTAGGAGCTACTGACGAGGGAGAATCATGATCGCCGACGTCCTGCAAGGATATGGCACCGAGAGAGAGAAAAAAAAAGAGAGAGAGAGAGAGATGGAAACAGGGTCGTTGAGAGAGAGGAGAGGAGAGAGAGAGAGAGAGAGAGAGAGAGAGAGAGAGAGAGAGAGAGAGAGAGAGAGAGAGAGAGAGAGAGTCGTTGAGAGAGAGAGAGATGAAACAGAGAGAGAGAGAGAGAGAGAGAGAGGAATCGTTGAGAGAGAGAGAGAGAGAGAAAGAGGGAGAGAGAGAGAGAGAGAGAGAGAGAGAGAGAGAAGAGAGAGAGAGAGAGAGAAGAGAGAGGAGAGAGAGAGAGAGAGAGAGAGAGAGAGAGAGAGAGAGCAAGATCGTTCAATAGAGAGAGAGAAAGATGAGGAGAGAGGAGAGAGAGAGTGAGAGAGAGAGAGAGAGAGAGAGAGAGAGAGAGAGAGAGAGAGAGAGAGAGAGAGAGAGAGAGAAGAAGAGAGAGAGAGTGAGAGAAAAGAAGGAGAGAGAGAGAGAGAAAGTGAGTAAGTGAAAGAGAGAGAGAGAGAAAGTGAGTAAGTAAAGAGAGAGAAAGAGAGAGAGAGCGGGATGGAAACAAGATCGTTGAAAGAGAGAGAGAAAAGTGAGTGAGTGAGTGAAAGAGAGAGAGAGAAGTGAGTGAGTGAAAGAGAGAGAGAGAGAGATTGAAACAGGAGAGTTTAGCCTCTTCCAGCGGTCAAAAAAAAAAAGGTTTTCTCTCGGCTTCCTCACAGAATCGTCTTTGATCTGAAAAGTTAATCTCCATTATTTTACGTCAAAAGAGTAATTTACGAAGTTTTGATAAAGGAAAAAACAGATGAATGGAGAATACTAAGTTATGGGCACAACTGTAACTAAAAACAATAATAATCATAGATAAATAACAGTGTTACCACCTCCACAACGACTGCTGCTACTCACATCATTGCTCCCACTGCCACTAATTAGCATATCAATGGAAAATGGAGACAAAATGAGATGATTTTTTCAGAGCAAACAGTTTAATTTGGGTGCAGTGACAACCGGAAATAATTAAAGTTAATTGTAGTAGACAATACTGATGACGAATCACGAAAAATATAACTGTGACGTCAAGATATGCAAATGTGTGGTTTGTGGCCGTTTCTTTCTCTTCCTGTCGTTTCGAATGATTCTCGCGCTTTTCTCTAATTCTCTCTCTCTCTCTCTCTCTCTCTCTCTCTCTCTCTCTCTCTCTCTCTCTTCTCTCCTCTCTTTTTCTTCCTCTCCCTCCTTCCACCCTCCCTCTCTCCCTCTTTCCCCCACTCATCATCCACTCTCACCCTTTCTCTCCTTCTCCCCTTCTCTTCTCTTCCTTAATCCCTTCATTCCCCCAAAACTCCCTTCACCGCACAAGAGAGAGAGAGAGAAGAGAGAGAGAGAGAGAGAGAGAGAGAGAGAGAGAGAGAGAGAGAGAGAGAGAGAGAGAGAGAGACAGAGACAGAGACAGAGACAGACAGAGACAGAGAGAGACAGAGACAGAGACAGAGACAGACAGAGACAGAGACAGACAGAGAAAGAGACAGAGAGAGAGACAGAGACAAGAAAGAGAAAGAGAAAGAAACAGAGAAAGAGACAGACAAGTCAAGTCCCTACAACTCACTTCCTCAATATGTTCAGCGATCCTGAAGGCGCCGTCCCTTGCTTGATAGCCTGCAGAAGGCTACTCAGCGCAGGACAGTCTCTGATAGGTCCACAAGTCCCAGTCAGCCCCTGAGACGTAGTGCAGCCTGCGGGAAAAGAATTACAGAAATTAAGATGTCGTAGAATCTCTAAATGCAGGAATAGGGTCGAGAGAATGTGTGTCTCCACGTAAGTCATTGATGTTATAAAAATATAAAAATAAAAATTAAAACTAAGAATATCAATTCGATATAAACTGAAAGTAATTCTTCATAGATAGAAAAAAACATATTAGAATAAGAATAAGTTTCAATATCAATATAAAACTGAAAAATAACTCTTCATAGATATAAAAAAAAAGATAATTAAGATAAGAATATGTTTCTATATCAATATAAAACAGAAAAATAACTCTGCATAGATAGAAAAAAAAGATAATTGAAATAAGAATGAGTTTCTATATCAATATAAAACTGAAAAATAATTCTCATAGATAGAAAAAAAAAGATAATT
>NW_020871624.1:48615-51115 GCF_003789085.1 Penaeus vannamei | reverse complement strand
TCCCCAAGGAGAGATACTCCACCCGAACTGCGCAATACTCAAGGAATACAAAGGAAGCCCACAGCACAGGGAAATACACAAGGAGAGTCTCGACAAAGTTGCAAAGAAGTCACATCAAAGCGAAATACAACAAGAATACTACAAGGCAGAACGACTACACGAAGAATCCACAAGGAATACCACAAGGAATCTCAAGGAATACTCAAGGAATACTCAAGGAATTGACACACGAGGAATACACAAGGAATACACAAGGGAATACTCAAGGAACTACAACAAGCGAATACACAAGGAAAGTTACACAAGGAATACCTCCAAGGAATACTCAAGGGAATACACAAGGGAATCAGCACAAGGAATACACAAAGGAACCTACACAAAGGAAATACTCAAGGAATACAAACAAGGAATTACACAAGGAATACACAAGGAACTGAGCTCAACGGCCATACTCAGACGGAAAAATACTCAAGGTAAGTACACAAAGTAATCACAAAGGAATACACAAGAATTACTAGCACAGAGGGAGACCTACACAAGGAATACACAAGAGATACACAAGGGAATACTCAAGGAAACACAAGAATTAACAAGGAATACACAAGAATTACACCAAGGGAATACTCCAAGGAATACTCAAGGAATACTCAGAGGAATACACAAGGAATACTCACAAGGAATACACAAGGAATACACAAGGAATTACTCAAGAATACACAAGGAATACAAGGAATACACAAGGAAATACACAAGGAATACTCAAGAATCTCAAGGAATACACAAGGAGGAATACTCACAAGGAATACTACACAAAGGATACTAAAGGAATACTCAAGGAATTACTCAAGAATACTCAAGGAATACCACCAAAGGAATACTCAAGGATACTCAAGGAATACACAAGGAATACACAGGAATACACAAGGAATACTCAAGGGAATACTCTCAAGAAGGAAATACTCAAGGAATATTCAAGGAAACTCAAGGAATACACCCAAGCGAATTACTACAACAAGGAATACACAAGGAATACAAGAATAGCAAGGAACCCCACAAGGAAAGTACATCAAGGAATCAAGGAATAACAAAGAATACACAAGGAATACAACAAGGAAATACACAAGGAATACACCCAAGGAATACACAAGGACATACTCAAGGAATACTTCACAGGAATACTCAAGGAATACACAAGGAATACACAAGGAATACACAAGGAATACACAAGGAATACACAAGGAATACACAAGGAGACTGGAATACACAAGGAATATCAACCAAGGAATACTCAAGGAATACACAAGGATACACAAGGATTACACAGGAATACACAAGGAACACAAGGAATACACAAGGAATACACAAGAATACTCAAGGATACATACTCAAGAAACCAGGAATACTCAATTGAATACTCAAATACATACACAAGGAATACACAAGGGAATACACAAGGAATTACACAAGGAATACTCAAGGAATACACAAGGAATACACAAGGAATACACAAGGAATACACAAGGAATACTCAAGGAATACTCCACAGGAATACTCACTACTTCCTCGGGTCTGACATGTGGCGCCAGACACCATGAGAGCCAACGCGATGGCGGTCACAGTCTGCCATCCCATCCTGGCGGTCTGGCCTGCCCTGCCCTGTCTGCCTGCTGCCTGCCTGTTTGTCTGCTTGCCTGCCTGTCTGCCTGGCTCTTCCTGTCTGCCTGTCTGCTGCAGGGAGGACAGAGACGCCAAGTAAGTAGACCATATAAGATAATAAGAAAAGAAAAAGGATACTTTTTGCCTCGTCGATAAAGTAAAAAAAAATCTAATGGTAAACTTTTTGGTCCAGAAATTTTATCAAAACTTTATCTTTGACTATTTTTTTTCATATAATCATAAAATTGTATTCCTTTCTGTTGTCCTCTCCTTGTTGATACAGCTAAACATAACAAAATATAACATAACCACGCAGTCTAAACATTACATAAAAATATACATAAACATAACCAATAAATGTCATTAACAAATAAATATACACTAACTATACCTACCATAATCTATAACTAAAAATAACATCAAATCATACCATCCTAATAACCTGTAACTAAATATTAACACAACATACCAGCTCAAACATATACAAAAATAACATAACATACCACTCAAACATAACAAAAATAACAAAACATACCAGCTAAACATAACAAAAATAAACATAAACATACCAGCCTTAAACGGTAACAAAATAAACACAAATACCAAGCTAAACATAAAAAAAAATAACATAAACATACCAGCTAACATAACAAAAATAACATAACATACAGCTAAACATAAACAAAAATAACATACATACCAGCTAAACATAACAAAAATAACATAAACATACCAGCTAAAACATCACAAAAATAACATAACATACCCTAGCTAAAACATAACAAAAATAACATAACAAAAACAACAACATACCAACTAAACATAACAAAAATAACACAACATA
>NW_020871624.1:26115-33615 GCF_003789085.1 Penaeus vannamei | reverse complement strand
ACACACACACACACACACACACACACACACACACACTCACACTCACACACACACACACACACACAAACACACAAACACACACACACACACATATATATGTATATACATATACACATACATACACACACACACACACACACACACACACACACATATATATATATATATATATATATATATACCATGTGTGTGTGTGTGTGTGTGTGTGTGTGTGTATACATATACACATACATACATATGTATGTGTATACGTCAACAATATGCTCAAAACGGATGGGTTGGGCTTCGCATCTTGCAGCTGCCTTCCTTCCCAGCTTCCTTTGCCCAAACACTTTCTCCGCCTCGAGCAAGTCCGGCGAACTTACCCTTATCACGGCCGGAAGTCCAGCGCCGCACACCTCAGAAGCAGGCACCCGGCAGCAGGAGAGCAGTCGCAGAATCTCAGGACGTCTCGAGAAGCAGAAGGGGCAGACCAGACCTAGCAGACAGAAGAAGCAGCCACAGGCAGAAGGTCACACTCCGCCCTCGGTACTCGGGGTATGGGGTCATTCTCGGGGGTCACGCCTTACCTCCCCAATTAACCAGCAAGCCAAGACCCCTTTCTTTCTCCACCATACATACGCCCCCCCCCCAACTACATCACAGTATACATATATACTTATTTATTCATTCATTTATATATGTGTATATATATACTTTTATATGTATATATACATATTATATATATATATATATATATATATATATATATATATATATATATATATATATGTATATATAGTATATATATATATATATGTATATATATATATATATATATATATATATATATATATATATATGTGTGTGTGTGTGTGTGTGTGTGTGTGTGTGTGTGTGTGTGTGCGTATAAGTATATAAGTGTAATACAGATATATGATGATAAATATCTGTGTACCTATATATTCATACGTGCTCACTTGTCTATGTATACACAAATATGTTTACATGTGTTGCATACACATATACATACATACATATAAAATATATGTCTGTGTGGTGTATGTATGCATGCACATATATATATTATAATATATATATATATATATATATATATATATATATATGTGTGTGTGTGTGTGTGTGTGTGTGTGGTGTGTGTGTGTGTGTGTATGTGTGTGTTTGTGTATTTATATATGTACATATATATGCACCCAGCAAGAGAGGCGGGCTGTGGGCCCCGTTGGGAAGGCGAACGAGAACTACTCGTCCCGCCTGTGTTTGGCAGTCTCCAGCCCGAGTGAAGCTTATGGAGGGAACCCCACAGATGGATGATGGGTCCTGCAGCCTACCGTCCCCTTTTATATGGAGCAGCGTCGGCGGGGGTGGCAGGTGGCGCCACGTCCACCTGGAGTGACTGCCTGAGGGTAATCCTCAGGCAGGAAGCCAGGGTGGGGGCTTGGAATGTCCGTTCTTTGCGTCAGGATGATCGATTGCCTCTGTTGTCGAAGGAACTGGGGAGGCTGAGAGTGGAGGTGGCTGCTCTTTCAGAGGTGAGAAGACCTGGCAGCGGGACGATTAGTGTAGGTGGTTACACCTACTACTGGTCGGGCTGCAGCAATGGTCACCATCTTCAGGGAGTAGGCATGATGCAACGCTTGATGCACCTCAAGAATCGATTGGTGAACGCCCGAGAGCAAGACAGAATTTTATCTCAGTGACAATGGATGCCACAGATGCTTGTCGTGCAGCTTGTCTAACAGCGGATCAGCATTTGAGTCTTACTGAGAAGGTAGAAGGCCATTTCTTAGTAAATGACCTTCGTCCTGCATACCAAGTCTTGAGAAAGTTGAACTCCAAGCCCTCTTCACTGGCGATAGCAGTTCGCTTAGTAAGTGGCCAGATCGTCTCAGATGCTGTTGCGGTGCGAGAGCGCTGGGCTGAGTATTTTGAGCAGTTGTACCAGGTTGACCCACCAACAGTTAACTTGGATGGGGGTAGTGCTGTGATTCCGTTGCCGGACCCACTCATCAGTGAGGATCCTCCCTCCCTAACTGAAGTTAGAGGGGCGATCTCCAAGCTGAAGAGTGGTGAAGTAACTGGTATATGCAGCATCCCAGCTGAACTGTTAAAGGCTGGTGGTGAACCTATGGCACGGGGGTTACATGCTGTCTTGGCTGCCATCTGGCGGTCTGGTACCGTTCCCCCTGACATGGAAGGGGAAGGGGGACCGATGGGACTACAACAACCACCGAGGCATCACACTGCTCAGTATACCAGGCAAAGTTCTCGCCTACATCCTTCTGAGACGTATCAACGACCACCTACTGAGGCATCAGAGGCTGGAGCAATCTGGGTTCACTCCTGGTAAGTCCACAATAGGCCATATCCTAGCACCGAGTCATTGTAAAGTGCCGTCGTGAGTTCGGGCGTGGGCTGCTTGCAGCCTACATCAACCTCAAGAAGGCGTTCGATACTATGCATCGGGAATCACTCTGGGAGATCCTGAGACTGAGAGGATTTCCAACAAGGATTATTGGACTAATAGCAAGTCTGTTTACTGGTACTGAAAGTGCTGTATAGTGTGGTGGGGGCCTGCTGAGCTTCTTTCCTGTCAGTTCAGGAGTGAGGCAAGGCTGTGTTCTTGCACCAACATTTCAATACTTGCATGGACTGGATACTGGACAGAGCTAGTGTTCAAAGCCATTGTGGAGCAACACCGGGCAATATCAAGGTTACAGACCTTGACTTTGCCGATGATGTTGTTATTCTATCTGAGTCTTTGGAAACCCTAGTGGTGGCTCTCGATGCATTTAGCGAAGCCCTTGGGTCTAGAGGTCTCCTGGACCAAGACCAAGATCCAGGACTTTGGGGACTTGCTAGAAAAACCTGTTCGGTCAGTGCGTGCTTATGGCGAGGACATTGAAGTCACAGAGAGCTTTACATACCTTGGTAGTGCAGTTCATAACTCTGGGCTGTCAGACCAGGAAGTCAGCAGACGGATTGGCCTGGCAGCAGGGGTCATGAACTCTATCAAGAGTATTTGGAGATGCCGCTACCTGTGCAGATGGACCAAGCTACGCTTCTTCAAGGCCCTGATAATGCCAGTTTTGCTATAGTGTAGTAAAACCTGGACATTATCGTGCGTCTTGGAGTCACGTCTTGATGCCTTTTGTAATAAGTCCTTTTGAAGCGGACCCGGAGGGTAGCCACAACCAATCTATGATCGGTACCACAGAACTCTGCACTCCTATACACCCTGCAATTCTGGAGGACCCTCCAACGAGTGCTAACGAGTATGAGGTCGATCTCCTTGGCTGCGTTACCCGCGTCGCTGTACCACGTCGAACGTCTGAGCGCTGGTACCAGGAGCCAGAAATCCTCAATAATAATAATAACTGGTTCCTCCTTCCCCGGGACCTTGCAAGGGCCTGGGAAAGGAGGCTATTCTCGCAGCTGAGAGAGAGACCAGTTGGAGGAGACCGCAGGGAAGGAAAACAGGAATCCTTAGGGGAATCTCATCCATTTTCTGTTGGTTGATATGCCGGTTCCTTTTCATTTCCTTGTTTGTTTGTCTAGTTTATTTGTTTGTTTTATCTCGGTGGAGTTTATTTACGTTACTTCTTTTGTCCTAGTCATTTTTTTTTCATTAATCTATGTACTTAGTTCTCATTACGTATTCATTCGTTTCGCTTCCTATTTACGTATTTCCTATAATTCATATTCATTTACTTATGTCGTATCATTTTTATTAATTTACTTATTTTTGACCCGTCTATTTATCTGTTTCATCCCACCTTTTTTTATAAACAACATCATTATCGTTATTGCTATTATCTTCATTACCGGAATTCTTATTATTACTAATATTATTGTTATTACTATTGTAATCATAATAATTATTATTATCATCATAATTGCTAGCATTGTTATTATTATTATTATTATTATCCTTATCATCATTATCATCATCATTATTATTATTATCGTCATCATTATCATTATCATTGATATTATTAATACCTTAAATATTATGATGATAAAAAGAGTTTGGTTTCAGGTTTTAAAACGCGTAAAATAGAGCGACACATGCCGAATCTGTGTGTGTGTGTGTGTGTGTGTGTGTGTGTGTGTGTGTGTGTGTGTGTATGGACATTCTCTCTCTCTCTCTCTCTCTCTCTCTCTCTCTCTCTCTCTCTCTCTCTCTCTCTCTCACTCAACACACACCACACACACACACACACACACACTCTCTCTCTCTCTCTCTCTCTCTCTCTCTCTCTCTCTCTCTCTCTCTCTCTCTCTCTCTCTCTCTCTCTCTCTCTCTCTCTCTCTCTCTCTCTCTCTAACTCTGTATACGGACATTTTTTGTTGTCCGGATAAGAACAGGTTCTGCGTCCTTGGTCGGTTGTGTTTAGGACTACCGTGTCACAGATATCTCCTCACCGGATGTCTGTCTACGTTTTTGTCAGGATTAAAGTACCCATTTTCTCCATTACTATCGATTTGTATATTCCTGAATTATCCATTTGATACATTTTCTTGTCTTTATGCAGTTTTTTTTACGTATTTACTGCTTCCAGTCTTGGGTAATGTGGACACATCGAATTCAGTGTTTGAAGCTGTGGCAATTGAAGCATCGTGATTCTGCTTATAAAATCTGATAATAATTTTGATTTATGCCTTCATGCAGTTTGTTGTTATAATCACCCTCTTATCTCGCGTTCTGGATATGATCATGTTTAAAGGGAATCAAATTCTTCCCATTTAAAGGGGATATAACACATATTATTCAGTGTCGTAGCGTTGTTTCACTCGGTATACTAAATGAAACACTTTTGTTTTGTAGTTCAGCAGGTTATTGGAATAATATTTTTACTTTTTTATTCAAATATTTCATTTACTATCGTATCGGTGAAAGAACAACAACACTTTATACTATAAATACATATGCCACCGTTATATTTTTCTTTAGCCATATAAACTGTGATGTTTGTAAAGATAAACAAACAGACTTTGTTATTCTTATTATGATCATTATTATCACAATTATTATCACTACTGGCAAGGAGGTTATGCTTTTGGTAGCGTTGGTTAGACAGGAAAACACAAAAATTCAATAACAGACTTTTATGAAATTTGTACCACGTGTGTATCTTATTCCAACTCATGCCATTAAATTTTGGTGGTGATCCGGATACAGGATTTTTTAAAAGGATTTATTAGCTTTTTTTATTCATTATCATTAATTAATTAATTGATTAATTAATGGTAATTAGCATAGCGAGCGAGGACTTTACTGCAATTTTTCAAGTGCGAATAATTTTATTGCATCCGTAACCCTATTGTCTTAGCGGAGGTATGCGTTCTCTATTTGTTCCTAGTTATCAGTATCGTTGTTTTTGTTATCATTACTGTTATTTTTACCATCTTTATTATTATCAATTCCGCCAAGGAGGTTATGTCTTTGGTAACGTTGGTTAGTTTGTTTGTCCATTGGTGAGGAGATTAACTCAAAAAGTTATGAACAGATTTTATTATTATTATTATTATTATTATTTTTTTTTTTTTTTTTTTTTTTTTTTTTTTTTTTTTTTTTACCAGAGGTGTGTCTTAACCCAGCTTAGATGCCATTAAATGCTCCGGATCTAGGATTTTTTAAAAGATTAATTAGCGTTGCGACACAGGACTACTTCAAAATCTACGCGCATAAAAAATATTGTTGCTAGTATTATCAAACTCTTTGGCTCTTAGATTATCATTGTTATTGTTATTATTATTATTGTTATTGTTTTGTTATTATTATTTTATTATTATTTTATTTTATTATTATTATTATTATTATTATTATTATTATCATTATTATTATTATTATTATTATTATTATTATTATTATTATTATTATTATTATTATTATTATGCGCTCTCTGAATGCTTCTAGTCGAGCTTCTAGTTATTAAATTCACTATTATCCTCATCATCAGCATCATCATTATTATCATGATTATTATGACTGTCATTATTAGTTATTATTATTGTTATTATCGTACATTTCACATGTAAGAAATATTTTTTCTTCTTTTTTCTCTTTTTAAGTGTGTTATGCAGAAAAATAAACTTGGAAGGAATAAAATTGAAATATTTTTGAACATTTTCATATATCTATCTACATTTTCTCATTTTTCTTTTCACATTTCCATACTTCAAAACTAAGAAAAAATAATCTATTGAAAAAATAAACGAAACCCAATGGAAAATATGTGTTTATTCATATGTATTGTGATTCTTCAGTTATTATTATTCTTGTTGTTGTTGTTATCATCATTGTTATAAATATTAACTTTAGTATTCCCACTGTTATCATTATTATGATTATTATCATTGCTATTATTAACATTAGCACTATATCATTATCATCATTATTGTTATTATTGTCATTATTTTTTTATTGTTATCATTATTGTCACTGTGATTATTATCATTATCATTATTATGTTTTTCATTATTGTAATTTGTTGTTTTATTATAATTATTATTATTATTATCATCGTCATTATTACCATCAGCACTATTGTTACTTTGACGCTATAGTTGTTGTTGTAACTGTAATACTGAAATTGTTATTATTATTTTTTAACTATAATCATCATATAAATATAATCGTTTTTTAGTATTATGATGTCTTATTATCAAAAATAAAATTGTTACGGCTTTGAACATCCAATTTCTGTGGTGAATTAAGTTTACATTTTCTATAATCTTTACATGGTTAACTAAACCATTCTATTATTAGAACTGGTACATCCACTATCTTTAATTAATTATTTTTTATCTACCTATTTACAAGTGCAACCATCGATCTATCTTCATAATACAAATTAATCTTGTTTTTTATGTCTATCAGATAAATTAGCAATACGAAATTTACTTAGAACAGCCACCAGATAAATGGAGATTTTGAGGTGGACTGTGTGACTAGCTATGACCAATTTATATTTAATGGCACCAGTGCAAAATAGAACATGGAAAACCCTTCCAATGCCTGTTGTCAAAAGGCGTTTGGTCCAGCAATCACTATATAGTGTGCGTAGATGGTATATATAACCTACACGGCTCATACAGTGTAAATCAAGTTGCTTCAAAATGGAGCGGGACAATTGCTGATATCTCCCTTAAAAAAAAATACAGAGAAGTCGTGTGCAATTCAGAATACCTTGTTTTTTTTGTTTTTTTTAGCATACGTCGGCCCTGTGAGAACTTAACTTTACCATATGGGAAAAAATGATGCTAAAAAACCGTCTGCTATAGTGTAATGGTCTTCTGACATGTGACCCTTCCTTGAGAAATATATCGAAATGTTGGCTTTTAGACATTCGTACTTCGTCATTACGAATACAAATACAACCTCCCTCTTGCAGTTCAGTTGATGATAAGCTTAGAAGACTGAGCCACTGGTTGGGTAAATATTCACCTATACCACCGGAATAATACTTGGTTTTGACAGACAAGGTTGTTAAATCT
>NW_020871624.1:7500-12500 GCF_003789085.1 Penaeus vannamei | reverse complement strand
TAAACTAACGGGAGTGCCAGAAAGTGTCAACTAGGAATACTAGGATTCATTACCGTGTAGATAAGTTCATAAGGTTCATCGAGAGTGCCACAAAATGCAGAATCAGTGAAAAGAAAAATGATAATGATAATTCCCCCCCAGAAAAAGTATACCAAAATACGAAATCATTAAGAAATGATAAGCAACACCTGTGCCATAGGTCGCCGAGTAACAGTGCCAAACCGCTCGGGCAATACAGTTTCCACTCAACTAGATTTGCTAAGGAATAGTCAACCGGCTAGTATGAAAGTACAGTACATCGCAAAATCAGGTAGGTTTAAAAATGGTTCCCATAAAGCGTGAAGTATCATCTGCCATTCGATAGAAGAAACGCCAGATAAACCAAATTTAATGAAGCGTAATTCAAGCACTGGCACCTCAGATGACGCCAGATGCTGACCCTAGACCTGTGGTCAGCCGAGGGCGCACCCGTTAGGCTTAACAACAGCTAAGGAATGCGACGCCGCTCCGAAAAATTGCCAGATAAAAAACCACCTTATAACTCCCTTTCATCCCGAACCTCATCCTTACCCACTCCAATATCATCCTAAATCCTCCCACACCACCCGCATCCTTCCTCAATCCCTCTGCTGCAACCCTGCAATTTAAGGATATTATAATGCACGGGCTCATTATAATGGAATGCATATGTACGCCCATGCAGACACTGTTCATACGTTCGTGCGCAAGTATGAGCTCGTATGCACGAAAGTGCGCAGTGCATATGTGCGCATGTACATGCGTATATATGTGTCCGGGTTCATATGAGTGTAGGCGCGTATAAAATTTATGTGCGGATACATAGGTATGTATGCTGCTGTTTGTCTATGTATGGCTATATGCTTCCATATAACTTGGTGATAGAGTACAATATGTATGGGTATGTCCCCGTGCTTGTCCATGAGGGTATACATGGGCTCAAAGGTTAGATATGCATATTTTGTACGTATGGTGTATATATTTATGTATGGATGTGTACGTATATGTGTGTGCGTGTGTGTGTGTGTGTGTGTGTGTGTGTGTGTGTCTATCTGGCAATGAGTAAGAGTGTCAAAAGTGATCTGTGTTGATATTACACATGAGAAAAAAATCGTGAATGTAGAGAGCATATAATCCAACCAAAATAGAAATAAAAATTTATTTGATCACCTCACAAGTTTATAAAATGTATTATCGGACCACACTTACGTGGACCTTTTAAACTAACGGGAGTGCCAGAAAGTGTCAACTAGGAATACTAGGATTCATTACCGTGTTAGATAAGTTCATAAGGTCATCGAGAGTGCCACAAAATGCAGAATCAGTGAAAAGAAAAATGATAATGATAATTCCCCCCCCCAGAAAAAGTATACCAAAATACGAAATCATTAAGAAATGATAAGCAACACCTGTGCCATAGGTTGCCGAGTAACAGTGCCAAACCGCTCGGGCAATACAGTTTCCACTCAACTAGATTTGCTAAGGAATAGTCAACCGGCTAGTATGAAAGTACAGTACATCGCAAAATCAGGTAGGTTTAAAAATGGTTCCCATAAAGCGTGAAGTATCATCTGCCATTCGATAGAAGAAACGCCAGATAAACCAAATATTAATGAAGCGTAATTCAAGCACTGGCACCTCAGATGACGCCAGATGCTGACCCCTAGACCTGTGGTCAGCCGAGGGCGCACCCCGTTAGGCTTAACAACAGCTAAGGAATGCGACGCCGCTCCGAAAAATTGCCAGATAAAAAACCACCCTTATAACTCCCTTTCATCCCGAACCTCATCCTTACCCACTCCAATATCATCCTAAATCCTCCCACACCACCCGCATCCTTCCCTCAATCCCTCTGCTGCAACCCTGCAATTTAAGGATATTATAATGCACGGGCTCATTATAATGGAATGCATATGTACGCCCATGCAGACACTGTTCATACGTTCGTGCGCAAGTATGAGCTCGTATGCACGAAAGTGCGCAGTGCATATGTGCGCATGTACATGCGTATATATGTGTCCGGGTTCATATGAGTGTAGGCGCGTATAAAATTTATGTGCGGATACATAGGTATGTATGCTGCTGTTTGTCTATGTATGGCTATATGCTTCCATATAACTTGGTGATAGAGTACAATATGTATGGGTATGTCCCCGTGCTTGTCCATGAGGGTATACATGGGCTCAAAGGTGTAGATATGCATATTTGTACGTATGGTGTATATATTTATGTATGGATGTGTACGTATATGTGTGTATATATGCATGTATGTATGTCTACGCGTATATAGGTATAAATAATGTGTGTGTATATGTGTATGTATAGGTGTATGTATATGTAGACATACGTAGGTATAGGTATTTATATATGTATATGTATATGTATATGTGTATGCATATGCGTAGGAAGGGGTACAAATAAACAAGTATATGTATGTATGTGCGTAAAGGTAGTTATATGTAAGGCAAGTACAGGTATATACACATATATATGGGGGTGGACACTAGTGTATGCTTGAAAATGTATGCGCTCATACATGGATGTGTAAGCATATGCATGGATAGATATATGCGTATGTATAGTGATATGTAGGTTTTCGAGGTATGCATAAAAGAGTGTTTGCATATATACGGGTGAGTATACACTCATGTATACTCACTCACTTATCAGTAACATATAACAAACCCATAAAGGGACCGGCGATGTGAACATACGGCTAGGTTTGAGCACGATGGGCATGTGTGCAGTTATTTATAACGAAGGAATATATGCCCATATCCATAAGCATAGATACAAGTATAAAGGTGTGTGCTTGCTTATGCATATGCGCAGGAACAAGCATGTGCGTAATACTTAGAGCATGTGCAGGAATAAATGTGTCTGCATCGGGTGCACATACGCACAAGTTAAGTTATAAATAAAATAAAATCACACACATATGCACTTCTGATACTTGAGCCCAGTTCAAGGGAGTATACCCTGGTGTAGTGAGCAGGCCCGTGCATTGCCGCTCCCAAGTCCACACTAGGTAGGACCAAACCTGCTGGTGGAACTTATCAATGGCATTCCGGCTAAATTACTTCCCCTCCCACCAAGATACACCTAAGCCAGTAGGTGGGAGGTAAATCGGCTGTCCACCTCCCAATGAAAAAACATGAGAACACACACACAGCAACGGCCCTCATTCCCTGGAGGCCAAGGAGCCCCTGGTTACGGCGGTGATCAGGATCGCTCCGGAGCAGAGGGTGCTAAAAATATATGGGTAAAGACAGGCTGCCCCACATTGATGAACCTTTGCACATACAATATAAGGACCATGAGAACTGTATCCGACTTACTAGCTTTACTGGAGGAACTATCTTCCATTAAATGAAATAGAAAACTAGGCGAATAGCAGAAGATAATAAATGATGGTCACGTGCTCTATTGGAGAGGAAAACCTCAGGGTAGCAAACAGGAATTAGGGGTAGGGTTCTTAATAGACAAACGCTTAGAAAAGAATATCGTGGAATTCTATAGTGTAAGCGAAAGAGTGGCTCCAGTAACAGTAAAACTAAACAATAGGTACAACTTAAAAATTATTCAAGTCAATGCTCCAACCTGCAGCCACAGTGATGAAGCTTCTCTGAAGATATTCATTTAGCCAGCGAGAGAATAAAAACACGTTTCACAATAATTATGGGAGATTTTAATGCATACCTATTTTAGGTAAAAAGACAGAGGGAGAAATCGTAGTAGGGAACCATGGAATAGGCACTAGGAACGAGAGGGGACAAATGCTAGTCGACTTTGCGGAGGCTCGATCACTCAATATCATGAATACATTCTTCGAAAAAAGGCTAGAACGGAAGTGGACATGGAAGTCGCCTTCTGACGTCAAAAACATAATTGACTTCATAATTTCAAAATAAAAAATGTAGAAGTTATCAATAAAGTAAATGTTGGCAGCGACCATAGAATGGTGAGAGGCGAAATTAAAATACACTTCAGGAGGGAGAGGAACAAAGTAATGCGTAAACCACAGCCAAACTTAGCTAACTTGAAGATCAGAGCAACAGAATTTAGCCTAAACATCCAAAACAGATATTCACTTCTCCGCGACCAAGATCTCAATATCGACCAAATTAATAAACAGTTCAATGACATAATAAAGAAAGCTGCACTTGAAGTAGGCGGCAAGAACGACAAGCAAAGCTCCAGCAAGCTCTCTGTAGAAACTAAACAGCTTATAAAAAAAAACATGAATAAAAAGAAGAGGGAAGATGTACGGAAATTCAATACTCAAATAATAAATGAAGCAGGGATTTCAGGTACCAGCATGGAAGCAGCTAAAAGAAGACTAGGAATAGGGAGAAATCAAATGTATGCAATTAAGAAACCAGACGAAGTAACATATACCAAAAATGAAATCATCAAAGTAGTGGAAGACTTTTACAGGGATCTATACAACTCTAAAGAAGAGCCACAGATAGAAGCAAACGCGGTAACTAGAGACGTACCTAATATCACAAAAGAAGAAATAAATAGAGTACTTAAAGGCATGAAGAAAGGGAAAACACCAGGTGAAGACGGAATTAGTATAGACCTCATATTAGATGCCGGAGACATCGCAACAGCGAAACTAGCCAATCTATTTAACAAATGTCTTCTCAGCTTCAAAACTCCGAAAGCCAGGAAAAATGCAATTATCTTGTTACACAAAAAGGCGATAAAAGGATTTAAAAAATTACCGACCCATAAGCCTCCTTTCGGTTACTTACAAACTGTTCACGAAAGTCATTACAGCTCGCATCTCTAACAGTCTGGATTCTAACCAGCCTAAAGAACAGGCAGGCTTCTGCAGCGGATTCTCAACAACAGATCACATCCACATGATCACCCAAATACGAGAAAAATAAACGAATATAGGAAACCGCTATGTAAGGCATTCATCGATTATGAAAAGGCATTTGACTCTGTATAAATACCAGCAATATTAGGTG
>NW_020871624.1:0-2500 GCF_003789085.1 Penaeus vannamei | reverse complement strand
TGTTCCTTTTACCTTAGCCTTGCCCTTCCTTAACCTACATTCTACCCTAATCCTGGCCACGAAAAAAGATAAAGATCCTTCAGGACATCTGGCATATTGGCTACTATTCGTCATCCCTTTTGCCTTGCCCTTTGGCGTTTTTGTTTGGATATTGGGCAGATATTATAGTGAATTAGCGTGTCCTTTAAAGAGATAACTGTTTTCTTATATTTTCAATAACCATAACTATCGTTTCCTTTTAATTCTTGCTGTCGAGCCTTTAAGAATGATATCATGTTTACCAAAGAGCCGCACGTTTTATTTCATTTCAATCTAATTTCCAATTGATATGATTATAGTCTTTGCTTTTTTACATTTTAATTTGTCTTGGTAAGGCAATCGAAGCTTTGATTGCGTGTCTGAGGCTGGGTGAGGGCAAACAGGACATTTCTTACAGAATTCTTGTATGAAGCCGCCAGTTATCCCGAAATATTGTCGTTAGGTGTAGTCCATAACCATCTTATAACTACTGTGCTGTAACGGGGATCCAAAGTGGATCACTCTTAGAAACATCGGGCTGCTGTCTCTTTAATTCTTCGGGCTTTGGACTTTGGCAAGTCCAATGCCCGGAAGGTTTTCACCCAATGTCTGAAGTGTGCATCCATCTTCGCATGAGGTGACGTCTAATGGCACTGTATATTTTGTGCTGAGGACTGGACTCTTGGGTGATGCTGCCTGGCGATCTACAATCTCTTGCATTAGATCTCTGAAAGCTGTGTCATTCTCCATGGTGCTGATGGCAGTGTATTGCATGGATGGGAAATGCTCTGCTTTCATAGACCTGGATAATAAGTTAAATATTTCGAAATCTTACAATCTAGCCACTTTCACTAAAATGGTACTCCTAATCATGGAACTATATAGTTAGTAAAAGGGGCGCTGCTAATCACTGACAGCGCTCTGGTTAATCATTACTACTATATTAGACATGATTAATCAAAAGGTTGCCACTAATTACAATTAAATTTTCTCAAATTTTGAACTTATTTCTTTCAGTTTTACAGATCATCATGAATATATTAACCTCTTCGATCGGGATTCGATCCCGCGCCGCCGTTGCAAGGGATTACAAAGCGGGCGCTGTATATATGTATATACATATACATGTATATATATATATATATATATATATATATATATATATATATATATATATATATATATGTATGTATGTATGTATGTATGTATGTATACACACACACACACACACACACACACACACACACACACACACACACACACACACATATATATATATATATATATATATATATATATATATATATATATATATATATATATATATGTATGTGTATGTGTATGTGTATGCGTATGTATGTGTGTATATATATATATATATATATATATATATATATATATATATATATATATATATATATATATATATATATATATATATATATATATTATATATATATATATATATATATATATATATATATATATATATATATAATATATATATATATATATATATATATATATATATATATATATATATTATATATATATATATATATATATATATATATATATATATATATGCATGTATGTATACACACACACACACACACACACACACACACACACACACACACACACACACATAGGCTCCTTTCCCAGAGCAGTCGAATTCGCTTCATCTCTTTCCACGCAGCGCGAAGGTGATCTCCAATCTCGTTAGCGCTAAATTGCATCCGTCTTCAATATCGTGTTACGCGTCCGTCTCCAGTCCATCAATGTTACCTGAGCTACTTTTGGAAACTACCTCTCTCGTAAGACTATCAAGTAAGAATCTTCTTTTACTTCATTAGAAAAATACTGGCGTTGTTTGGAACCCTAGTGAGTGTAATATTATAACACCTTTTTGATTTGAGAAATTGAAAGTTAGGTGGGAACCTTTATGTATTTGAGGAGGCCGCTAAACCTGATGAGCATATTCTCTACAATTGGACTTAGGGGAGAGTTTCAAGAAAGTTGATAAAATTCCTGTATGATGATTACCCAAGTTTATGTTGTGTATGTGTATTGTATTTTCAAATATTTATTTATGATGGTGTTTATATATTCAAACATACACACGCACACACACACTTGAAAACATATTTCAGTATAATTCCTAGGCCAAACATTGATGTGTCTGCCTATGATTCTTACCTTACAATTTTCCTTTCAACATCGTTACTTCACCGGGCTCGGTAGTTTGCTAAATTTCGTCTTTACCGAGTTCGTTCTCACAAGGAGTCATAACCACTGTTGATACTGCAGCTACATTTAAAAAAATCATTCAATAGATGATGCACTATAATCAGCCAAACCCTCTTTCATTTAAAAAGTGGTGCCATACTTGGGTTTTTCCGTATTACATTTTCGCTGGAACCACAGAAACATAAGAACGATGGAACCAATCCAACAAAAGTTTGTAAACACATACTTGGGT
>NW_020871623.1:0-14000 GCF_003789085.1 Penaeus vannamei | reverse complement strand
AATTGGTCTGCGAACAAAGAAACAAAGCGATAAACAAACAGATGAAAAAATAGACCCCTACTAAGTAAAATGTTCATTCCAACCTCCGTAGATTCGGTGGCCACAAATCCCAAGATTTCCCTCTGACGTGAGACAAAGTGTCTGCGGGGATCAGGCGAGGCTCCTTGAGTATGCGACCTCACACGCGCCGCCTTTCAACGACTGAATACGGAAAAATCCTCTCGCGCTGCCTCTCCCTGTTGTATTCGCCGGCGTGGCTGGCTGGGAGTTCGTTTGCATTTTTTTTTTTTTTTTTGTGTGTGTGTGTGTGTGTGAATGTCTTTGTGGATATGTGTTGGGGTTTGGTTGGGTGTATATATGTTTGTTGTGTGTTTGTGAATGTTGTTTGGGTTTGGGTTTGCTTGTCTATCACACTCATGTGAGTTTTTCCTTTCTCTCTCTTCTCTCTCTCTCTCTCTCTCTCTCTCTTCTCTCTCTCTCTCTCTCTCTCTCTCTCTCTCTCTCTCTCTCTCTCTCTCTCTCTCTCTCTCTCTCTCTCTCTCTCTCTCTCTCTCTCTCTCTCTCTCTCTCTCTCTCTTCTCTCTCTTATTCCCTGACAATCCCTATTTCTCCTTCCCTATTGTCATTATCTTTGATAGCAGTATTAACATTTATATAATTTCTATTGTTATCATTGTTATCATGGTTGTCATTATTATCATAATTACATTATTGCCCTTATATTTTTTCATTATCATTTTTCATTATCATTATTATCATTAACCATCCCTATTATAAATTATGATTTCCATTTATCATTATTATTATTGGTTTTGCAATTGCCATTATCATTTTTTAAAATTTTCATAATTTTTATCATTATCGTTTATCATTCTCATCTTGATCATTATTACCATTACCATTATTATTATTACCATTGATGTCATTTATCATCATTTATTATATTATAAATTATCATTATTATATCATTATATCATTATTATGATTATGATTATCATTATCATCGTTTATTATCATGATAATCCTGAATATATTATCACTGCCAATACTATTATCAATATTATCATATTATTATTATTATTATCAATACTATTATTATCATCATCATCATCATTATCAATATTACAACCAGTATCATCATTGTTATCATTACTATTTTCATTATCATAATAAACATTACTATTAGTGTCATTATTGTTACCATTACCATTATTAATCATTACTGTTATCTTTATTATTACTATTATCATTCATCATTATTATCATCACTATTTCATGGATTTATCTTTTGCCATAATATCATCATCTAATCATTCTTACTTATATTCACATGTTTAAGGATGTTAATCTTAAACTATGTGTAATGTTTCGGAAAGAGAAACAAACTGTAACGATAATTGTAAACAATAAGTTTTTTTGTTGTTGGAAATAATGTACTTAGCAAATTGATATGTCATTAACCGGACTGATGAATAGATTTTTTTTTTTATCATTCACTGTCAAAAAATAATAATAAATAAATAAATAAGTAACTAGTTAACATACTCAAACACAACCAACGCATACATCAAGAAACGAATAGATAGACATGAATAAACTAAATATAATGAAATAAAAGATACAAAAATAAAGAATAAAACAAAACAAAAACACCAACGAACAAGTAATGTTCTAATATATAAAAAAACACATACACACAAACACAAACACAAACGAATAAATAAACAGCTCTGATAAAAAAAACACACACACAAACACAAACAAGCATTAAAAACAACCAAGAAACACGGGCCGCCCACCTCCTCGTCTTCCCTGCCGTAGCGGAAGGTCAGGACGAACTGGCCGAAGACCTTTCTCTCCTTGACGTAGTTGGCGTCGACGAAGAGGACGCCGTGGAGAGCCTGGATGCCGTCTTCCTTGATGCACAGCTCCCGCCGCTCCACGTACACGGTCAGCTTCCCGTTCGGAGCTGTCTTCTTGAAAACTCTGTGAGGGAGAGAGGAAAGGAAGGGTTAAGGGAGGTTGTTTCTCTTTTTCGTCTTCTTTATGTCTTCCTTTTGTGTTTTGAAAGCTCTGTGAGGAGGGAGGAAAGGGGGGGTTAAGGGATGTTGTCTTTCTTTCGTCTTCTTTATGTCTTTCTTTCGTTTTTTTTTTTAAAGCTCTGTGAGGGAGAGAGGAAAGGGGAGGTTTAGGGGAGGTCTTCTTTCTTTCTTCTTTATGTCTTTCTTTTATATTTTGAAACCTCTGTATGCAAGAGCTTGTGTGGGCTGTCGTTGTCGTTGGGTGATTGGTTGTGGTTTTACTTTTTGTATGTGTGTATGTTTGTGTGTCTGTGTGAGTGTGTGTGTGTGTGTGTGTGTGTGTGTGTGTGTGTGTGTGTGTGTGTGTGTGTGTGTGTGTGTGTGTGTGTGTGTGTGCGTGGTGTGTGTGTATGGTGCGATTGTGTGTCTCTGTAGACTGTGGGCACATGTTTACGTGTTAATGCGTGAATTTTCCGCAAGCCCTTCTATTGATATGTGTGAAAAAGAAAGCTCAAGTTTATTTGCTTCTTCAGACAGATATTCCTTATGCAAACAATCTTGCTTATTAGAAACCATTTTTAACCTTGATATTTTCCTCCTCAAGTTATATTTCAATTACCTGTGCAAATATCTCATATACGCTTAAGAGCGGCGAAAGGGAGCAGCGCGAAATAAGGTGTGCGCATCTTAAGACGGATAATGATTTTAATATTTCTCGCACATCCATGCCTTACATTGGCCCTGACCCTCCCGCGTTCACGATTTCGCTCGATGTGTTGCTTGCTGCACTTGCTTGGAGCCGTTGGCATGCAGCGCTATTGCAAGGGGCCAATATATTGTGTAGCGCATGTTGGAGTTGTGTTAGGTGGTGCATGTGTAGCACCATCAGCTGGTCTTGTGTTTTATCTCACACGCTAGTCCAGCTATTTGGTGATGTCAGACTCTGCCTAGCAGTAACTGCTTGCTCTCCTGTGCCCGGTGTTGTGTGCTGCGCAGTTTCTTGGCGCGTGTGGAACAATATTGCTTGGCACACTGTGCAAAGATTACCGCATGATGCGTCCGGCACAACAGTATTACGCCTATAAATAACTTTACGTAAGGCCATAACCTCGCACACATAAATAACGCTGTATAAGAATCTGGCTTTATGCTTGCACGCAATGTGATGAAGCTCCTGCATAAACGCACATGAGTTTGTGCATTTTAGTCTTATGGTCTTCCGTATTTTCAGGGCTTTTTTCGGGTGATCACCAGCTGAAGAACTGTGACTCTTGCGTCCTGTACGTATGCTTGTGTGTTCACGAAAGCGAGTATATGTACATCATAAGAGCAAACACCACAGGATATATAAAATATATATTTTCCGTTCGCATACATGTTTTTACACACATAATCGTCATGATACAGTAGGCCTCCAGTGTACACAGACTACTATGTATACACTTTCCCAGTTTACCCGCAATCTCCAGTGTGTGCATAACGCCAAAGTGTACACAGTCTGTAATGCGCACACAACCTTTACATGACGTGCTAAAGAGAAATGAGAGATTTTTCTGTTTATTTTGCTTGTGTTCATTTATTTTGCTTGTAGTGCATGTATGTCTTTCGCATGAACGACAGTTTTCAGTCAAGTCATGTTGTTCAGTTGTGGTGTGGTGTCTGTGACTATGCACTCTATGAACAAATCTCAATTGTATTTATGCGTTGTACTTAGAGTCAAGTAATTAATACTTGACTCTAACAGCATAGTACTAACAGATTTACATATCTTTTATCTTACATCAAGTGTTTTTGAATTTCACTACCTACGACTTTTTAGTAACTGTTTGTTTGTTCGTGTATTTATGCGTGCGTCTGTGTGCGGTAGTTGGTGTGTGTGTGGTGTGTGTGTGTGTGTGTGTGTGTGTGTGTGTGTGTTGGTGTGTGTTGTGTGTGGAGTGTGTGTGTGTGTGTGGGGTGTGTGAGCAGTGTGTGCGTGCGTTTGTACGTGTGTTACGTTGTGAATGGTGTTTGTTTATGTGTAGTGTATGCATATATATGTGTGTGTTGTTTGTGTTTTGTGTATGTGTGTACGTTTTATTTCCGTGTGTGGCTATTAAGGCGCACTTGAACGGGGAGAAATCACTCAGAACCGAGTGATCTCAAATTCAGCCCCTTTGAATGAAGGTCAAATGGTATAGAAAGAGTTTAAGATGCTTTTCGATAATATCTCAATGCCCGCGTGCAAGCAGATGGAGAACACCGGACAAACAGACACTTGGATATGTGTGAGTGTGTGTATATATATATATCATATTAGTATAATTAATATAGATTATATATATATAATATATATAATATATATACAATATATATGTATATAATATATATATATATATATATATTATATATATATAAATATTATATATATGTATTATATATATAATATATATATATAATAATAATATATATATATATATATATATATATTATTATATATTTATATATATATGATATAAAATAAATATATTATATATAGTTATATAAAGTATATATATATATAATATATTATTATATATATATAGTATATATGTATGTATGATATTAATTATAGTATGTTATGTATTATGAATATTGTAATAATATGTATTTGAATATTATGGTGTATTTAGTTGTAGAGAGTATGCGCATATGTTGCATTCCAATGTGCTTGGAGTCGTGGTGTGGTGAGTTAGTGATTATGTGCCCCTCCATTTGCCTTTGTATCTTGTGTGTTCATTAATGACCGAGACAAATACAATCTTAGAGCCAGCATAGAAAAGTTCCCATCAAGTTGAATGAATGCGCAGTAGAAGTTACACCGAAAAGACAATGATAGTTCTATGTTAAGTACACTGTTGTCCACTTGACATTTGCCATTTCCTAGTCTCCCTTTCCAGATTATATTACATAAATTATTTAGGTACCGGAAATAGACGTCATTTCGCGAGTATATTATATTCTTGAGAGCTTTTGAATCGCAAATGATTAGCAATCATTTGAAACAGTGTTTTATGGCAAGATCAAGAGATGCAGCGCAATGTTGCGCGCTCAAGCTCTTCAAGTAATAGCATTTTCAGGATGGGGTTACGGGTGTTTCATGGCCAAGATCTTTGGGATATGTGCAGTTTCATGAAGTTACGGAGATTTAGGTTTCTAGATCAGGAATAATAAATTGTTTCATATAGATGAAGGTTGCTGCGTGATGATTTGCAAGTAAGTTTTTTAATGAAAGATAGATTGTCATATTTATGGAGTTGGAATTGTATTTTAAAAAAGTTATCTAGGGGTTAGTGTTTAAAATGCTCTTGATAAACGTGATAAAAGATATTTTAGTAAAACAAACCGCATAAGGAGAGAAAAAAAAGGGAAGGGAGATAAAGCTAATCCACATCGTCATCTTTCAATCAGAGAAAAAGAGATAATTTACCATCACCTTTAATATACTTATGTATTTCTATCTTCATTATTATTTATATTATTCACTTAATAGTATATTATGATTATCTATTATTCATTATCATATATTATATATTATCTAAAAGAAGGAAAAATCTTCAGTGTTGAGCATCTAGCAAAAAAAAATCTCCATCTAAACCTAAAATACCGCCGTGTTGATTCTTCTCTTGAAAAAGGAAAAAAGCTGGTGTTCTAGCGATCTTTAAATTATAATATAAAAAAGTTTTAAATTTTCGCATCTGAGGGTTGAAAAAAAACAGAGTGATTGATTTCTGTCGTACTAAAAATAAAGCATGCTGCCATTTCTTACCTAAACTAGAGAATTGAATTGCCTATCGGATACATTCACTATAAACAGAAGTTCAATGCGTAAATGTAGAAGACTTTCAGTAGTCTCCTAACATAACGAAAGAATTCCTCTGCTGGTAGTGCCGGTATATCAAAAAAACTCTTCTTGCATTGTAGGCCTATGTGTACGCAAACGATCTTTCTAAGGGGTTGTTCACTTTGTCTTTTCAGCTTTAACATTATTTTAAATACTGTAATATTTATTCCGACCTATTTCACCGTTTTGTGAAAAGAAGAAAATGCGAGTTTAAATTTGTCACCAAATACGACAGGAGAATGTTGGTTTGAGAGCCCGAACGAATTTGTGTCGGTTGTAAGTGTTATTTAAATATCAAGGTTCACCATTTTTTTAAATCACGATTCATTGTTTGTAATCTTCTCAGATTCAGCGTGATGGACCAATTTATCCCTGCAATCATCATTCAAAAGTCTTTAATAAGTCTATTGTTCTTATATCTGATTTACCCAATATTTATACTATAGTGCCAAGAGGAAGTTAGTGCACAGAAATTATGTCCTACAGCCATCCTTACTAAGACTCGATCGAATCCATCAGATGTGCCAAGATGTAATGACTCATAAATCAATCAGCTTTGCATGCCTATGCGTGCTAGGGATGTAAATCATGTCACCGTCCATCCGGATATGTATTCCACTATTATATCTATGTATCTCGCATCTACTATCTGCATCCCCCTCAACTCGTCCTTTATGTAGCAACCCCATTTAGCGAATCCGGCTCCTCCCAAAACGCTCCCTGAAAAGCCTATTTTATCTCATACTCTCTCTGCCCGTCTCTGCTCTCTCTCTCTCTCCTCTCTCTCTTCCTCTCTCTCTCCTCTCCCTCTTCTCTCTCTCTTCTCTCTTCTCGTCTTCTCTCAATCTTTCTTTCGCCTATATGATCAGCTAGTTTCGGCAAATTGTTTAGCTCCCATCATAATGGTCTGAAACAGTGCTGATAATCAATGCTGATGTTGATTTCGGTGTTTTTGTGTTGTTTAGTTATCACTATTAAACAACATTCGCACACACGCATCCGGACAACACACACACACCACACATAACACACCACCACACTTCACCTCACATCACACACATCTCACACACACACACACACCACACACTACACACACATCCACTCTAACACAACAACACTACCCACACGAACAGCATCACACTCACCAATCACACAAATTCATACACATCAGCTAACCACACACAACAGCAGAACATATCACACTTCTACACACCACTAACCCTACTATCCACTTACACACTCACACATCCACAGACTATTCTACTATATCACTACACATACTCACTCATTACATATTTTCCAACCGACACATCCCGCTACACAAGCACCAATTACACACAACAAACACCATCAAACACATACATCCTTGTTCACTACCCGCTACACAATACAAACTTACATCAACCCATACCGTGTCTAAGACTTATGTTCTGCTGTCTACCCTTTTCACACTACTTATACCCCATCTCCCACAATCCATCCGATCCACGACATCCACACCTCACACCATATAGAGAGTACATTCGACCGATACCACACATGTATGCCATGTATAAATGACGTTGACACCTATACTAGAAACAACTATTAATCGAATCTATACCTAGCTTTAATTAACACCCGCGACGCAAAATTCTACTAACACAAAAGCCTAAAAATAAGACTATCAGTATGATTACATACCAAGGTAAAAAATACTCTCTTCCGTCTTAATCCCATTGAAACACATATACTTTCATTTAAATTTGAAAATAAAATTTGGTTCTAGCGTTTTCGCGTTTGTCATCATTTGCTAGAGCCTTCACGAGTGACCCAGAGTTGTCCCACAAACCTTTAATTCCGTCGCGTTCCTCTTGGTTTTGTAAGAGTAACAGACTGACGACACCAGTATAGCTCATTTATACTCATCAATATTCTATATCCCAATACGTATGTATATCCTGGCTATCCTGTCTTTTCATCATTTATTTATACGTTCTCTATCGTAATCGATTATCTAGTCAGCGTGCCATGTATAGTAGTATAGTATATATATAATATCTAGTATGAGAGTGATATAGGTATATATAGATATATAGTAGTATATATGGTTATACTTTAGTATAACTAGTATATATTATATAGTAATATATGTGATGGTAGTATATATATATGGTATAGTTATAGTAATAGATAATACAGTAATATATGATAATATATATAGATATGTAGATAAGTAATAATAGTGGAAACACGATAGTACATAGCTTAATAGAATTCTCAGGTATATCATAGATTAAGTTTAATCCCTGAATTGATTCCTACGAGGAAATAGAGAAGAAAATAAGAGAGAGGAGAGAGAGAAAGGGAGAAAGGGGGCGGGGAAAGAAAAAAGAAAAGAGAAAGGAAAGAAAAACAAAAAAAGGAGAGAGAAATAAAAAACGAAGAAAGAGACGAGAACGACGAGATGGATAGGATAGAAAGAAAGAGAAGGGAAACGGAGGAAAGAGGAGAGAGAGGACGAAAGAGAAAGAGAAACGGGAGAGAAAGAAAAGAACGAGACAGAGAAGAAAGAAGAAAAGAGAACCGAGAGAAGAGAAAGAGAAAGAGAGTGAGAGAGAGAGAGGAGAGAGGAGAAGAAAGGGCAAGAAAGAACGGAGAAGAGAAAGGAAAGAAAAGACGAGAAGAGAAAGAGTTGAGAGAGAAAGAAAGAAACGAGAGAGGAGAAGAAAGGAGAAAGAAAGAGAGAGAAGAAAGAAAGGAAAGAGAACGAGAGAAAAAGAAGAAAATCGAACGAGAAGAGAAAGAAAGAGAAAGGAGAACGAGAGAGATAGAGATTAGAAAAGCGGAGAGGAAAGAGAGAAAAACGAGGGAAAGAAAAAACACGAAAGAGAGAAAAAAAAACGAGAGAAAAGAAGAAGTAGAGAAAAAAGAGATACTCACGACCACCCTGGTGAACAACGCAGTCTTGTCGTCGGCGAAATGAACGTGTACGGAGTGCGGTATAGCAAAGAGTAAGAAAGAAAAAGAGCAACACACATGCGCACCACCGTCGCCGCTCCTCGCACCACACAAACAAGCAAACGAACGCATACACCAACCAGCACCATCACACAACCACACACACACCACACCACACACACACCACAAACACACCAACCACACACACAAACACACACACCCACACACAATACACCCAACACACGCCACACAAACACACATGCACCACAACACACCACACACAAGAACATACACACACACACCCACACACCACACACACACAACCATACAGCCTATCATTTTCTAAACCATTGCAATTAAATCTCAAAAAAAAGAAAAAAAAAATATATATATAATATTATTATATACTATAATATATATAATTATTATATTTATATATATATATATATTATATATATATATATATATATATATTACCCTTTTTTCCTTAGCTGACTTCCTTTCCTATTTGATTTTGCGTTTTTATTTTCTCAATAATTTCTTCATGTGGAAGTGTAAGAGCGTAATTTTCCTTTTTTTTCTTTTTTGAAAGTAGTAAAGTAGTTTCTTTTTTCGAATTTTGAAAGTAATTTCTTCTTTTTATTTTTTATTTATTTATCTTTTTTTTGTAGTAAAGTAATTTCTTCTTATTTTCTTTTTCCTCATTTATGTAATTTTGAAAGTAGTGATTATTTCTTTTCCTTCTTCATTTTTTTTAAATAGTAAATTTCCTTTTTTTTCTTTTTTTCTGTATTGAAAGTAGTAATTCTTTCTTTTTCTTTTCTTTCTTCTTTTCGTATCTAGAAAGTAGTAAAGCTATTTTTACTTTTCCTTTTTCTTCTTTTTTCTATTCGTATCTTGAAAGTAGTAAAGTAGGCCTACGTATTAGCAAGAGGAAAGTATGTTATGAGTAGGCCTAAAACCCGTGGCCTGACATGTACCAACCCTTTGGGCCGTGAAGATAGAGATAAAAGAAAGAGGATGCTGATGACAGGTTAATGTTGATAGGCCGTGACAGACATGATCGATGACACAGGATTATGCTAATCTGGATAGATCGCTCTAGAAGGGATAGGTCTATGCTAAGTGGCCAGGCGACCGTCCTATGATGCTTAAGGGAGTTCTGAGAGAGATTCTATAGGCCTATCTTTGGTAAGGTGGAGAGCGCTTTCTGTAACAGATAGTGTATGTGTGGGACGATTATCTGAATAATTTTTTTTAGGGTTCTAAAAGTTAAGAGGAGTAAGTTATGTCTTTATTATAGAAGGTGAGGAGGAGGCGTCGGTGACTAAGTCCTATAAAGTGTTGGTTATTGCGTGTACTTTTTATTTCAGTTTTTTGTCACCTTTTTGGGTGCTGAGAAACATGTTTTATAATCATATACTCAATCGATATACAATACCATTTAGATTTAGAGTGATTTGTGAAACTGCAATTAATCACACACCACACTTACACAATTACACCATTACACACTTACACACAAACACACACACACACACCACACACACACACACACACACACACACACACACACACACACACACACACACACACACAACCACACACACACACCACACACACACACACACACACACCCTTACACTCAGACACACGCATTTAATATTTACTCCCAAGATTCTCTGAAAGCTTTGAATACTTTTAGCTTCTCTACCTGTTCCTCAATTATTCATGCCTTTGCTCTAAATGGCATGATAGTGATATATACATAATATATGACAGTATAAAGGAGATATAAGATGCCAGTCATTCTCCGTGTCTTGTTTATGATCTGCTAACCTGACACCTACGGTTGAACGTTGTCATCTCGGTGTTCTATCTATTTATTCATTATCATTATTATTATTGATTATCTTTTTTTTGCAATAGATGTCGATTAATATTATTATCAGTTGTTTTTTGCATCAAGATTAAATTATTGTAACAATCATCATGTTAATTTTTCGTACTATTGTTATGATCATTATTATCATTAATACTATTATTATAATCATCAGTATTATTAGCATTGCTATTATCATTGTTGTTGTTTTGTTGTTATCATCATTATTGTTATTATTATTATAATTACTGTTGTTGTTGTAGTTGCTATTATCAGTTATTATAATTATCATCATCAGTAGTAGTAGCAGAATTATTATCATTATTATTTGTATAGGCCTAATCAGAATATGTTCAAGCTCACAAACACTAAACATTTGCTAAAGATTTAAGATAAGATAAGCTGTAAAAAGAAGATGAAGAAGAAGAAAAAGAAAAAAGGAAGATAAGAAAATAAGAAGAAAAAGGAAAATAGAAAAGAAGAAGAAGAAAAAATATTGATAATAATCATAAGACGAAAAATAAGAAAAAATAAAAATAAAATGAAAAAAAAAATAAAAATAAAATGAAAAGAAGAAGAAGAAGAAAGAAGAAAGAAAAAAAAAGAGGGAAAAGAAGGACACCTTGATTTAACGTGTTCTGGAACTGGTTCTGATTATCAAGCGATTCCAAAGAAATCTGAAATGACTATGTAGGCCTATACACGATAATTGGTAGTTTCCGTTCATCCGCCGATAACTAATTGAGAAATTTTCATCGATATATTACAGGTTTTTTATTATAATTAACTAATTTCTTTATAATTAGATAATCAATTGAGGAATGTTTATTAATTTACAATAGGCTTTTATCATAATTAGCAGATCATAATGTTTCTGGCAGTGCGAATGATGATAATGCCACAGTGATGTTGCTAACGAGGCTAATTACCTTTATTAATTATGAGATTATTGTTACTAATGTTTCCTCTAATTATAATGATGTTAGTTCTATAGTAGTAGAATAGATATGACGAAATTGATAAGGACCGCTGATAATATACTGATAAGCGGAGATTTAATCCATTAACTTCTAGAATTTACGTCGTATTTATTATCAGGCTAGGATTTACGCAGCACACACATCACACGTTTCATCACACACACACACACACACACACACACACACACACACACACACACACACACACACACACACCACACACACACACACACACACACACACACACGCACACACACACGCACATACACACATCACACACGCACACACACACACGTACATAGACATACACACACATACACACATACACATAGACACATATACACACAACAAACACTAGCATTCAAACAAACACAAACACAACACGTCACCTGCAGTATGGAACCCATCCCAGTAATGAACCGCGATGCCCTGTGCCCGCTATCAGTTACGCCGGCCAACCCGTTCCAGGATTCAAGGGCAAGGGGTTAACATTCCGGAAAATGGATATAGATTTTTTTTTTCCTTTTTCGAAAATGAAGACCAGTTCTTTTGTGTGCTTTTGATGTGGAATGTAATGAGAAAAAATGACTAAGATTCTTCCTGTCAGTTCGATGCACTTCAGGGATAATTTTATCTGTGATGGGAATAGGTTTGTAGTTAGTGAAAGGGAGGGAAGAGGAAGAGGAAATAGGAGGTAGGGAGAAGAGAAGGAGTGAAAGAGAAAGAGAAAGATAAGGAAGAGAGAGAGAGGAAGTTTGCCCTCTCACTTGACCTAGAAAAGGCAATATTT
Source organism: Penaeus vannamei (assembly GCF_003789085.1). Classification (NCBI taxonomy): domain Eukaryota; kingdom Metazoa; phylum Arthropoda; class Malacostraca; order Decapoda; family Penaeidae; genus Penaeus; species Penaeus vannamei. The sequence continues at coordinate 1,525 of NW_020871623.1, read as the reverse complement.
TTTCCGTTCAAGTTTCGGCAAAAGTATGAGAATAAAAACTTATTGACTGAAGGTAACGCTACTGTATTCGAATAAATATAATGTTTTTGTGTGTGTATGTGCATTTGTGTATGCTACATACATGCATACATACAAATACATATTATATATATATATATATATATATATATATATATATATATATATATATATATATATATAATATATATATATTATATCTATTTATATCATTACTTTTTGAATCCATTATATGTATGTACCTGCATATATAGATAGGTAGATAGATATAGGAAGACAGATAAAACCCCAGATACAGTTATAGCCAGATTTCCTAACGTTTCCCCGATCCAGTAACCCTAAAAGTGCTGCAGTGCGGATAAATAACCTGGGAAACGTCTCGTACCCTTTGACTCCTCAGTCTCACGGGCCATTTGGAACTGGCGAGGGAGAAAGGGAAGTGAAATCACTGGATTTCCACGTTGTATATCGCCCCCTTGCGTTTACAGTTATTCATCTGTATGGGCGTATAGTCAAGGATAAAAAGGAAGTCGTGAATAAAGCTTTGAAGCCTTTTTTTAACGGAAAGAGTAAGTGTCTCATGTGAGTGTTCGAGACGAAGTTCGAAATATTGATATGCAAGTGTTTTAGACCGTGACTGTTTATTATTTTACTTATCTTTTTGTCTTATTTCTATAAAAAAAAAAATATATATATATATATTATATATTATATATATATATGTACATAACTTCTGAAGTTATTGTTGCCAATGCATGTATGAAACATTAGTGAACTTTGTAGACATTATTTTTTCATTTGTTAATATATAATGGTAGAAATAAGATATATATTATAGATAAAAAAATGAAAGACGTATTTTAAAATATATTTCTAGTACGTATTTTTTTTCCTTTTTTTTAGAGAATTCATTGTCATAACAAAAATATTATTTATCTGACACTTATTCGTCCCTTATTTTTCAAAACAACAAATAGAAGCTTCGTCTCCCAAAAGCCAGTTAAAACCAACATTAAAAAAAAAATCCTCAAGTTTCCACATTTCTGGGTTAATGATACGTCAGTCAAACACTGAAACGAAAAACTGTGGATAACCTAACCTAACCCGCTCAGCCCGCCCCCCCCCTCACCCACTCACCTCGACCTCCACCAACCCCCAACCCCTCCCATAACCCTTATACCCCTTCCCCCTCCTCCTCCTCCCCTCACCTCACCTCCACTCACCCAACCCCCCCCATAACCCTTGTACCCCTTCCCCCTCCACCTAAACCCCCCATAACACCCTTGCTCCCCTCCCCCCCTCCCCCCGTGCCCTCTAGTTTGAAGGTGGTCACGCCACTCGATGCTTCATTAGTGGTTAATTGGCTTCGAGATCATTTACACAGTCCGCTGCCGAACCTGTAACAAAGCCGACACCAAGGTTCTTTTTTTTCATTTATTTTTTCTTATGTTATTTTTTATTATTTTTTTCTTTTCCTTTTTACGTCCTTTCGTCTTTCTTTTGTATG
>NW_020871622.1:389329-392313 GCF_003789085.1 Penaeus vannamei | reverse complement strand
GGAGCCGAGGAGAAGGGAGGAGAAGAGGGCGGAGGGAGGAGAAGGAGACGAGGAGGAGGAGGAAAGAGAGGAGAGAGAAACGAAGAGGGAGAGAAGGGCAGAGGAGAAGAGAAGGAGAAGAGAGAAAGGAGAGAAAAGAGAAGGGAGGAGAAAGGGAGAGGAAAGGGAGAGAAAGAGAGAAAGAGAAGGGAAAGGAAAAGAGAAGAGAGGAGAGAAAGACGAGAGAGATGGAGAGAGAGAGAAGAGAATGACGAAGAGGAAGGAGAGAGGATGGGGAGAGAGAGAGGAGAGAGAGAGAGAGAGAGGAGAGAGGAGAGATGAGAGGAGAGGGAGAGAGAGAGGGGGGGAGAGAGAGAGAGAGAGGGAGAAGAGAAGAGAGGGAGGGAGAGAGGGAGAGGAGAAGAGAGAGAGAGAGGAGAGGAGAAGGAGAGGGAGAGAGAGAGAGGGGAGAGAGAGAGAGGGAGGGAGGGAGGGAGAGAGAGGAGAGGGAAGAGAGAGAGAGAGAGAGAGAGGAGAGCAGAGAGAGGAGAAAGAGAGAGAGAGAGAAGAGAGAGAGAGAGAGAGAGAGAGAGAGAGAGAGAAGGGAAAGGAGGAGAGAGAGAGAGGGGGGAGAGGGGAGAGGGAAGAGGAAAAGAGAGAAAGAGGGGGAGAGGGAGAGAAGGAGAGGGAGAGAGAGGGAGAGAGAGGGAGAGAGAGAGAGAGAGAGAGAGAGAGAGAGAGAGAGAGAGAGAAGAGAGAGAGAGAGAGAGAGGAGAGAGAGAGAGAGAGAGAGAGAGAAGAGATGAGATAGAGAAAAGAGAAACAGAGAAATAGAAAGAAAAAAAGAAAATGAAAAGAAAAAGAGAAAGAGAAAGAGAGAACACTCAATAACGGAGCAGAGATCTGAAAAAAAACTACAAACAGACCTTAAATAAACAAATGAACGGATGAACGCGAGTCCAAGGCGGAGCGTGCGTATACCGCTTCTCACCAGCTTGCATATTCATGACTCATTACCCTTTACCTTGCCTGTCTTAGAGCGTCTTTCGCGCCTTCTCCAAAAAAAAAGAAAAAAGAAAAAAAAAGAAAAACGTTTCCTTAATTTTTTTCCAATCCTCCTCTTGCCTTCGACCCTTCAATGAATTCACAAACTGCTTTTCTTTCTCTTAACATTCCATGTTTTTTCCCTCCCCTCCTCCCTTCCTCCCCATTTCCTTAGCAGCCTCTTCCTCCGAAAACTCAACACCCTCACTTTTCATGCACTGCACTCCCCTCATTCATTAGCACACTCATTGTCAACACAAACGGCAACACAGCAGCACCAAGGTGAGGCGAGGGTGGTCGGGCGTGAGGGCGACTCGCGACATGGTAGAAAGATCTTTGTACATCGTATATAACATAATTCAAACATACACGAATATACATAAGGACACATACATTCATACATACACATACATACATACATACATACATACACGCACAGACACACACATATACACATACACACTCACGCACAGGCTCACTTACACGCACACAGAGACAGACAGACACACGCGCTCGAACAGTGCACATGCACACAGGCACAGAGAGAGAGAGAGAGAGAGAGTGGAGGAGAGAGCAGGGAGGGAAGAAAGAGGATGAGAGAGAGAGAGAGGAAGGGAGGGGAGGTCGGAGAGGAGGAGGAGGATGAGAGGAGGGAGGCGAGGAGAGAGACGGGAGGAGAGAGCGGGAGGGGGAGAGGGGAAGGGAGAGGAGGAGGAGAGGGAGCCCCCGACGGGGGACGACGAGAGGAGGAGGAGGGAGAAGGGGGAGGAGAGAGGGAGGGGAGAGGGGAGGAGAAGAGAGAGGGGAGGGAGTGTTGGGGAGCAGGGGGAGGAAGAAGAGGGGAGGAGGGGGAGGAGAGAGAGAGGAGAGGGGAGGGACCGAGAGAGAGTGGAGAGGGAGAGGAGAGGGAAGAGACGAGAGACGAGAAGAGGAGAGGAGAGGGGGCGCAGGAGAGGGAGAGCGGAGAGGGGGTGCGGGGGGGGGGGAGAGGGAGGGGGGGCGAGCGGGAGGCGAGAAGGACGACAGAGGGGGGGGGGGCGGGGGGAGCGAGAGAGAGAAGGAAAAAGAAGGAAAGGAGAAGCCGCGCGGAAAGGAGGAGGAGGAGAGGGGGGGAGAGGGAGAGGGGAGAGGGAGAGGGAGGAGAGGGAGAGAGAAGGGAGAGAGAGAGACGAGAGAGAGGAGAGAGAGAAGAGGAGAGGAGACGAGAGGAGAGTGAGAGGAGAGAGAGAGAGAGGAGAGGGAGGGAGAGGAGAAGGGGGAGAGAAGAGAGGAGAGAGAGAGGGAGAGAGGGAGAGAGGGAGAGAAGGAGAGGGATGAGAGAGGAGGGGAGAGAGAGAGAGAGGGAGAGGGAGAGGCGAGAGGAGAGGGAGAGGGAGAGAGAGAGAGGGAGACGAGGACGGAGAGGCGGACAGAGGAGAGGGGAGGGGGGACGGCCGAGAGACGACAGCGGAGAGAGGGAGAGAGAGAAGGGACCGAGCACAGCAGACGACGAGGGAGAGAGAGGAGAGAGAGGGCGAGACGGAGGAGAGAGAGGGAGAGAGGAGTAGACGGGGGAAAAGAGGCGAGAGGAAGGAAGAGAGAGCGGAGAGAGAGGTGAGAGGAGAGGAGAGAGAGAGAGGGGAGAGAGGGAGAGAGAGGAGAGAGGGAGAGGAGAGGGAGAGGGGAGAGGGGAGAGGGAAGAGAGGGGAGGAGGGAGAGAGAGAGAGAGGGAAGAGAGAGAGAGAGAGAGAGAGAGACGGAGAGAGAGAGAGATGAGAGAGAGAGAGAGAGAGAGGGAGAGAGAGGAAAAGAGAGAAGAGAGGGGGAGATGGAGAAAAGAAGGGGCGAGACGTTATGGTGGTCAAGGCACTCCCTCTTCCGGGGGAGGGCAACCCCACTCCTTTTGCCTTGGGTAAGGGTGGGGTGTGAGCGGGCGCGGGGGGGGGCGAGGGGGTGGGGAAGGGACGGCGGCGGGGGGGTGG
>NW_020871622.1:376829-381829 GCF_003789085.1 Penaeus vannamei | reverse complement strand
GAGAAGAGAGAGAGAGAGAAGAGAGAGAGAGAGATGAGAGAGAGAGAGAAGAGAGAGAGAGAGAGAGAGAGAGAGAGAGAGAGAGAAGAGAGAGAAAAAGAGAGAGAGAAGGACCCAGGAGAAAGCGTACCCCCTCCCAAAATAGGCATCACCCCTTGCTTCCTTTTGGAATCAGCCAATTCAAAGCTAAAGAAAAAGAAATAAGGACACTACTTTTAGACCAACTCCTCGTGATGATCATCAGGAGACCGTGTACTCGCCTGGCGTACACAGACAATGTAACAGAATGGAAAACAACGACATGTCTATTTCAAACCCTGATGAAAATTTGAGCTGTTTTTATGTTACTTTAGAGAATTGTTCCAAGTACAATTTCAAGAATGGCACATCGAAGAACTGGAATTAAAAATGGGGATATATGTGGGGGGGGGGGGAGGCAGAGGAACAAATGCACAGAAAGCGTATCATTATGTATTACAAGGGGAAATGGAGCCTAAAATTTTTGCCTTTTTATTTGCTTTGTTTGTTCATGTAAATGTCGGTCAGGGAGAGGATGAGGGTGGGAAAGAGGAGGGTAGGAGGGTGGGAGGGAGGCAAGGAAGGGGCAAGAGGAGGGTGGGAATGGAGAGGAAGGAAAGGAAAGGGAGAGGAGAGGAGGGGAGAAGGAGGGAGGAAAAGGAAGGAGAGAAGGAGAAGGAAACAAGGAGGGAAGGAGAGAGGAAACAGGGGGAGAGAGGGGAGGGAGGAGAGGAAACAAGGAGGGAAGGAGAGGGGAGGGAGAGAGGAAACAAGGAGGGAAGGAGAGGGAGGGAGAGAGGAAATGAAGGAGAAGATAGGGGAGGGAGAGAGGGAAGAGAGGTGAGGGAGAGAAGGAAGGAGAGGAAGGAGGGAGGGATGGAAGGAGGAAAGGAGAGGGGAGGGAGAAAGGAAGGAGAAAAGGGAGAGAGAGAGAGAGAGAGAGAGAGAGAAGAGAGAGAGAGAGAAGAGAGAGAGAGAAGAGAGAGAGAGAGAGATGAGAGAGAGAGAGAGAGATGGAGAGAGAGAGAGAGAGAGAGAGAGAGAGAGAGAGAGAGAGAGAGAGAGAGAGAGAGAGAGAGAGAGAGAGAGAAGCAATTTAGTGGAGTAAATATCTATCTCCGCTCTATGGGCCCTCGGGTAAAGGCCGACAAAACAAATTTGCCCCCAAAGAAAACACAGGCTAGGTGTATTTCTCGCTCACGCCAAGATAACATTATATTTAACTACGGTGCGCGCAACACCGGGAAAATTAACAACATGAATCTGACTCTTTTGAATTTGACATCAAGGAGACGGCACTCAGAGCTACCGAGAAAACCAAGATGCAAGGAATATTAATTAAAGCGCCGCTAGGACGAAAAGGGACTAAGGATTTTATACTTTTCTCTGACACTTCTGAACAAGGAGTTCTCGTCCTCCTCTTGGATATCGATGCCCTGCGTCACTCTCATCCACCCTTCCCTTCCGACAGATACCAAGCCTTCCATCGCCCTTATACCGAGTCCTGCGCCAGAGAAGAGTTGGAAAGAAGATGGAGAACATGGCAAAGATGGAGATGATGAAGGAAAAGAAGCTGAAGATGAAGAAGAAAAAAGATGAAAAAAAGATGATGATGATGATGATAAGAAAAAGAAGAAGGAATTAAAAGAAATTGCTACCCAAGACCAAGGCCAAGACGCCTAACAAATACCCTGATCCATCGCCGAGCTGCGTCACTGACCGCGATACGCAATCCCTAAATACTGCGATTTCCACACTCGGAAGGACCACGATTACCCGAGGGACACCTCTGAGAGAGGATGGGCGCCGCCACGGACACCATACGCAACAGAGGAACCACGCACTCCATACGCAACAGAGGAACCACGCACTCCACTCCCCTACAACTCCTGTACAGATTCAGTAACCGCTCGGCTAAAATCTCCCCATCTCCAACTACAAAAGAATGAATAATGAGAAATGGGCGATATTTATACGAAGTAGAAAGAGGAGAGCAGAGGGAAGCCGTGCCCCTTCCGGTACCTTCATGCCCTTGGACCCTCCTCCGACTCCCTCCCCCTGGCCCCTCCTTCCCTCATCTCCCCTCTCTCTTCCCTCCGCCCCTTATCATTGACCCTCACACAGGAGAGGCCCCTCGCCCCCTCCCCCTCCCCCAAATGCTCGTTACAAGTGACGTCATCTCGGGCAGACGTGGCCCACGTGCGAGACTTCAATTACGCCTTACTGATGGCGGCCTCCCTTGTGATGGACACTTCCTCCTCTCTCCCCTCTCTTCTCCTCCCCCTCTCCCCTCTATTTCTTTCTCCCTTTCTTCCCACCCCTTCCATTTCCCCTCTCTTCTCCTCCCCATCTCCCCCCTCTATTTTCATCTCCCTTTTCTCCCTCCCCTCTCTCTCATTTTCTTCTCTCTTCCTCCTCCCCTCTCTCCCTCTCTTTCCCTCTCTCTCATCTCCCTTCTCTCTTCAAGCCCTCTATCCTCCCCGCCCCGCCACAAGCAGCACGAGCCCCTGTCCCACTCAAAAGGCACAGCCGGCGCGATGCTGCACGCCAGGACACACGATATCCTTAACAAGCTTCAGTATATGACTTAGGCATATTAACAATACCCTGTTGGTCCCTTGTCCTTTCCCCCTCTTAACCCTTCTTGCCTTTTGCCATCCTCTTCCATTCCCTTCCCCTCGTTTCCCTTTCCCTCTCCCTCTTCCTTGCCTATCCTTTTCCCTTTCTCCCCCCTTCCCTTCCCCTTACTCCATTTTTCCCACTTCCTATCCCCTTCACCCCCCTTTTCCCCTCTCCCCTTCCCCCTTATTCCGCCTCCTCCCCTCATCCCCTTTTAATTTTCCTTCACCCTCTCTTACTCTTTTCCCTTTCCCCCCCTTGTCTCCCTCTCCCCCCTTACTTTTTATTTCCCCTACTCCTTGTCCCCTCTTCTCTCTTCCCCCAGTATGTCTTTAGTCTGGTCATTAATGTCCTTTCGTCTTATTACTATAAATCTTTCGTCCTTTTCATTCTAATCTATTTTTTTCAACTAATTTCAACCTCCTTTTCCCCTTTTTCACTGTTTTTTTCTTTATTCGCCTACGTTTCATCCGTTTCCTTCCCTTCAATTCATCTCTTCACACTTTATTCCTTTTCATTCACTCTTATGTCTACGCTTCTTTCTCTTGTATTTGTTATTCACCCTTTCTTCTGACCAATTCCTTCTTTCCTTCTCTCTAAGCAATGTCCTCCTCTAAACTCTTCATTTCCCTACCCTTCCTTTCCTTTCACTTTTATTGTAATCCTCTCATTTCATTATTTTTTCCTTCCCTTTCCTGCATTTCCCATCCTCTCTCTTCCCTCCATTTCTCATCCCATCTCCCCCCTTCATATCCCTTCGTTTCTATTAATTTACCTTCATTTCCCTTCTTATCTGTTTCCTTTCGTTGTTTTTCCTCTCCCTGTCCTCTTGTCTTCCTTACTTCCACCTGCCTCTCCCTAGTTTCTCCTCCTCCCTCCGCTCCACTTCCCTCTCTCCTTCCCTCCTCTCTACCAATCACCCTTTTGGCTTTTCCCTCTCTCCCATCCTATCGTCTTTTCCCTCTCTCCATTCCTATCGTCTTTTCCCTCTCTCCCCTTCCATTCACGGAAGGAGGGAGAAAGAAAAAGAGAAAAAAGAGGAAAAGTTCAGGACCAATGGCCATCAAATCCATGCAGTGAACGTACGAACACAACGCCACCTACCATACACACCAGCCGACCGCCCGCGTCATCAGACATACCACGCGGACGAACGACCATCAACGACCAGCCTACCCTACAGCCACGACGCCTTCTACTACACTCGACGACCACCATATGTACTTGGCGGACGAACGACCCACCCGCAGCCGCGACACCGTCAAACATGCATAAAGAAGACAAACGACCAGCCGCGACATCAAACATATTTAGCAAACGAACGAACGACTAGCCACGACTAGCCACGACCAGCCATCCTACAGCCACGACTCCATCAAACATACTTAGCAGACGAACGACCGGCCACGTCATCAAACATACTAGGCGGACGAACGACCATCTACGACCATGTACGACCATCTACCACCCCATCGAGCGCATTCACAAGTGGAAGAACGACCATCCATGCTGACAAGTGGCTAAAAACCTACGACGCCAGATACTGTGCGTACAATGTGTCACGTGCTCCAAAGTGATGACCGGCTGGGAGGTCAAAGGTCAAAGGACGAGTCAAGGAGGATGAAAGGTCGGAGGATGGAGGGGGTTGGGGAGAGGGGGGAGCAGGCAAGGGAAGAAGAAGAGGGAGAGGTGCGGGGAAGGGGAAGGGGAAAAGAAAGGGACAGGGAACAGGAATTGGGAAGGAGAAGGGGACAGAGAGAAAGAGAACGAGAGAGAGAGAGAGAGAGAGAGAGAGAGAGAGAGAGAGAGAGAGGAGAGGGAGAGGGAGAGGGAGAGGGAGAGGGAGAGGGAGAGGGAGAGGGAGAGGGAGAGAGAGAGGAGAGAGAGAGAGAGAGAGAGAGAGAAGAGAGAGAGAGAAGAGAGAGAGAGAGAGAGAGAGAGAGAGAGAGAGAGAGAATAAGAGGGAGGAGGGAGGGAGGGAGGGAGGGAGGAAGGAGAAGAGAGAGAGAGAGAGAGAGAGAAGAGAGAGAGAGAGAGAGAGAAGAGGAGAGAGAGAGAGAGAGAGAGAGAGAGGAGAGAGAGAGAGAAGAGAGAGAGGGAGGGGGGGCATGGGAAAGTAAGATGAGAACGAGACGAAAGAAAAGAAAAGAAAAGAAAGAGGGGAAGAAAATGAAGAAAAACAAGTACTTAGCGAAAGGAAAAGCAATGGTCACGTTCATTACTATTGCCATCATCATCGTTACTACATCATTATTACAAAAATAAAGATCGTCAATTTCAAAACAAAAAATACAGTCAGCCTTTAACTAAACAACTACACAAATAAACAAACAAATGAGTGAATACATAAGTAAAATATATAA
>NW_020871622.1:369329-371829 GCF_003789085.1 Penaeus vannamei | reverse complement strand
TTGTTCATGACGATGTAAACCGGGCGGCACGAACGGCTTCTGGAGGAGGGGGGGTTGCGTGCGTCTTCCACCACGGCGCTCGAGTGGGATCTGTTCCTCGTGCAGTGTTAACACGGGGTTTCGTCGCCGTTAACGAACCGCAGTGTGGCGAATAACTGTGCTTGGTGTGTTATTGATATGTCTCAGTTGTAGTTTTTTTGTGTTTTTTATGTGTAGTTTTTTTGTGTTATTTTTTTATTTTATTATTATATATATATATATTTTTTTTTTTTTTTTTTTTTTTGTGTGTGTGTGTGTGTGTGTGTGTGTGTGTGTGTGTGTGTGTGTGTGTGGTTTTATGTGTTCGGGAGAAAGAACGTGATGGATGTGATTTAAAGAAAAAAAATCGTTGTACTAAGGAATTGGCATTTCATGTAACTTTGTAGATTTTAAGGCATGAATTGCAGTTTTGAGTTCTTGGGATGTGTACGCGGCGAGAGGTTGTATATTTTGTTTCTTTTCTTTTTTTTTTTTTTTTCTTCCTTTTTTTCTTTCGCGGGGTGGGGGTGGGGGTGGGGGTGAGGATGTAGTCATTGTTCGGGACATGTTTAACAGGACTTTTGACCGTTATTGCAAGTACGCTTGTGTGTGTGTGTGTGTGTGTGTGTGTGTGTGTGTGTGTGTGTGTGTGCCTGCGCATTCGGATTGGATAATGGTTTTCAAACATTTCATTGTTGCTCTTACCCTGATTTATAATATTATTTCAGCACTGGACCCAAACTTACTATGTCTACAAAAAGCGTTTAATAAAAGCTTCCATATTTACAGTTGTAAATAAACAAATAGACACTCCCCCCCTGCCCCTCCACCTCCCCTCCCCCCTTCCTTTCACGTACTGCACGCAGACGACATTCATTCCCGCGTCCAAGTTTGTGTGAAAATCTTGGAGAACTTGGAAGAACTTTGGGTGAAAGTTCTTGGGTGTAGTGGGTTTGATGTTGTTCTAAACGGTCCCCTGAGATCCCATATTTGTTTTTATGTTGTATCCTGGTTGTTTATTTTTTATTTTATTTTATTTTATTTTTTTCTTTCTTTCTTTTTTATCATTTATTTTTCTTTCTTTTATCATTTATTTTTTCTTTCTTTTTCATTTATTTTTTCTTTCTTTTATCATTTATTTTTTATTTCTTTTATCATTTATTTTCTTTCTTTTATCATTATTTTCTTTTATCTTATTCTTTTTTATCATTTATTTTTTTATTTATTTTATCATTTATTATTTATTTTCAATTTTTAATTACTTTTTTTTTTTTTTATTTATTTTTTTATGTATTTGTTGTTTTTTCGTCTCTGTTATTGTCGTTGTTCGTGGTTTCCGATGCGTGGTCTAGGGTTTTTGTTATTGTTTTGTGTGTGTGTTTGTTTTCTTCGGATGCTTCCGGTGTCTGCATTGTTGTGGCGTAATAGGCTTTGTTTATGTTTTTTTTTATGCTAGGATTTAAAGGAGGTTGTTTTGTGTATGTGTGTAGATATGCATCTGCCTAAACGCTGTATAGGGACTCGTGTGTGTGTGTGTGTGTGTGTGTGTGTGTGTGTGTGTGTGTGGTGTGTGTGTGTGTGTGTGTGTGTGTGTGTGTGTGTGTGTGTGTGTGTGTAAGTATGTAGTACATATAAACTCATAAACTCATTACTGCAGATTGGTACGCGACTGTGTGTGTGTGTGTGTGTCTGTGTGTATGTATGTATGTATATATATATATGTAAGTATGTAATATAAACACATTACCGCACATTGGTACGCGACTGTGTGTGTGTGTGTGTGTATGTATGTATGTATGTATGTATATGTAAGTATGTAATATAACACATTATGCACATTGGTACGCGAATGTGTGCGTATGTGTGTGTACGTATGTATGTATGTATGTATGTATATGTAAGTATGTAATATAAACACATTAACGCACATTGGTACGCATAGATAACAGCCAACCGTAAAAAAACAAGATAACGAGGGTGACGTCAGAGATAGTGTCTTGTGTGAGTATTTTCGGGAGATGTCATTGCGCAAGGTTAATAGGAAATCACGGTGTGGGAGAAAGATGAGAAAGATAAGGAGAGAGGAAGGGAGGGAGAAGGGGAAGGAAAGATTGGAGGGGGGGTGAGAAAGAGGGAAAAGGAGAGAGGAAGGGAGGGAGAAGGGAAAGAAAAGATTGGAGGGGGGCGAGAAAGAGAGAAAGGGGGAGCGTGGAGGGAGGTAGAAGGGAAGGAAAAGATTGGAGGGGGTGAGAAAGAGAAAAAAACGAGGGAGTGAAGGGAGGAGAGAGAGGAGGAGAAGACGAAAGAAAGAGAGAGAGAGAGAGAGAGAGAGAGAGAGAGAGAGAGAGAGAGAGAAGGGATGAGGATATAAAGGTGGCGAAAGAGGAGAGAAAGAGAAAAAAAAGGGGAGGGAGGAAAGAAGGGAGGGAGAGAAAGAGAGACAGAGAGAGAGTACTCGATCCGTAATTGTCTTCGATTACGT
>NW_020871622.1:359329-364329 GCF_003789085.1 Penaeus vannamei | reverse complement strand
GTGTGTGTTGTGTATAAAATAGATTGTGTGTGTGTGTTGTATATGGTTGTGTGTGTGTGTGTTGTGTTGTAAGTAGATGTGTGTGTGTGTGATGTGTATAAAATAGATGTGTGTGTGTGATGTGCATAAAATAGATGTGTGTGTGTGTTGTGTATAAAAATAGATGTGTGGTGTGTGGTGATGTGCATAAAATAGATGTGTGGTGTGTGTGTGATAAAATAGATGTGTGTGTGTGTTGTGTATAAAATAGATGTGTGTGTGTGATGTGCATAAAATAGATGTGTGTGTGTGTTGTGTATAAAATAGATGTGTGTGTGTGATGTGTATAAAATAGATGTGTGTGTGGTTGTGTAAAATAGATGTGTGTGTGTTGTGTATAAAATAGATGTGGTGTGTGTTGTGTGTAAAAATAGATGTGTGTGTGTGATGTGTATAAAATAGATGTGTGTGTGTTGTGCATAAAATAGATGTGTGTGTGTGTGTGTATAAAATAGATGTGTTGTGTGTTTGTGTATATAATAGATGTGTGTGTGTGATGTGCATAAAATAGATGTGTGTGTGTGTTGTGTATAAAATAGATGTGTGTGTGTGTGATGTGCATAAAATAGATGTGTGTGTCCATGTGTGTGTTGTGTCCATGGTTTACGTATGCATTTGTTTGAATGTAGGAATGCACGAATGTCTGCATACGAAGAGATAGGTGAGTGTGCTTGCTTGTGTTGGTGTTTGCATGTACGTTTGTGTGTGCACGCGTGTCTGCGCCCATGAGGAACGAAAACACACTTCCCCCTCACGTGCGTGCAGGTTCTTTCATGCTTCGAATAGTTTTGTTCATTTGTGAGGAATTTCATGGGAAGTCCGCGTCCTTTCAACATTAGCATATTAATTACCTTTGAGAGAGGGGGGATTTCCTCATTCAAAAATAGAATGTGGAATGCAAGTGAATGTGAGCAAGGAACGGAGAGAGTGAAAGCGCCCCGGGACGGTCCAAAATAAGCATCTTTGGCAGTAGTTTATCTTGGTCTCCCCTCCTCCGCTGCTCGCATGAAGACACACCTGGTCGTCGTTGCGTCAGACGGAAGAAAACGGGGAGTGGGACTGTCCTTTGTTTGTGTGTTTGTTTACGTGGTGTGGTGTGTGTGTGTGTTTTGTGTGTTTGTGTGTTGTGTGTGTTTTTCCGTAAACTTTGGAGAATTTTGTGTTATTTAAATCACGATTTTTTTACTCGTATATACCAGTACATTGCTTGGGTACTTCACATTACATATCAGTCTGTTTTACGTTTTTGATATTTCTTCACTTAATTTTGTTTCCTTCCATACCCTTCTCCCCAATTTTCTTCTTCCCCTTTCTATATAGCCCGCTCTTTTACCGTCTCCTCCTTTCCCTTCCCTTTTCTACCCTACCTACCCACTCCCCTACCCATTTCTTCTCTTATTCCCTCTCTTTCCTCTTCATTCCCATTCCCTTATTCTCTCTCTCTCTCTCTCTCTCTCTCTCTCTCTCTCTCTCCTCTCTCTCTCTCCTCTCTCTCTCTCTCTCTCTCTCTCTCTCTCTCTCCTCTCTCTCTCTCTCTCTCTCTCTCTCTCTTTTCCTTCTATCCTTTTCACCCGTTCCGTTCCCAATCCCCTACCTGTTTTATCTCCTCTTTCCTTCACATTTCTCTCACCACCCCTGTCCCCCCCTCCTTACGTCCCCCTCCGACGTGTTATCAAAACAAAATTCGAACTCGGGCGACCCAGACAGACAAAGGGCGGGCGGGTGACCTTCACGCCGCTAGACTGAACTTTATCCGGAGCGTGATGGGCGCGTGGGGCGGCGACCGGCGGGCGGAACGGCAGGAACGGCAGCGCCAGCAGGGGTTGTTTCGACACCCCCTTCCCCTTCCCCCCTCTCCTGTTCCCCCCTTCCCCCTTCCCCCTTCCCCTTCCCCTTCCCCTCTGGCCCCCCCCATCTCCCTTGAGAGTCGACTACTGGATGGGTGTCAGCTGGTTGCGAGCTGAGCACGTGTCTTCGGCGGTTTGGTCTAGCTGAAGTTGGGTTTTGTGTGTGTGTGTGTGTGCGCGTGTGTGCGTGTGTGCATACTCATTAAAATGTATGCTGTGCTCTGAGCCTGTTGTTTTCAGCTTGCTGTGGGGGACATTTCAGATTAAACAGGTTTTTCGCTTTAAGTCTCGAGTCTGTCTGTTTTCCCTTTTTTATATGATTTTACTCGATATGTGTTATCACGAAAACTTTTTTTTTTAATTACAGAAAAAAATATGAAGATAATAGTAACATTGACAGAGTAGGACAATAACGGTTATGATAGTAATAACAACATACCACCACCAACAAAAATGATAATGATAATTTAAATAATATAAACAAAAGTAATAATAATAATAATAATTACCGTAATGATGATAACTTATATAATGACAATGATGAGGCTGAGAAAAGAATAAAAAATCTCTGCCCTTCAAGGTATCTCTGTGGAAGGGCAAAGGGGGAAAGGGGGCCGTTCCTTTGATAGTGTTCACGTGTGACACTTCTCATTTTCTCCCCTCTTCCCTTCCCTCGCCTCCTCTTTATCTTCGCTTCCCCGTCTCTTCCCTTTCATTCTCTTGTTTAACGTCCCCCTTCCCTTCCCTTTTCTTCTGCTCTCTCATTCTCGTTCCTCCTTTTCTTTCGTTTTCTTTCCTTCGCTTCTCTTCCCTCTTTCTTTGTTATACCTTCTCCTCGTCTCGCATCTGCTCTTCTCTCACGGCGCATCCCCTATCTTCCGCTCATCTCGCCTTCCCTCTTTTCCCTTGTCCTCTCCGATCCCCTCACCTTCCTTCCCGTCCCCTCCCCTCCCTGTCACTCCCGTCTCCTCCCTTTCCTCCTCCCTTCCTCTCTCGTCCCCTCCCTTCCCTCTCGTCCTCCCTTTCCCCCTCTCCTCCCCACTCGTCCCCTCCCTTTCCCCCTACCCTCCCTTTCTCCTCCCCTCCCCCCTCCCGTCTCCTTCCCTCCCTCCTCCCCTCTCGTCCCCTCCTTTCCCCCTCTCCTTCCATCCCATCCCCTCCCCTTCCCTCCGTCTCCTCCCCCTCTGTCTCGTCCCCTCCCTTCCTTCTAGTCTCCTCCCTTTCCCCCTCTCCTCCCCTCCCCCTCCCGTTCCCTCTAGTCTCCCCCCTTCCCCCTCTCCTTCCCTCCCTGCCCCATCCCCGCCCCTTCCCCTCTGGGCTTCCATTCCCCATTTCCGTGTGTGTCTCGCCTTATTTTATTTCTTTTGCCGTCGTCGCCGCCTCGCCCTCGTCTCCCTCGTCGTTGTTTGTTTCTTTTTCTTATTCCTCACATTGTTGTTGTTATTGTTGTTGTTGTTATTATTGCTGTTATTATTGTTATTATTATTATTATTGTTATTATTATTATTATTTATTATTACTATTATTATTACTACTATTATTATTGTTGTTATTAGTATTATTGTCATTATTATTGTTATTGTCATTATTATTATTAGTAGTAGTAGTAGTAGTAGTATTTTCATTATCATTATTATTATTATTGTTATTGTTATTGTCATTATTTTTGTTGTTATTATTGTTGTTATTATTACCATCATTATTATTATTATTATTATTATTCAAATCATTGCTATCATTGTCGCCTCTTCGCTTCCACCCTCCGCCTTTTTCCGTCTCTTGTTATTCTTTCTTCCTCAGTTCCTCCTTCCCTCCTTCCTGCCATGTCCTATTAAATGTCGTTCCTCTGTAACATGTTTATCAATGCTGAAATAGTGTGTGTTAATTATTGTAATTTATCCTGTAACGCTACTGGGAACATCAAGAGAAAGCTAGAGAAGACGGAGCAGAAAATGAGAGAGGGGGGGGGAAGAGAGGAAGGGGAAGAGGACAAGAAATGGGGAATTGAAGGAAAGAGCGATAGAAAAAAAAGTGAGAAAAATAAGGAACTGGTGGAGAGAGAGAAAGAGAGAGACAGAGAGAGACAGAGAGAGAGAGAGAGAGAGAGAGAGAGAGAGAACTGGAAGTGGAAAGCCGGATAAATGGTGAGAAAAAAATAAAGAAACCAATAAAAAAAGATACGAGGCAGTGATGGAAATAAATGAACAGAGAACAGACTTTAAAAAAAAACAGACGAAGAACACAGAAACGGCCATGTGACAACACATAAGCCAACACCTTCATAACCTTCCCTTGGTGGGGGTAGGCGGGGGAGGGGAGGGGGGTGGCACCTCCGAAGACAGTAATATCCATCCTTAAAAAGCTATCCATCTCTGATTTTTTTTATTGGGTGGAGGGAGGGAGGAAGGGGGGGGGGGTAGGATTCCGGTGGTCTTCCGCATTGCTCGCTTAACCAGTTACCTTCTGTACGAGGAAGGAAAAAAAAAAGAAATATATTTTCATTCGTTTGTAAATAAGATGGAGAGGATAAGTTCGTTTCCCGGAGGTTTGTGCTCTTCTTCCTCCTCGTTCTCGGTTTTCTCCCTTCTCTATCTCTCCCTTTCTTTCCTTTTAATCTTTATGTTGTTTTTTCCTCTTCTTCGTCTTCTTCCTTCCATCTTTCCTTGTTTTTATCTGCTCTGTTCTGCTCCTTCCTCTCTCCCCTCTATGGTCCTTCTCTGTCTTCCCTTCCTCCTTTCTTCATCTTGTTTCTCCTCTTCTTCCTTCCTTCCCACCCTCCTTCCTTTTCTTTCCATCTTCCCTATTTCCCTTCCTCCTTCTGCCCTCTTCCTCATTATTCCCGTCCTTCCTTCTTCCATATTCCCTCCCTCTTCCCTCTTCCTTCTTTCCGTCCTTCCCTCTTCCTTCTTTGTTATTTCCTCCTTCCCTCTTCCTTATTTCCCGTCCTTCCCTCTTCCTTCTTATTTCCGTCCTTCCCTCTTCCTTCTTCATTATTCCTTATACCAGATTTCCCTCCCTCCCCTCTTCCTTCTTCCCGTCTCCGTCCTTCCCTCTACCAGATTTCCTTCCCTCCCTCATCCCTCCTCCCTTCTTTCCCCCCTCCTTCCGCTCCAT
>NW_020871622.1:336829-349329 GCF_003789085.1 Penaeus vannamei | reverse complement strand
AGGAGGAGGAGGAGAGGGAGCAGGAGGAGTGGGGGGGGAGGGTCATGGGTGAGGGGTTAGAAAGGATGATTTAAGAGAGGGGTGGGTAGAGGGGCGGAGAGGGAGGTATCGTGATTGGCTAAGCTATGAATGGATGGATTGGTTGTGCAGGGAGAGTGGCGGAGAGGGAGGGGGGCGGGGGGGTTAGAGGTGGATGTGAAAGATGGATGTTGATAGGAGATCGTTAATGGTATAGGCCTAATTAGGGTACGTGTCACAGCTTTATTCCAAGGACTCCTTTAGACCCCATTCCCTGTAGAGCCAACTTGCAAGGGGCCTAAGTCGAAAAGTCACCTAGAGGCTGTCTAAAACATATGGAAATCGTAGTTTTTTTACTTTCGCTTTACTCAGGATGAAAGTTTTTTTTTATTATTATTATTGCAATGGTTATACTTGTCTGTTGAATATTCGAAACCGTTTTAGAGCTTTAATAACCCTTTGTGTTGACAGAGAAGCAATTTGGGAAAGGGGTCGGATTTTTGGCTTAAATCTTGCTTTTCCGACCTTTATCAGGATTGTTAATTTGTACATCAGCTTCAGATTTTGCGTGCATATGCCTTTGTGTGCCTGTTCATAGGATAAACCTAAATGATTAATGAGTGGCCATTCATAGTGGAATTATAGACGAAATGGGAACGAGGGGCCCATATGCGGAAGTGTCTTCCGTTTTCTATGAAATAAACAAGAAGAAAATTGGTATTTATGATGGTATACTATGATATTTCATATATGTGACTGCCAATGGAATGTAATAGGAGGGAAATGGCTTTATTACGAGAAATAAAAAAAAAAATGCAAAATTAGGAGTCGTAGGTAAGTAAGAGGGGGTATCACGTTGACTTTCAGTAGAACTTAAGAGGTATTGGGGTCAGAGTAGCTTAAGGATATCTGGCCTGTTCCAAGGAACAGTTCAGGTCCTGTCTCAAGGAGCTTTATAGACCCTATTCTGATGAGTAGTTTAGGACCTATTCCAAAGAGCAGTTTAGATCATATTCCAAGGAGCATTTTAGACCCTGTTCCAAGGAGTATTTTACACCTGCTATCAAAGGAGAGCTGTAGACCCTGTTGTAAGGAGTCGTCCAGCCTCTAGTCAGGTGAGAAATAATTGCAGTATTACGTTTTTTTTTTTATAAATTGTCTCGCCGCATTGCTCACATTAAAGTTTCTTATGTCGATTATGACAACGAGGTTACATATCTGGTTTATCTTGTCTCGTCATGTTGTGTTCAATAACGTAATGTTAAGATCTCTTATGATCAAAATTTTTTTCTTTTTATTTTATTTTATATTTTTATTTATTTTTTATTTATTTATTTATTTTTTTTATTTTATTTATTTTATTTATGTGTGTGTGTGTTGTTTGTATGAGAGAGAGAGTATCGGTGTGTATGTACATGCAAGTGTAATATATAGTGTATGTCTTGCCTCATGAGGGATTCTCTGGCCTTCCTTCCGCCTTGTGTACGTCCGGTGGCGGTGCAGGGGCGCCTCGAATGCCATCTCGGCCCTCTCGGAAGGAAGGGTTATGGCAGCTGGGATTGTTTACATGGCTTATCGAGTCGGTTGGACTGCGCCAAGCGAGGCTCCATTTTTTTTTTTTTTTTTTTTTTTTTTTTTCTCTTCTTTTTCTTGAGGAATGGTTGTGCGGGTCTGTGCATCTTCATTTGTTTAGTTGAATGGTCCTTTTTTTTCTTCTTCTTTTCTTTTTTTCTTTGTCCGCTTTTCTTGTGTTGTTTTCCTTTCTTTTTATTTCTGTGTTGGTTACTCTATATGTTTTTCTTCCTTTGTGTGTGTATTTGTGTAGTTATCTGTACACACAACCTAGACCTACAGGAAGTATATACGTACTCCCTCGGTCGATCTCCTCTGCCTCTCACGGTCTTACCCTCTCTATCCCTCTCCCTTTCCACGGTCTTACCCTCTCTATCCCTCTCTCCTTCTCCCCCTCTCCCTTCCACGGTGTTACCCTTTCTATCCCTCTTCCTAACCCTCTCCCCTTCCACGGTCTTTACCCTCTCTATCCCTCTTCCTAACCCCCTCTCCCCTTCTCCCCCTCTCCCTTCCACGGTCTTACCCTCTCTACTTCCTCCCCCTCTCCCCTTCTCCCCCTCTCTTCCACGGTCTTACCTCTCTACTAACCCCTCTCCCCTCCACATCTTACCCTCTCTATCCCTCTCTCCTTCTCCCCCTCTCCCTTCCACGGTCTTACCCTCTCTATCCCCCTCTCCCCTTCTCCCCTCTCCCTTCCACGGTCTTACCCTCTCTATCCCTCTTCCTACCCCCCTCTCCCCTTCTCCCCATCTCCCTTCCACGGTCTTACCCTCTCTATCCCTCTTCCTATCCCCCTCTCCCCTTCTCCCCATCTCCCCTTCTCCCCATCTCCCTTCTTCCCTAATGATTCCTTTTACAATGGAAATCGTTGGTATCTGATTGACCCGGTCATTTGCACTCTACACCTGCTATTGCCTGTAAATGTTTTGTTGCGAGGACAATAGGCATGGCAAAAGTGCAGGTAGTTTTGGCAGTAGTGTTTTTTGTGTTTTTTGGTTTTTTTCTTTGTCTTCGTTAATTGTATTTGCGATATTTACATTTTGTTTGTCGTTTTTGTGTTTTGGTTGGTTTGTTATTTATGTGTATATATATATATAGATATAGATATAGATATTTTTTTTCTTTCTTTTTTCTTTTCTTTTCTTTTCTTTTCTTTGTGAGTCAACTGTTTATCATGAAGTTTTTTTTTTTCTTCTTTTTTTTGCGTCGGAGTCTTTTCTAAATCCATTAAGTCTGGTTGATCTAGACATTCTTCCTCTCTCTGTGTGTTACTGGGCGCCGCAATGGGGAAGGGGAGGGGGAGGGGAGAAGGAGGAAGCTGGGGAGAAGTGGCGGTATCGACGGAGCGAAGGGAGCTAAAGGGTAAGGGTGAAGGGTTTAAGAGTTTAAGGGTTTAAGGGGAAAGGGTTATGGGGTATCGAAGGGGTCGGATCGGGAATTGGGAAAGGGTGAGTAGGAGGAGGAGGAGGAGGGTAGGCGTTGTAGCGATGATAGGGGGGGGGGGAATAAGGAAAGGGTTGAAGAGGGAAATGGGAGAAAGGGTTGTAATGTCAGGGGGGGGGGGGAAGGGAGATGGCGGGTGGGGGTTGGGGGGGGGAGTATCGATGGGACGCAGGTGGGAAAGGGAGGAAGGGTTGAAGGGGTTAAGGGAAGGGGATGGAGTGGAAAAGGAAAGAGGTTGAAGAGTAGAAAGAGAGGAAGAGAAGGGGTAAAGGACGAGGTGATGAAGTAAGGGAAAGGCAGAGATGGAAGAATGGGGCCAGTGGTGACAGAGAGAGAGAGAGAGAGAGACGAGGAGGAGGATATAATGATAAAAAAAGATAATTATGATGAAAATTAAAAGAAACAGGAGACGAAAGGCAACCACCACCAGCACCTTTGCAATTTCATCTTGGCAAGAGATCAACGCGACGCTCCCCCCCCCCCCCCCCGTCCGTAAAGAACTGCAAGAGATGTTGGAATGCCTCTTTGTGAAACTCTGGGGGAGGGGGTGGGGGTGGGGGTGAGGGGAAGGAGGTCAGTTCTCACTCTCCCCCCACCCCTCCCCCTCCCTCCCTCCCTCCTTGACAATGTCGGCTGGAGAGAGTCGGATCTGTTAGCAGTAAAGATTGGGTTGGAAGCACTAAGTCCTGGGGTGGGGGGTGGGGGGGAAGGGGATCTGCTTTGGTTGTATTCTCTCTCTCTCTCTCTCGCTCTTCTTTTTCTTCCTCTTCTTCTCTTCTCTCACTTTTTTTCTTCTTCTCTCTTTTCTTTTTCCTCTTCTCTACCTCTCTCGCTTTCTTTTCTCTTCTCTCTCGTTTCTTTATCCTCTCTGTCTCTCTTCTCTCCCTCCCTTCCCTCCCCTCCCCTCACCTCCACTCCCCTCCTTCCCTGTCTCACTTTCTCTGTCTTTCTCTTTTCCTATTTTCATGTTCTTATTTTATTTTATTTTATTCATTTATTTATTTATTTATTTATTTTGTATGTTTGGCTTCTCTTTGCTAGTTAAGTTTGTTTTCCTTTTATTTTATATCTTTTTCATATTTCGTATTTCCACTTGCCTTTCTTATTTATGCGGTTTAATTAGTTCTCTCGCTTAATCCGTGCCCTCTCCTATTTATGTCCCTCCTCTTTCTCTCTCTATTTCTCCCTCGTTCTCTTTCTCTCTCTCTCCTCTACTCTCTGTCTCTCCTCTCCCCCTTCTCTCTCTGTCTCCTCTCCCCTTTCTCTCTCTGTCTCTCCTCTCCCTTTCTCTCTGTCTCTCCTCTCCCCCTTTCTCTCTCTGTCTCTCCTCTCCCCTTTCTCTCTCTGTCTCCTCTACCTCCTTTTATTGTCTCTCTCCATATTCTCTCTCTCTCTCTCTCTCTCTCTCTCTCTCTCTCTCTCTCTCTCTCTCTCTCTCTCTCTCTCTCTCTCTCTCTCTCTCTCTCTCTCTCTCCTCTACCTCTTTCTTTTATTGTCTCTCTCCATCTTTTTCTTTCTCTCTCTCTCTCTCTCTCTCTCTCTCTCCTCTCTCTCTCTCTCTCTCTCTCTCTCTCTCTCTCTCTCTCTCTCTCTCTCTCTCTCTCTCTCCTCTCCAACTGTTTCTCCCTCCTCAGTTAGAAGTGTCCGATTCCATCACTCTAGGCTTAATCTCTTCACTTCAGAGTGGATCGCCCGAAGTGCACACTCCGCCCTCAGATCTTTCGAAATGCAGGACACGCATTCTCCAAACACTCAAGAGCTGAATATTGTATAGAATTGTTAGATATTTCGTATTTATTCGTCGCGCGAGAACCGAGAGGAATTTCTGCTCTTTCTAGCGAACTTCGATTTTTTTTTTTTTTTTATTGTTTTTGTTGTTATTATTATTATTATTATTATTTTTTTTTTTTTTTTTTTTTTTTTCATTCTTAAGTGGACTCGTGATCAGCTTTCGTGACGAGAACTCCTTGCGTAATGCGTGGCGATTTTCTCTTCGTGTGTTCGGTTTGTTCGTAGCTTTATTCGTCGTCCTAGTCCACGCCGAAGACGGGACGCCGTGATCTCCATGGATACACTTTTGCGTTGGACTTTTCTTCCCGAATTTCGTTGCTGCAATTCCGGTGTGGGGAGGGGGTGATATTCTCTGTCTCTCTCTCTCTCTCTCTCTCTCTCTCTCTCTCTCTCTCTCTCTCTCTCTCTCTCCTCTCTCTCTCTCTCTCTCTCTCTCTCTCTCTCTCTCTCTCTCTCTCTCTCTCTCTCTCTCTCTCTCTCTCTCCCTCTTTCCCCTCTTTCCCTCTTTCCCTCTTTCCCTCTTTCCCTCTTTCCTCTTTCCTCCTCCCCTCTCCCTCCCTCCCCTCCCTCCCCTCCCCCCCCCGCTCATCCTCAATCCCACCTCTTGTTCATTTCACGACTTTTCAATCTCGATATTGCAAGGACACAACTGGATGGATGCCTACATACGGACTCGGGCATACACGTACATACACACATACTCATACTCCCCCCCCTCTCTCTCTCTTATCTTCTCTTCTCTTCTCTCTATTTTCCTTTCCTCCTCCTTCTTCCCTCTCTCTCCTTTCTTCTCCTCTCCTTCCTCGCTCCCCCTTTACCCCTCTCTCTCTCTCTTTTCCCTCTCTCTCTCTCTTTTCCCTCTCTCTCTCTCTCTCTCTTTTCCCCTCTCTCTCTCTCTCTCTCTTTTCCCCTCTCTCTCACATTTTCCCTCTCCTCCTCTTCTTCTCCTCCTTCCTCGTTCCCCATCTCCCCCTCTCCTCTTTTTTTTCCCTCCCCTCCCTCCCCCCTCTCTCGCCTCCTCTCCTCTCCTTTCTTGAGCAGACACTTTATTCACTTAGCACTTTTAGGCGTGTCAGGGAAAGCAGGTAATGGTGTGGTTTCCTACTGTCCTTCCCTTGGATGAGTCAAAAAAAAAATAATAATAATAAAAAATAAAAACAATAAAAAAAAAAAAATCGTTCTCATGGATATAACCGTTGTATCTAGAGTTTCGATTTAGATTTATTTAATGGCATTGATAACTTGTTAAATTTTAGGTGACACTGGCCGATAGACTAACTCCATCGATTAGGAGATGGAGACTTCCGCTAACCGGTGTGAGCATTGGATATCAATACGGCATGCAGTATGCAGCTTGCAGGATATCTGATAATAGCCGCAAAGCCCCGGATCCTGCACGAGTTCTCCGAAAATAGTCTTCTTCATTATATTTGAATGAGTGTGCGTGCGTGTGTGTGCGTGTGTGTGTGTGTGTGTGTGTGTGTGTGGCAGAAACAGCTACTCGATTATTCAATCAATTGCTCGCTCAAAAAATCACAACACGTTTTGAACTTGTTGTCGGGTTCATTAGAGGCTTGGTGATTGGCCCTTGAGGTTGTTTATTGTGAAAAGGGATTGTCGATTAGTTCGTTGGGTCGAGTGAGATTGGGTGAGCCTTTGGGGTTGTGGAAGAGGTCGTTGGAGTGACGGCCTCTCGAGCTCACTGAGGCGCTGCCACTCTCAGCTGATGCTTTTGTATCTGCCGGATATATGTGTGTGTGTGTGTGTGTTTATATATGTTATATATTTACATATATATATATAATATTTGTATGTATATATATGTGTGTATGTGTGTGTGTGTGTGTCTTTAACTTTATTATTTTTACGTCACCTGCTCTCCCTTAAGCTTCCCCCCTTTCTTGTTCTTCGCTGCCTCTCCTCTTCCGCCTGGTCATCCTGCCCCTCCCTGTTTCCTCCTCTAAACATCCCACTCACTTCACTCTTCTTCCTCTTCCTCTCTCCCCCTCCTCCTCCTCCCCTTTCCCTCTTCCTCCTCCGACTACCATCCCTTTTTTCTTGTTCCTTCCCTCACCACCCTTCCTTCCCTACCTCTCCTCCATCCTCCACGTCCCCTTCTTATTCTCTTCCCACCATCCCTGTTTCCCCTCACCCAGTACCATCCGTCCTTCTCTCTATCTCCTCTGGCGCTCCTCTTCCCCTTCCTTCTCTTCCTCCTCTTCTTACCCTTCCCCTCCTCCCCTCCTCCACCACCACCCTACCCTCCCTACCCCTTTCCACCCTTTCCACCTCCCATCTGCCCACCGACCCTCCTCTCCCACTTCCTCTTCCCTGTGCCCCCAGTACTATCCCTCACATGCTCTACCTCCTCCTCCTCCCCCTCCCCACCGCCTCCGCCTCCCCCCTCCCCTCCTCAGCCTCCCACCTTCCTCCCGTCCCTCCTCCCCCTGCCTCCTCTTCCCTCTCCTCTCCCCTCCCCCCCTCTTCAGCCTCCCCCTCCCCTCCCCCCTCTTCAGCCTCCCACCTTCCTCCCGTCCCTCCTCCCCCCCCCCCTCTTCAGCCTCCCACCTTCCTCCCGTCCCTGCTCCTCCCCTCTGCCTCCCCTATTCCCCCTCCTCCCCTCTTGCCTCCTCCTCCGACTGCTGTTCCTCCTCCTTCCCACGAGATATCTCCATCAATTTAATTAACTCTTGAGGAATCCACCTGCAACTCTGCTACAGGTGTTTTTTTTTTTTTTTTCTTTTACTTTTTTTTTTTTTTTTTTTTTGCTTTTCGTTCTCTTCATTTTTTTTTTTTGCTTTTCGTTTCTCTTTCATTTTTTTTGTTTTTGCTTTCGTTTCTCTTTCATTTTTTGTTTTGCTTTTGGCCATTACGTTTTTTTTTTTCTTTTCTTTTAATCTCTTAAGGCGGAATAAAATCGTACGGGTGCGGGTGTTTTCCTTTCATGTTGTTATCATTCTCGGGCTTTTATTGACCTCATTATTATTTTTTTTCCTTTCTTTCTTTCTTTCGTTATTTCTTTCTTGCCTCGGTTCATCTTCCTGGGGGCGTCTTGATTTGATTATATATATGTTTCTTCTTTTATTATGGTCTTTGTACGTGAGCTGCGTGTTTTGGTGTGTTTGTTTCGTTGTTTGTGTGTGTATGTGTGTGTGTGTGTGTGTGTGTGTGAGAGAGAGAGAGAGAGAGAGAGAGAGAGAGAGAGAGAGAGAGAGAGAGAGAGAGTTGTGTGTGTGTGAGAGAGAGAGAGTGTGTGTGTGTTGTTTGTGTGTTGTATGTGTATGTGTGTGTGTGTGTGTGTGTATATGTGAAAGAGAGAGAGAGATGCGAAAGGAGAGAGAGAGGGGGGAGGGGAGTGGAGAGAGGGGGAGAGAGAAGAGAGAGAGAGAACGAGAACGTGAGTATGTGCGCTGGTATTGGAAGTGGTCTCGGAGGCTCGGGTGCTGGAAGCGGAGCGTGATCTGAGCCGGGATCAAAGGGACACTTTTC
This sequence comes from Penaeus vannamei, assembly GCF_003789085.1. NCBI lineage: Eukaryota > Metazoa > Arthropoda > Malacostraca > Decapoda > Penaeidae > Penaeus > Penaeus vannamei. The sequence goes on along the minus strand of NW_020871622.1, from coordinate 341,016 downwards.
ATCCCACATGAGATGAGAGCCTCGTTAGTTCCATGAGGGGAGTGGAAGGCGGAGAGGAAGGGGGGAAAAGGGTTGAAAAAGGTGAAGGGAGGGAGGGAAGGGGGAAAAGGGTGAAGGAGGGAGAGGAAGGGGGGAAAAGGGTGGAGGGAGAGGGGGGGAAAAGGGGTGAAGAGGGAGAAAAGGGGGAGGGAGGGGAGAGGAAGGGAAAAGGTGAAGGGAGGGGAGAGAAGGGGGAAAAGTGAAGAGGGGAGAGGAAGGGGGAAAAGGGTGAAGGGAGGGGAGAGGAAGGGGAAGGGGAAGGGAGGGGAAGAGAAGGGGGGGAAAGGGTGAGGGGAGAGGAAGGGGGAAAGGTGAAGGGAGAGGAGAGGAAGGGGGAAAGGGAGAAGGAGGAGAGGAAGGGGGAAAAGGGTGAAGGGGAGGAGAGGAAGGGGGAAAAGGGTGAAGGGAGGGGAGAGGAAGGGGAAAAGGGAAGAGGGAGAGGAAAAGGGGGAAAAGGGTGAAGGGAGGGGAGAGGAAAGGGGGAAAAGGGTGAAGGGAGGGGAGAGGAAGGGGGAAAAGGGTGAAGGGAGGGGAGAGGAAGGGGGAAAAGGGGGAAGGGAGGGAGAGGAAGGGGGAAAGGGTGAAGAGGAGAGGAGGGGGAAAAGGGGGAAGGGAGGGAGAGGAAGGGAAAAAAGGGTGAAGGGGGGGAGAGGAAGGGGGAAAAGGGTGAAGGGAGGGGGAGAGGCAGGGGGAAAGGGTGAAGGGAGGGGAGAGGCAGGGGGAAAGGGTGAAGGGTTGGTGTGTGGGCGAGGGGAAGAGGGCGCCGTTAGTGTATTCTGGAGGACTTTGTTCTCGATTAATTTCATCGTTTCTCCTCTTTTTCTCTTTTTCTTTCTCGCTCTTTCCCTCTCAATCTCTCTCTCTCTTTCTCTCCCTTTCCTCTCCTCTCTTCCTCTCTTCTCTCCTCTCTTCCTCTCTTTCGTCTCCTCTCTTCTCTCCCAATTTTCCCCTCTTGCACTCTTTCTTCCACTCCACTTCCACCCCCCTTATGCTCTCGCTCCCTGTCTCTCTCTCTTCCCCCAGCCTTATTCTCATCCTTCTCTCGTTTCTCTTTCACTCACTTCCTCAATCTTTCTTTCCATACTCTCTTTCCTTTCTCTCTTCCTCTTTCTCTTATTCCTCAATCTTTCTCCCATCCCTTTGCCCATTCCACTCCCTCGCTTCTCCCCCTTCCCCCCCGGCATCTCCAGCGCGCTCGCCCTCCTCTCCCGAAAATATAATCGCACGGCAATCTATATATAGCTTCATTAATTAAGTGGTGCGCGAGGGTCGAAAATGCAGTGCTTTTGAAGTAGTGCAGCGCCGTCGTTGATTCAGAATTATGTCCGCTGGGGCTGTGATCCCCTGCACATTGTTTTTGTTGTTGTTGTTTTTATATATTTTTATTTTTTTGTCTTATTTGCATGTTTGTTTTTTTTGGTTGATTGTCAGAGAGAGAGAGTGTGTTTGTGTGTGTGTGTGAGGGAATATTCGTAAGTATTTCTGTGTATACCTGTGATTATATATGTTTTTTTTTCTTTTGTAGAAGAAATTCATTACGTTCACAAAGACAACGTGTTGGAACGTGCCTGTGTATGACAAGCCTAAAACATATTTCTCCCTTTTTTTTTTTTTTTTTTATCATCATCATTTTGCTTATGGCCATGCAATCATTAAGATAATTGGTCGCTCGTGGCTGATGTCATGTCAGTCCATCAAGTTTCATATTTATTATTGACCGTCATCGTAATCATGTCGATTCTATGCTGATATTGAACCCCCGTTGTCACTCTCTCGTTTTGCAAGAGGCGGTAAAACGTTCATGTTTATTTTGGTTATTATCAGTAGTAGGAGTAGTGATAGGATGAACATGATTGTTTGTTATTGGTCATCATCTCATGATCTTTGTCATCATTATCAATTGTTATCATAATCATCATCATCACCATCATCTTTATCAATTATTATCATTATTGATCATCATCACCATATCTTATCAATTTACTATCATTATCATCATCATCATCATCACCATCATCTTTTCAATTATTATTCATACATCATCACCATCATCTTTATCGTCTTATCATCAATATTTTGTCATTACACTAAACCTCCACTGATATTACTATTTTCTCATAATTTTATCCATTATTATTATTATTATCTAAAGTGACCTTTGACCTTGTCCTCTCCCCCAGGGGCAGGGAACGGCTTGACCTGAGTTCCCAGTCGCCGTTCGCCAAGGACCGCGCGGCGCCCTCGCTGGTAAGGACTTCGGATTTTTTCTCGGAAGTTGCGGGAGAGTCGTTAAAAGAAGGAAGTTTAGCTTTTAAGGGCGTGTCTTGCTCTTCATTTTCTTTCTGTTTTTTTTCTTCTTCTCTTTCGTTTTCTTTCTTGATTTTTTTCCTTCTCTTTCATTTTCTTTCTTTTTTTTTTCTTTCTTTTTCATTTTCTTTCTTGTATTTTTCTTTCATTTTCTTGCGCTTGTTTTTCTTCTTCTCTTTCATTTTCTTTCATTTTTTTCTTCTTCTCTTTCATTTTCTTTCTTTTTTTTCTTTCTTTCTATTTTCTTTCTTGTTTTCTTCTCTTTCATTTCTTTCTTTTTCTTTTCCTTCTTTCATTTTCTTTTCTTGTTTTTTTTCTTCTTCTCTTTCATTTCTTTCTGTTTTTTTCTTCTCTTTCCTTTTTTTTCTGTTTTTTTTTCTTTCTCTTTCATTTTTCTTTCTTTTTTTTTCTTCTCTTTCCATTTTCTCCTGTTTTTTCTTCTTCTCTTTTCATTTCTTTCTTGTTCTTTTTCTTTTTTCTTTCTTTTCTTCTATCTTTGTTATTTTTTGATGATTTTTTTTGTGTTGTTTTTTTCTCTCTGGGGTTTTTCTCTTTTGTAATGTTTGTTTACACTTTATTTTAGTGACTTTCTGCGACTGGTTTAGGTTTTATCAGCATTTGACTGCACTTGCATCCTTACGTAAAGTCCCATATAACAAAAAGTGAATGGCAGACGGAATGAGCTGACCGATTGACTGACTTGACTACGGGATACTGGTACGTGTTGGGACCGGCCGTCTGGTCTCGAACACGGTGTCCGTTGGGGGGAAAGTGAGGAGTCTCGGACAAAATGCATGACAGGTGTAGGTGTTTGCTGTGTCGAGCGAGAGGGGAGTCACGTATCTACACCATGTTTTTTTTTTTTGTCTTTTTGTTTTCTTTTCTTTTCCATCTCTTCTTTCTCATCTTTCTCTTTCTCTCTTCTCTCTCTCTCTCTTCCTCTCTCTCCTCTTCTCTCTCTCTCTCTCTCTCTCTCTCTCTCTCTCTCTCTCTCTCTCTTCTCTCTCTCTCTCTCCTTCACACACACAACACTCTCTCTCTCCACACACACTCTCTCTCTCTCACACACACACTCTCTCTCTCTCACACACACACTCTCTCCTCTCACTCACCTTCTCACCACACACTCTCTCTCCTTCTACACTTCTACTCTCTCACACAGCACTCTCTCCTCTCACACACCACACTCTCTCTCCGTCACAACACCCTCTCTCCTTCACACACACACTCTCTCTCTCACACACACACTCTCTCTCTCACACACCACTCTCTCTCTCACACACACTCTTCTCTCACACACACACTCTCTCTCTCACACACTCACTCTCTCTCTTCTCAACCACTCACTCTCTCTCTCACACGACACTCACTCTCCTCTCACTACACACTCCACTCTCCTCTCTTCTCACCACACACACCACTCTCTTCTCACACACACACACTCTCTTCTCTCCACACACACCACACTCTCTCTCTCTCAAAACCTCTCTCTCTCTCTCACAAACACTCTGCTCTCTCTCTCTCACAAACATCTCTTCTCTCTACTCTATCTCTACAAACCACTCTCCTCTCTCTCTCACTCACAACACACTCTTCTCCTCTCACACACACACATCTCTCTCTCTCAAACAACTCTCTCTCTCTCTCACAACCTCTCTCTCTCTCTCTCTCCACAAACACTCTCTCTCTCTCTCACTCACTACGAACTCTCTCTCTCTCACTCACTACACACTCTCTCTCTCTCACTCCACACACACACTCTCTACACACTCTCACTTCTCTCTCTCTCACTCACACACACTCTCTCTCTCTCACACACACACACTCTCTCTCTCTCACTC
>NW_020871622.1:329329-331829 GCF_003789085.1 Penaeus vannamei | reverse complement strand
GAGAAGGAGAAGGAGAGTAGGGGGAGAAGAATAAGAATGGGCGAAGAGGGCGAGAAGACGAGAAGAGGAAGAAGAAATAAAAACAGACAGACACAGACAACAGACAGCCACGAAGAACTCCTATCAACCCCTGGAGTCCTCCCAGACACTAATAAAGTCTGAACTTGCGGGGGGGGGGGGGGAGGGGGAGGTTTGAAACAGACATCAACTTGACCAGCGAGTGAAGAATAAACTTTTTTTTTTTTTCGGAATCAAGGAAAACTGACTCGATTTCGCGCGGCACCTGTCTGTCAACTGGTGGGTAGGGGGAAGGTGCGGGGGGGGGGGTAAGAAAAGAAGAGCATGAACGGGAAGTGAAGAAGAGGGATGGAGGGAGAGGGAGAGAGGGGAGGGAGAAGGAGGGAGGGAATGGGAGAGGAGTGGGAGGAAAGAGAGTGGGAGTGGGAGTGGGGGACGAGAGTGGGACGAGAGCGAAGTGGGAGGAGAGAGGCGGAGTGGAGGAAGAGAGAGGAGTGGGAGGAGAGATAGTAGAGTGGGAGAAGGAAGTTGAGGGGAGAGAGTGAGAAGGAGCGGGGAACGGTGGGGGGAAGAAGAAAGATGAAGTGAAGAAGACAGACAAAAAGCAGAAGGGATGGGAGGAAGAGAAGAGGGAGCGGACGGGGAGGAGGGGAAAGGAGTTAAGTAAGAGGGAGGGAGATAAGACAAGGAAAAAAAAGAAAAGGAAGGAAGGGGAGAGAAGAGAGAAAGAAAGAACAGAGACGAAAGAAGAATGGGAAACGAAAGACGAGACGAGAACAATGTGAGGAAACAGAAATTTAAAGAATGGGAGAGGGAAGGGGGAAGAAGAAAACGATACGAGGGGAAACTGCGACCTAATTAAAGACAATTTAATTAACCGGTGAATTGAATTAAGACGTAAATTGAGGGCACGAAAAGGAAGGAAGAGGATGAAAAGGCATAAAGCAAGTAAGGGAGAAGCCAGTCGAGGGAGGAGAGAGGAGTGAGCGAGAGAGAGAGAAGAGAGGAGAGAGAGAGGAGAGAGGAGGAGAGAGTGAGAGAGAGAGAGAGAGGAGGGGAGAAAGAGGAGGAGGAAGGAGATAGAGGGAAAGAGAGAGAGCGAGGGGAGTTAAGAAAGAGAGAGTGAGAGAGGGAAGATGGAGAAAGAGAAGGGAAAGTGAGAGGAGAGGAGAGAGGAGAGAGAAGGAGAGTGAGGAGATAGAAGAGAAAGAGGGAGAATGAGAGGAGATAGAGAAAGAGAGAGTGAGAGGGGATAGAGAAGAGAGAGTGAGAAGGGATATAGAGAGAAAGGAGAGGTAGAGAGGGGATGAGAGAAAGGAGGATAGAGAGTGAGGGAAGATGGAGAGAAAAGAGAGAGAGAGTGAGGGAGATGAGATGAGAGAGAGAGAGAGAGAGAGAGTGAGGGAGATGGGATAGAAAGAGAGAGAGTGAGGGTGATAGATCGAGAGAGTGAGAGTGAGAGGAGGAGTAGAAAGAGAGAGAGAGAGTGAGGAAGATAGAGAGAAAAGACGAACGAGTAGTATGAGGGAGATAGAGAGAAAGAGAGGACGAGGTGACGGAGATGGAGAGAGAAAGAGAGGAGCGGCTGAGGGAGATAGAGAGAAAGAACGAGGACGAGAGTGAATGGGGAGAAGAAGAGAAAGAGGGAGACCGAGATGAGTGAGAGATAGAGAGACGGAAAAGAGAGAGAGAGTGAGGGAGACTAGAGAAAAGAGAGAGAGACGTGAGAGGGTAGAGAATGAAAGAGAGAGAGAGTGAGGGACGCATAGAGACGAGAGAGTGAGGACAGGGAAAATATAGAGAGAGAGAGTGACGCGAAGATAGAGAGAAAGGAAGGAGATGAGGGGAGATAGAGAGAAAAGAGAGAAGTAGAGGAGATAGAGAAGAAAGAGGAGGAGAGACGCGATTAAGTGAGGCGAGGGATAGAGAGAAAGAGAGAGGAGAGTGAGGGAATGAGAGTAGAGAGGGGGGAGAAAAGGGAGAAGAATAGGAGACACGTGAGGGAGATAGAGAGAAAGAGAGAGAGAGTGAGGAGGGGAGGGGAGGATGAGAGAAAGAGAGAGAGAGTGAGGGAAAGATAGAGAGAAAGAGAGAGAGAGGTGAGGTGTAGCAGTGAACAAGTGCTGACTCAGCGAACGAGACAGACAGACGATGAGACGACAGAGAAGGGAGGATGAAGGGAGAGGGAAGAGCTGGAGTGGCGGAGTAGAACAAGGATAGAAAAAGATGAATAAGGAGAAAAAAAAAAAGCATAGACGATACTGAGTGTAAAAAATTTTCAATCAAAAGGTCACATACGAAAAGGGAAAAGATGCTATTGCATTTAGCAAGGTTACATTGGATAGAGTAATTGAGACATATAGACATCGACAATGCACTGACTCTTCCTGATTCGCTACGTCTGACTGCGATCAGCGAACACTACATCAGGTACAGATACGACGTGAAACACACGCACAACCGAAGCACACACACACACTCA
>NW_020871622.1:313743-318743 GCF_003789085.1 Penaeus vannamei | reverse complement strand
CTTTCCTTCCGCCTTTCGCTCGTCGCCTCCTCGGTCTCTCATCTTGCAAGTGGGGACGGCCTCCGCGGTGCTTCCTTTTCCTATTTTTAAACAAGGCCAGTTGGGTGAGTTTTTTTTTCCTAGTTACTCTCTCTCTCTGTCTCTTTCTCTCTCTATCTCTCTATCTCTCCATCTCTCCATCTTCTCCATCTCTCTCTCTCTCTCTCTCTCTCTCTCTCTCTCTCTCTCTCTCTCTCTCTCTCTCTCTCCTCTCTCTCTCTCTCTCTCTCTCTCTCTCTCTTGCCTCGTCTGTCTGTCAGTCTCTCTCTTCTGTCTGTCCCTCCTCCTCCTCCTCCACCACCTCCTCCTCCCTCTTACAATCACTCATACCCACATTCACTCATACACAAACTCACTCACTTCACCTGCACACCCACCCACCACTCCACTCCCTCACCCACACACACTCACACTCACTCATACACACTCACTCACTCACTCATTCATACTCACGCACACACACGCACACACACACTCGCCGAAACACAAACACACCTCAGTTATCATCAGCAGATCGATGGCGCGGCCTCTGCACATGCCACGAATGCATTGAGATGAATTCTGGGCGTGCGACCTTGGCCGTTAAATGATTTCAATTAGATTCAGTTGCGTCATTTTGTTTTTTATTGTCGTCGTAATTGCATTTTTGTTTTGTTGTCTTTTTTTGGGGGGGGGGGGAGAGGGCAGGAAGAGGAGGAGGAGGAGGAGGGGTGTCTTTATTGGATTGTTTTGTAATCAAATAAGCAATGGGAAGGCATTCGTGATTCATAAGCATGTGGTTTGAGTTTCGTCTTCGTCTGCGTCTTCTTCTTCTGCTCCTCCTTCTTTTTCATCTTCTTCGTTTGTTTCAGCTTCTTTTTCTTCATATTCGTCTTCATATTTTCGTTCTTTCCTAGACCTGGGAGTTTCGATTGAATTCATTTGATTTTGTTTCCTTTTTTATTCTCGTGTTTCTTTTTTTTTTTCTTTTTTCTTTCTTCTTTCTTTGATCTCATCTCTCTCCCCTCTCCCCCCCCCTTCTATTTCTCTTCCACCTCCCGTCCCCAGCTTCTCCTCTCCCTTCTTCTCCCCTCCTCCTCTATTTTCTTTTATTCCCCTCTTCTTTCACATTCCATCTCCCCCACGTCTACTTTCCTGCCTTTAGAAGAAAAAAACAATGGAAAAGAAAATGCATTGGTGGCGGCGGAACAATACACTCTCTTTCGGCGCGCAGTAATTGTTTTGGTAGGCGACGCGGGAAACCAGAAGCACCCAACCCGCCGCCGCGCAAAGTAGTTCCGTTATTAGTCAATATCGCGGTTTGGCAGGGGGGGGGTGGGGGGTGGGGGTGGGAGGGTAGTTAGGAGGGGGTCGTGGTAGGGGGGAGTGGAAGAGGAAAGGTGGGGTGGGGTGGGAGGGTGTTATGAATGTTTGTGTGTTTCTGTTTTTCGGTATTTTTGTCTGTTTTGTCTTTTTTTTGTCTTTATGTATATCTTCGTCGTATGTCTCTTTGTCTGTATCTGTTTCTATGTCCATATTTATGAGTGTATGTGCCTATGTGTGTGTGTGCATACATATATATATATATATATATATATATATATATATATATATATATATATATATATATATATTATATTTATAACTGTATGTGTGCGTTTATATATGTATATTATTCATCTTCGTGTGTTGTGTGCCTCGCGTGTTTTTTTTATGCAAGTATGTGGCCATGTTTATGAGAGAACGGAGTAGATGTAAGCATGAACACCATGGGGGGCGGGGCGAGATTTATGCATGTATGTACGTATGTGCGTGTAAGCCTGTGCATATGCGAGTGTGAGAGTTCTTTCGCTCGTGTGTGTGCACGTGCGCATTCAATGTGACTCGAGACCCCACGTCCTCGGAATTGTTCTGAAGGGCATGTGCTGATGATTCTGTTTGCGTTGAACTGTTCGATTAGCATTTGTGTTGTGGGTGTCACTGTTAGCACCATGGCAGTAGTTCTTCGTTGATACACGCTCACTCGCTCACTCACTCACTCACTCACTCATACACGCACACTCACCCATACTCTTTATTTTTCGAGATGATCTTGGCAGTCTCCGGGCAGTAGCGTGGATAGGGAAGGATCTTCACTACATTGCAGCGGGAGGGATGGAGGAGGGAGGCGTGTGTCGCTGTGTGTCTGTTTGTTTTCCTTTTGCGGTTGGGGTTTTCTTCGCGCGCGGTGTGTGAGCGGCGACCAGCTCGATTGACTCTCGGAAAGTGAAAGGATCAGGCGGGTTCGTCTCCCTGGGAACCCTTCTCCCTGATTTTTCCGGCAATTAGTCATCGGTTGTCCCGGACGTGTGAACTCTGTGCTGGTGTGTTGTGTGTGTGTGTGTGCGTGTGTGTGCCGCGCGCGGAGAGAGGGTTTCAACTTTCCAAATTTTCGGTCTGAAAGTTTGTGGACGAATTTGCGGGCGATCGTGCGTGTGCATTTGTTTGTGTGTATATAGGAGAGAGCCTAGGAGAAAGACCACACACAGGTGGCAGTTAGATAGAGAGGAGAGAGAAGTGGGGGGAAGATATAGCGGGGGAGAGAGGGAGAGGGGAGGGAGAGAGAGAGAGAGAGTAGATCTACGAGTGCATAAAGTGTAAGCGAGAACTTATGATTAGCGTGTGTGCGCGAAAGAGTTCGGGCAAGCGGATTGCGTCATGGAAAATCTCCAGCGGGTGAAGACGAGTGGAAATTGCAAGCACCACAAGAAATAAAAAAAGGGGAGGGGGATGGAGCCGTGCTTGCGAAATCCCCTACCCCCACCCCCCCCACCCCCCCACACCCAATGGTCCCCAAGGCGGGAAGTTTGAAAACCGTGACACACAATCAGATCATCGGCCAGAAATCAATCAAGTCATCGCGGCTTGTCACCTCTGAGCGGGAAACCTAACGATGGTGAGTCAGCGGGGGGTTGGGGGACACACGGGGGGGGCGAAGGGGGGAAGGCAGAGACAGAAGGATATGTGGGGGATACAGCAACAAAGAGGAGTGGAGGGGGAGGGTAGAGGGTAGGGAAGGACTGTTGAGGAGACGGAGGCATTGAGAGAGAGAGAGAGAGAGAGAGAGAGAGAGAGAGAGAGAGAGAGAGAGAGAGAGAGAGAAGGTCTCTTCGCGGGCGCAGCCAGGCACAGTGCAGTCGAGAGCGGGTTACGATAACGGGCGCGCGGCCAAACTGCGGGCGTGCTTGTCGCATGACGTCTGGTTGTCGGACGGAGCTGGACCCTGCTGGAGCGAGTTCCCTCCCTCCCTCCCTCCCCCCGTAATCCCACCCCTCTCCGTGCTTTTGCCTGCTTGCTGGAATCGCTCCACCTCTCCTTGTGCCTGTTCTCCCAGCGCCAGTTATTACGTTACCGCTCGCCGTTGCAGGTGGGAGGAGTGCGCGGTGCGGGAGTGCGGCGCGAAGAGAGAGAGAGATAGAGAGAGAGATAGAGAGAGGGGGTCTCAATTCTTGGACTTGGAAAGGTGCGACTTGGAGGTTCGTTCGTTCGAGTGCGAGGGTGGGTAGTGAGGCTGCTGGTGAGGCCGAGTTTGGTGAAAGAGACGAAGGGAGAGACAAAGGGTGAAATTTGCCTGCGCTTTATTGACAATTAGGATACTGAGCGACGGACGAACAAGGACCCAGAGTGGAGAAGAATTATATTTGAAGACAATATTGTGTGGTTCAGTGCGACAGATCTCTCTCTATATATAGTGACAGTGGTATAACGGCTGTGAGTCAGCAGTTATTTTTTCAAGTCGAGTTTGGAAATGTAGGACATAACGGAAGCGGAAGCCGGGTAAGTAAGCCGCGATATTAGGAAATAGGAAAGGAATAGTAACAAGTGACAATGGAAATAGGAAGAGAATGCAGAATGTTTATGTTGGCGTGGAAGACGTTTGTGCCAAAAAAGGACGGAAGGAGTTTTCATTATTTTTTTTAATAGTAGTCAGAAAATTTAGTTGATTGTGACTTTTTCGTCCGTGTTGAAGAATGAATTATTTAATCTGCTTTAATTGAAAGCATTTCATCAGAGGAACACCGAATCATACATACAAGCAGACAATACAAAGGAAATGGCTCACATAATCACTTTTTTTTTGCAATCCGTGCTAATGTCGGAGCACCAAGGTCCTCCACCCCCACCCCCCCTCTTTAAAACACTCCCTCCTAACTCTCTCCTTCTCCCGTCTTTCCAGCTACCTGCTACCAGAACAGACTCATCTCAGCTGATACAAAGCCCAAGTTCGGAACGCCCGGATACCCCTCGCCGCTCGACCGTTTCAGGTAAATTCGCTTCGGAAAGGAGTGGGAGTGGGAGGGAGAATGGGGTAGTCATGGGGACGACTGGAGCGAGACTCTGCTTCTGTTGTGGCGTGTGTGTGTGTGTGTGTGTGTGTGTGTGTGTGTGTGTGTGTGGTGTGTGTGTGTGTGTGTGTGTGTGTGTGTGCTGTGTGTGTGTGTGTGTGTGTGTAGAGAGAGAGACAGAGACAAGACAGGAGTGTGGGTGTGGAGGGAGAGGGGTAAGGAGGGGAGGCAGAGAAATAGATAAGGTTAGGAAGGACAAGGTGTGGGGGTAAAGGAAAAGAGGGAGATAAGGAGGAGGAGAGAGAAGGGGCAGAAAGAAGTAGAACAGAGGGAGGTAGGAAGGGAGGAGGAGGAGAGGGGGAGAAGAAGTAGGCAGACCAGAAAAACAAAGGATAGGGTAGGGAGAAGGAGTGGGACAAAAGGTAGGGAGAGGGAGGAACAAGGAGATAGAAGGTGGGAAGGAAGATGAGGACAGAAAGTAGGGATGAGAGAGAGAGAGAGAAAGAAAGAGAGCGACAGAGGGTGGGGAGTGAGAGGTTTGGCAAGGGGAGAGGGGACACAACAGAAGGTGGAAAGGTGGAGGGAGAGAGAGGTGGAAAGGAAGAAAGTTGGGGAGGAGCGAAGGTTGGCTCAAAGTAATAAGGGAGAGGACAGGAA